>JAJJMB010007077.1:1583922-1708997 GCA_023531105.1 Papaver atlanticum
TGCTGATATATGGAAATACCAGGCCAGCCACAGTTGGTCCTTTCGGTTGCGAACACCATTTATCTTACAATTTAGCCAATTATTCTCCGAGTGATTGAATGTGCTAGTACTTTCTACAAAAGCACTAAAATAGTGTCATTAGCCAAAATACTGAGTCCTAGCTAATATAAATATGGGTGTAAAAATGTGGCACTTATGTGCTTATCAATGCTCGTCCTACTGTGATTAGGGAACAGACTGCTGAACAATTGGCTCGTAAAAGGAAGATGGCAGCGAAAGACCCAGCAACAAGTCTTAAGTTCTTTGTAAATATTTTAGAGTTTCTCTTACTGTTTTAAGATTACATTATCGAATCATTCTATTAATTGTTTGTTGTTTAATTGAAAATAGAAGGAGCATTTAAATACCTTTGTGAAGGTGTTGTGTTGCGCAAGAGACAGAGGAGAGCCTTTGTCGATTGAAGAGCAAACCAAGCACATTCACTATGCTAGCAATGTTGACAATGAGGATGCCTATGAATTGTTCAAGCAAGATGATGTTGAAGTAAAGAGGGAAGAAAAAGCCAGGAGGGAAGCACAAGCCAAGATGAATGCTGACAAAAAGAGGGCTCGTTCCCGTGGTGATGGTAGTGGTAGTGGTGGTCGTGATAATGTTAAACGGGGCTGTGGTCGTGGTCGTGGTGGTGAATGAATGCATTTCTAGTTTATTTATTTATGTTGTGGTAGACAAATATTAAGGTTAATTGTTGGACATATGTTTTTTTTAAGGTTTATGGGACATGTTTTCGTATTTTGGACCAAAAATGTTGGATTTCTTGTTGTTGAATGAATGGTTTGTTTAGCTATGTAAAGTTTCAATAATTACGCCGGTAGGGTTTTGTTGAATTACATTACCGACTAAACCAGGGCCGGCAAGGTTGTGAACTGCCAGACTACCGGCCCTGACAGCTTCAATGGTGTAGTTACCAGGATCGGCAAGGTAAGCAAATTAATACCTAACCGACTATTGTACAACCGGCAAGGTATTAAATTATCGACCCTGTCGACTATGTGTTGCATAAAATACATTCTCCTGATGCCTAAAATCATAATAAGGTCGGCATGGTTATAAATCACGATCTTGCCGACTATATAACAGCCGACACACTAATGACCAAATACCTTCCCGACTGTTATACAGAAGGAAATGAACTCCTGATGCCTAAAATCATAATAAGGTCGGCAGGGTAAGAAAATTACGACCCTGCCGGCCAAACTTAGTTGGCATGTTTAGGAAACAAAAACCTAGCCAGCGATTTCAAAATTCAAATTTTTGCAAGTACAAGTGCGTTGATTGACTACCATAACGGCCAAATTTGGGCACTATCCAATAAATACACTAGTTCTATGTACAACAACAACACAAACATATTTGCATATACTCTCCAAAGCTCATATCATCATATACTCCATCTAACTCTCCCAATACCTCTACAAACAACAATGGCATCATTTGTTTCAAATAAAGATTTGGCAATCACCAAAGCTTGGTACGCGGAAACTCGAGTTAGAAGGCAGTCCTCCGTAAGGGTGGATGCCGTAAACTTTTGGGCTAGGGTATACAACAAATATAGGCAAGAGTTTGGGAATTCTAATGGAAGAAGTGTTCAACAAATTCATGATAGGCACCTAGTCATCGAAAATGCGATACTTGCTTTTTTAGCTATCCAAAAACCAATTGTGAACGCTAGCCACTTTGGATTGTCCATTGAACAATTTGTAAATATTTTTGTGGTTTATTTTACGTGATCCATGTTGTTTGATCTTCCTACTAAACACCACTAACAAAGTAAGTTTGTGTTTTGTTTTTGTAGCATGAAGTCGTCAAAGAGCGCTACTTGGAGGAAAAGGAGGAAGCATTCGCATTCGATGCAAGCTATCAATTCATGGTATCCAAAATTCTCGAGTATGCTCCGGACTTCATGTCGGCTGAATGGGACTCGGATTCCTCCGATGAAGATTGATGGTTTTAGTGTAGGTTTTGTGGGTAGATCTCTATGTAAACCCTCACGAGACTATAACTCGTCCACTAGGGTCGCCTAGGGGTTCAAAGGCTTGATGCACATGCTAAGTGCATTCGTTATTCCGTCGACAAGGATTTAGATTTTATGTTTCAATCAATGTAGTAACCAAAATTGCATGAATAAAGTGAATTACAGCTTCCCATATTCTGTTTTCTGTTGGGTATAACTACAGGTCGGGAAGGTTACATTGCCGACTTTTCAACAGCCGGCAATGTTGGAAATTATTCGCATGCCGACTATAAGTAAGCCGGCAATGTTAGAAATTATTTGCATGCCGACCATAAGATAGCTGGCCCAAGATAGTCGGCATATTCTTCATCCAAAGACCCTTCCGGCCAACAAATAGTCGGTTTTTTCTTCATCCGCGGACCATGCCGGCTAGACTTAGTCGGCACCTTATTCAAACGTCGACCTTGCCGACTTTTCACATTTCAAAACCAATTTTTTTGATTGAAATCGAACTCATAAGACAGACAAGAGGTTTAATCTACTGAATTCATAATTTCAAAATTTTAATCTAAACTCAATTAATTAACCTAATCAGAATTTTTAGTGTTAATTAAACAAGAATATATTAACCATTTAGAAAATATATGGTTAAAGGGTGGCCTATTTTACTTCTAAATGTCTTGGGTTTTGTCTCATTAGGTATACCCCAATTAATCTGGGTATACCCATCCAAGCGTTTTTTATTGGGAATCCGGTGCATTTGCATATCGGTTTTTTCGGTGCCATTTCAGGGATCGCATGGGCACAAGGACAGATGCAAAACATCGATGTCTGTGCATGTTTATCCGTCCATAACTCCATATCTTTGCACGCGCATCACACGCAATCTATTTCCAGAATTTTTTTTTTTTAATTATTTCGTACAATTAAATTCAAATTTCAAACCTACACCAACGCGCTAGACGTTGATTCAACAGCTACTCTTTCTCTTTCTCTGTCTCGCTCGCTCAACGGGTTTAAGTTTTTTTTTTCTCAAAGGATTATTTCTTGGAGCCATGCCTCGGTATGTAGAATGTTGATTTGTTCAGTTTATGTTTCATTTTTTTACGCTGAATTTAGGGTTTCGTTTATTCAAGACTGATGTTCATTGTTTTTCGTGATCTTTTCAGATGCCATCGTCACTATTCCGATTCTGTAAGTGACCTAACTTCGGCTTTGTCAGGATTTTTTTTTTTTTTTGGTTCATTTTTTGTTCTTAGCTCCCAACAAATTAAGGGTTTTTTATTTTTATTTTTGTTAGATTTCTATTTCATGATACTTCATATTGGCCTGGTGTATAATAGAGCGTGTATGTGTGGGTTCTTCGTAATCGTAGGGGCTTAGTCAATGTTTGATTCCTGAGTTCATTTTTTTTTTTATTTTTTTTTTGGTAGTGAAAGCAATCATCATTGTGATTCTAACTATGTCATTTCTTTGTTATCAGCCTTATGTCAAAAAGAAAATAGAATTGAAGTTTTTTTTCTTTCTAATTGCATTTAACGATATTTCATCTGTTTCACTTGTCAGGCAAATGGACCTACCTATGATCAACAATTAGATGCGGAACAAATCCAAAGTTTGATTGATCAAAGGCTCAAAGTGCTTCTTGGTGATGCAGGATCCCAACATCTTGACTCTTGCCCACAGAGACCTTGTCTCCCGGTCATGCTTCCCACTGGTATGCCTACGTATGGATCACAGATGCCCGAAGCGGAACGAATGCTAAGTTTGATTGATCAGAGGATCAAAGATCATCTTGGTGCTGCAGGATCCCAACACGCGCTTATTCCAGGTTAATTGAACTTTCTGTAATTTGTTTTTCATTATTCCAGCCTCCTTGTTTGCAAGCTGCAATTGGTTTAGCTGTTTTCTAGTTGGTTCAATTTAAGTTTTGTAGCAAATAACTTATGCGTAAAGATTTACACATGCCCGCAGATGCATGCAATGATGCACCTGCTCTAAAACTTTCATACCCAGCACTATGTAGTTCACTTCTAAGATCTTTAATTTTTATCTCTGAGGTGAAAAATCTATTTGATTTGGACTCATATTGAGAAACAATGATTCTTCATAGTTCATTGTCTAGACTAGACTCATATGAGTCTAGTCTAGACATGAGAAACAAGAAACATTTAAACTTATAGTCTAGGGTAAGTATTTCGGGGAATATTATCCCTTGAATGCCACATTTTTTTCTTCTGGTTGGGGCGTCGGGGAAACAAGAAACAAGATTTGTATGCACTTTTGAACCTCTAGGGATCATTGAATTCCAACTACCATTTCCCTCTACTTTCAGGATAGTGAAATTGAGGAAACTCTTCCACCCATATATCCTATCCAGGTTAGAGGATGACCTCTTTTGCACACTACTTAGACAGTTAGACTATTAATCACCAAATCCGAATTCTTCTGGCAAGACCCCGGTTTTGAGGAACAGGCTGGGAAGTCACCAGTCGGCGCATACTTGGGAGCCAGCTGGGCTGGGTGTGCAACTGCACACACACACTCTTCAATGTGGTTCCCCCCTTGTTCTCTCGTAGTATCCGCTTTTCTAACATGTTCTAGTCAAACTCCAATGTGTGGGTATGTTTGTCACCGTGTAGTAGTGCTGCACATATGCATTTTCCAGTTTTCATTCCTTAAATCTTTTTGGATGGCCATTTTCAGGTTACGGTGGTCAGCCAATGTCAATGCCTCCACCTGGAGCCCCTTCCATGCCCATGCAAATTAATGGTCTGCTGAGGCCTCCCACCATGGGTCCTCCACCAACTGTGCCTGGGGGAATAACCCCTACTTCAAATGCCCCCCCTAATCCAGGAGTTATGCATCAAGGAAATCCAACAGTGCTTGCAACTGGGGCTTTTGATGGATATAACATTAGTGACGCTGCCTCGGGTTTACAGAGACCAACTCAAGGTAGTACTGCTGCCACTTCATGTCTTCTTACAGATGAGCCAGGGTCTTCGTACCTCACTGAATATGTGCGAGAAGCAAAGAAGCTAGCCAAGGGAAGTAGGGTTTGTTTGGGTAGCTGGAATGTAGGGTCCTTAACAGGAAAGTTAAGAGAGGTAGTTGATACTGCGGCTAGGAGTCGTGTAAATATCTTATGCGTTCAGGAGATTAAATGGAGCGGCCGGAATGAGGCGGAGGTGGAGGACACAGGCTTTAAGATATGGTACAGAGGAGGAGAAAAACAAAACGGAGTAGGCATCTTAATTGACAAGAGCCTTAAGAACAGAATCTTTGGCGTTACAAGAAAATCTAGGATCATCCTAGTCAAGCTCACAGTTAGTGATATGGTTTTGAATGTCATAAGTGCGTCTGTCCCACAAGTAGGTGTAAGTGAGGACGCCAAGCAGAAGTTCTGGGTAGATCTGAATGGCCTGGTCAGAGGTGTGCCTAGTAGTGAGAGGCTTATCATTGGAGGAGACTTCCACGGTCACGTTGGCACAAGTAGGGAGGGGTTTCACAGGGTGCATGGAGGGTTTGGGTATGGTGATAAAAACCAAGTAGGAGAAGAAATCTTGAATTTCGCTTTAGCCAATGACCTCATGGTAGCTAACACCTTCTTTAAAAAGAAACAATCCCATATTGTTACCTTTATAAATGGTCAGAACTCTAGCCAGATCGACTTTTTTCTTGCTAGGAGACGGGATAGACAGGAGTGCAAGGATTGTAAGGTTATACCTGGAGGATCTGTTGTCTCACAACATCAGCTCTTGGTATCCGATTTTGTCTTTGGCGCCAAAATTACATGGACCAAGTGGTGGAAGCTCACAGATGATGCCCCACGGGTATCTAAAGATAAGACGAAGGCAGAAGGAGTTACCAAAATTAAAGATAGGACTATGGCGGCAGGAGTTACCAAAATTCAAGATAGGACTATGGCAGGAGTTACCAAAATTCAAGATAGGATGATGACAGGAGGAGTTACCAAAAAAAGGAAAAAAAACAATGGCAGGAGTATGGAGGATAGGAGAGACAAACAGCCTTCGAGAGCAGATGGCAACTGGCATCAGAAGGTGGCTGTGGAGGTGCTTGGAGTGACGACGAAATGGGCGCGAAAGTAAAGATACTTGGTGGTGGAACCAGTCATGATGTGTATTCCCATTTTCTAGGATGATCCTGTATAGAACATCTTGTGTGATGGTTGATTATCCAATTAGGTTTTTTTGACGGGTCCCTCACTGTTGAGGCTTGATCCAGCATGGACCTAGTGACCATCTAATCCTTCTTTCATTATGCTTATAGAAACTGATGCTATTGTGCAACTTTTGTGCAGATGATCAAAGTTGAACTCTTAACATATATATTCTCCAGCATGATCTTAAAATTCTGGTTCTGTAAATTATGAACCCACTGATTCGGCCTTAGTATGTGTTTTGGTAACCCATTGACTGAAATCTAAATTTGCTCAATATATCGATCACTAACTCTTATTTGTTACCTGTTCTTCTAGCTGTCATATATATAGTTGACCCTGCTTGAGATTGCTTTTGTATAGCTCTGCTGCAGTAAACTGGGATGTTGAGAAGGGGTTAAGTTAGCCACTATCAAAACTAATTCAGTTAAAAATACTTGATTTCAAAAACATCTTAATGTGTCAACTGGATGATATTGGTGGAACAGAGATTCTAAGAAGTGTTCAGCTGAAGTAGCGATGTTGACATTCTAACTCTAACTCTTAAGTGTGTCGCTTCATGGTTATATTGTATCTTGAAAATCCCGTGGTCTGTTAGCCTCTTGCGCGTTGATGTTTACCACCAACGACGATATCGGTTCTTCAACGTACAATATGGTGGTGACGCAGCCATACTTGCTTGTCTACCATAATTTTTGCTATCGCGATAACCGGCTCGATGTACTTTTGCAGGCTCCCCTCATTGATCATGTCCGGATGACTTGCCTAAGATTCTTGCAGCGGTTTGCGGTGTGATTCTTCCCTTATTGTTTTTCTGCCTTCACGGGTTGAGTTTCCTTTGCAAACAACCATTTAAAGTTGGGGAGATTCTGGATTTCAAAATTGTGTAAAATTTTGGTGAATACCAGGTCTCGTTGGGTTCGCTTCTTGGTTGCCCCTTGTTAAGCAAAAAGTTTGTAAATAGTAACTAGTAAAATGTCAAATTTCTATTCTTTTATTAGTTGCCCCTTGTAAGTCTGTTTTCTTTTAATTTGCCCTATGTATAGTAAAAGTTTTCAAAATGTCATTTTTCTATCTTTTGAAAATTTTAATTTGTGGCCCGAGTCTCTGGGTTGCACAGACGCGGACACGACACGACGCGGACGCGGACACTACAAAATTCTCAAGAAACTAGGACGCGGACACGTATATACATATTTTATTTATATATTATTTATATATACAATCATGTATTTGTAGAGCAAAGTTAAGTGTTTCGATCCTAAAAATTAGAAAACAATACTACATGTGTATAAATTTCAAAAAAAAGAAGAAGAGATCAATCACTATTAAACACATGGCACAATCAAAATGCATTTTTAGAACAACACATGCCCAACCAAGGGTATACGTGATGTCATTTCCAATTACAAAACCTTAATAAAGACATAAATGATTGATCTAAATGTTCGTTTTTCTTCATTTAGTTAATAATAGTAAAAATGGAAGAAGTTTAAATGAAAATGAAAAAAAAAATGCTTTAAACCCGAGTCATCAGTGCATCCAAATCAGACGCGCACAGGACATGCACATTGGTGCGTCGAACACGCGTCATATCAGCGTCCAACGAACGTCCCGCATCCAACTCGCGTTGGATGCGGACACATCTCAAAAAATGGAGCATCATGCAACCCGGGTGGCCTCCTTGTTTGTGTAGCCTCAAGCTCGGCTTTCAATGCTTATGTGGCAGGGCCGGCAAAGAGTCCGTTGGTCTTTTTGGTGCCATTTCGTGGATCGCACGGGCACAAGAAAAGATGCAAAACGTCGAGGTCTGTGCATGTTTATCCGTCGATATCTTTGCACGCGTATCACACGCAATCGATTTATTTTTGGTCATTTCGTACGATTCAAATTTCAAACCAACAACGCTAGCTGATTCAACAGCTACTCTTTCTCTGTCTCGCTCGCTCAACGGGTTTAAGGTTTTTTCCTCAAAGGATTATTGCTTGGTGCCATGCCTCGGTATGTAGATCGTTTGATTTGTGCAGTTTATGTTTCATGTTTTCATGCTGAATTTAGGGTTTTCGTCATTATGTTATTCAAGACTGATGTTCATTGTTTTTCGTCATCTTTTCAGATGCCATTGTCACTATTCCGATTCTGTAAGTGACCTAACTTCGGTTTTCTCAGGATTTTTTTTTTGTTCATTTTTTGTTCTTAGCTCCCAACAAATTAAGTTTTTTTTTTTTTTTTTTTTTTTGGTAGTGAAAGCAATCATCATTGTGGTTCTAAGTTCTAACTATGCCATTTCTTTGTTATCAGCCTTATGTCAAAAAGAAAATAGAATTGATTTTTATTTTATTGCATTTAACGATATTTCATCTGTTGCACTTGCTAGGCAAATGGCCCTACCTATAATCAACAATTAGAAGTGGAACAAATCCAAAGTTTGATTGATCAAAGGATCAAAGAGCATCTTGGTGCTGCAAGATCCCAACGAGTTGGTGCTGCTTTCAACCAGCATCTTGACTCTTACCCACAGAGACCTTGTCTTCCAGTCATGCTTCCAACTGGTATGCCTACGTATGGATCACAAATGCCCGAAGCGGAGCAAATCCAAAGTTTAATAACTTTGATTGATCAGAGTATCAAAGATCGTCTTGGTGGTGCAGGATCCCAACAAGCTGTTATTCCAGGTTAATTGAACTTTCTGTTGTTTTTCATTATTACAGCCTCCTTGTTTGCAAGCTGCAATTGGTTTAGCTGTTTTTTAGTTGGTTTAATTTAAGTTTTGTAGCAAATAACTTTTGTGTAAAGATTTATACATGCCCGCAGATGCATGCAATGATGCACCTGCACTAAGATTTTCATACCCAGCTCGATGTAGTTCACTTCTAAGATCTTAAATGTTCATCTCTGAGATGACAAATCTATTTGATTTGGACTCATATTGAGAAACAATGATTCTTCATAGTTCATACATCTTCCATCAACTTTTATAAGGAAATGTGAGTAAACACCACAGTTTGAAACCATGGCTGCAGCAGCATAGAAGAGCACATTTAACTATTTCCGGATATAATTAGTCTAGTCTAGACATGAGAAACAAGAAACATTTAAACTTGTAGTTTAGGATAAGTATTTCGGGGAATATTATCCCTTGAATGCCACATTTTTTACTGGTTGGTGTTGGGGAAACAAGAAATAAGATTTGTACGCACCAAGCTTTTGAACAGAAATTAAGAGAAAACTTGGTTTGAACCTCTAGGGATCATTGAATTCCAACTGCCATTTCCTTCGACTTTTAGGATAGTGAAATTGAGGAAACTCTTCAACCTATATATCGCATCCAGGTTAGAGGATGACCTCTTTTGTACAGTACCAAGACAGTTAGACTATTAATCACCAAATCTGAAGTCTCCTCTTCTGGGCAGAGCCCGGTTTTGAGGAACAGGTGGGCAAATCACCAATCGGCGCATACTTCGGAGCCAGCTGGGCTGGGTGCGCAACTGCACACACACCCTTCAACGTGGCTCTGCCCCTGTTCTCTCATAATATCCGCTTTCCTCACATGTTTGTTATTTTAAAAGAAAAGAGATTCTAATCAAACTCCCATGTGTGGGTATGTTTGTCACCATGTAGTAGTGCTGCACATATGCCTTTTCCAGTTTTCATTCCTCAAAAATATTTTTGGATGGCCATTTTCAGGTTACAGTGGTCAGCCAATGTCAATGGCTCCACCTGGTGCCCCTTCAATGCCCATGCAAATGAATGGTCTGCTGAGGCCTCACGCCATGGGTCCTCCACCAACTGTGCCTGGGGGAATAACCCCTACTTCAAATGGCCCCCCTAATCCAGGAGCTATGCATCAAGGAAATCCAACAGCGCTTGCAAGTGGGGCTTTTGATGAATGTAACATTAACGACGCTGCCTCGGGTTTACAGAGACCAACTCAAGGTAGTGCTATTGCCACTTCATGTCTTCTTACAAATGAGCGAGGGTCTTCGTACCTCACTCAACATGTGCGAGAAGCAAAGAAGCTAGCCAAGGGAATTAGGGTTCGTTTCGGTAGCTGGAATGTAGGGTCCTTAACAGGAAAGTTAAGTGAGATAGTTGATACTGCGGCTAGGAGATGTGTAAATATCTTATGCGTTCAGGAGATTAAATGGAACGGCCGGAATGAGGCGGAGGTGGAGGACACAGGCTTTAAGTTATGGTACAGAGGAGGAGAAAAACAAAATGGGGTAGGCATCTTAATTGACAAGAGCCTTGAGAACAGAATTTTTGGCGTTAAAAGAAAAGCTAGGATGATCCTAGTCAAGCTCATTGTTAGTGATATGGTTTTGAACGTCATTAGTGCGTCTGCCCCACAAGTAGGTGTAAGTGAGGATGCCAAGCGGAAGTTCTGGGAAGATCTTAATGGCTTGGTCAGAGGTGTGCCTAGAAGTGAGAAGCTTTTCATTGGAGGAGACTTCCACGGCCATGTTGGCACAAGTAAAGAGGGGTTTGAGAGGGTGCATGGAGTGTTTGGGTATGGTGATAAAAACCAGGAAGGAGAAGAAATCTTGAATTTCGCTATAGCCAATGACCTCATGGTAGCTAACACCTTCTTTAGAAAGATACAATCCCATATTGTTACCTTTATAAATGGTCAGAACTCTAGCCAGATCAACTTTTTTCTTGCTAGGAGACGGGATAGACCGGAGTGCAAGGATTGTAAGGTTATACCTGGAGGATGTGTTGTCTCACAACATCAGCTCCTGGTATCTGATTTTGTCTTCGGCGCTAATTTTACACGGTGGAAGCTCCCAGAAGATGCCCCACGGGTATTTAAAGATAGGACGATGGCAGGAGGAGTTACCAAAATTAAAGATAGGACGATGGCAGGAGTTACCAAAAAAAGGAAAAAAAACGATGGCAGGAGTGTGCAGCATAGGAGAGATTCTAAGAAGTGTTCAGCTGAAGTAGCGATTTTAAATTGTAATTAAATAACATTCTAACTTAACAAGTGTGTCAACCTAGTTGCCGCTTCATGGTTATATTGCATCTTTCAGCTCTGATTAGTTCTTTTTGTCAAGAAGTGGCCCATTTTGGAGGGTTCATGCTGAGAACAGTGAGAAGTGTGGTGGGTGAGAGTTGACTCAAGTTGGACCAGCAAAAGAAAGCTTCAGTCATTACAATTGTTGGATGTAAAGCCCATATAAATCCTCTAATTATATCTGGTAACTAACATTATAAGGATTTACTTTTACAAAGAGTTTAGAGAAGTAAAGATGGTAAAATCCAGTAGTTTAAGGTTTCATGGTTCAAGAACGTCGGCAAATAGAAATTCTAACTACCACTGATTGTAAGCTAAGCATGTTTTAATGACTAATGCTCCTTTCTGGGCTTGACCTGTGTTACTACCCTAAGGGTTATGCAGAGGGGTGAGCAAAAAGTCCGGAATCGTGGATTTCACCCGTATCCGTCCACAAAATTGCGGGTGAAACCCAATCCGCAAGCTCTATGGGCCGGACACGGATGAGATTCTCAAATCCACACGTTTAGCGGTTTGGTTGTGGTTGGACTTTGAAATCCGCGGATTCATCCGCACCGTAGGGCAGTAAGGTTTTATAATAATATGGATTTTTCGATAGGCTGCAATTTGGGTAGGAATTCTTTTCGTGTTAAGTTTCCTTTTCTTCTTAAAAACAAGACCTTAGCCTGGACATGAAGTGCTGCACACACCTGAACATCTCCATCGATGTTATTTTCACCAGGATCAGGGATTTCAGATTTGCAAGTAGATTCTAATGTACTACGAACGTTATGTGACGATGTTGAATATTGTTGCTACGAAAATATGTGACGATGTTGAATATTGTTGCTACGAACGTTATGCTCGTCACCAACTCCAGAACTTCATATGAATATGGATGGATACGTGAACAAATAAACAAGTCAAATAGTGGCTAAACCTCTCGTAACTAATTCATGAAAGAGGGGTACTAATGAATCATGATTCATGAACATGAAAAAATGCTCCTAATTCAAACTGGCTGAATCGAGAGATGCGTAAAGATTTGTATCTAAGCCAATAAGAAGACAGCAGAGAAGTGAAGAAGAAATCGAGTGAGTGCCATAGAGATAAAAAGAAAACGGGACGGGAAATGCAGCGTCAACTCACGCAGATGCAACCAATTATGGCAGAAGCCTATAATCCCAACAACCTCACGACGTAGTAAATCCAACAGTATCTGAATGAGAACAAGTCCTTAATAAAAATAAAAATCCGCGATTAATCCGTATCCGGTCCGTACCACCCGCTGATCCGTGGATGTCAAATCCGCCGGTGATTGGACCGGACACGGTTGGATTACACCAACGGTTTTTCTTCTTATGAAATCAAACCCAGAAGCATAACTAAGATCGTAGTTTGAAGACAGATTTCCTCAATTGAGTCAATTCTTTACGAGCTTCGAATTAGGAAACTGCAACATGGGATCATCAACCAAAATCTAGATCATCAATTTCATATGCTGATTCCAAAATCTTTTTCCTTACTCGCAGCTCATCCATAGAAAGACATCTTGAGGTCATCAATGTGGTCGAGCATTTGTCTTCTGCTTTTTTTGTTAGGTATGTCATAATTTCCCCTTTTGCATTTTTTATTTTTCTTTTTCTTTTGAGGTTTTGTGCTTACATATAAGAGAATGCTAACAAATCGGCATTGTTGCTGAAGAATGATGATGGATGTGTTGCATTACTTCGATACATTAGTTTCAATGAAACGATCCTGATTTATTTATATCTTCAATCTTATATGGTGTTCAATTTGTAATTTTTTTTTTTTTTTTTGTTTTGAAATAATTCAATTGGTAAATCTAGACAGTATTTGGTTGACATATCATTATTTGAAGATGAATTTGGCTAGAACTGAGCGAATTTTTGTGAACTTGAACGGTTGTATTGAATAATATTGAGAGTATATGATCCTAAATTACAAGGTTTTAGTACCGTCAACATGGTAAGAGTGATTATTGAATAATATACCAGCAGCAAAGAAGCAATGAGTTCAAGTTTTTGATTTTGATTTTGATTTTGTTGTTTGATTCAAAAAAAAATTCTATCATTTTTTTGATGTAAGTTTGCTTCAAGGTTCTAACTAAGTTTTCATGTTAGTTTTAGAATGAGGAATTATGGATGTTTTGTCTCTTCGCTATTAGTTCTATTGTTAAATATTCTGTTTGTATCTGCAGGCACTACATCTGAATCACATCTGATTGGTGTGATCTCGCATATGAGATCTTCTTTCAGACTTCTTTGCCTCGGTGGGGTTATCAGGTAGTCTCTCAGTAGCAATATTTGTAATGGATTCGTTGAGACCACTAGCTATAAATTCTTAAGGCCGTGTGCGATTGTTATGCAAAATAGTAACCCGACAGAATTAAGGGAGTTGATTGTTCGTTATGTGTTGCAGATGGTCCTCAGCCGCGTCAATAATGTGAAATCTGAGTTGAAAAGTGTGTTTATGGTGCGTGGAGGTCTTTAGTCATGTTCCTAATATTGAAATACCCGTCACGGAGTATTATGTTCATGCCATTCCATGTGAATGGATCCCTGTATTACTAATTTGAGCAGTGTATTGATTGAGTTTTGGTTTATGGTTCTATTTCCAGGTCTTCACAATTGTCACAGCTGATGAACACGAAGTATAATTTTATTGGCTTTTGAAATGATGGAAAAATCAGTTCGAGATTAAATAGTAGATTTCCTGCCCATGAAGCCCCAAAGATGTATAATCTGTCCACTTGATCGTATGCTCCCCCATCCAGGTATTACTTGCTCTCTCTCATTTGTTTTTGAAAGATAGATTTCTTTCGCCCAGTTGATGGAGAAGATCCAGTGAGGAAAGCTTTCAGAAAAATGTCAATTCAGCTGTAATTTTCATAATTATATAAAAAAAAATCATAATTATACAATTCATGTTTGATTTCATTGGTTTGATTAATCGATTTGGCTGATGGGAAAGGTTGCTTTGTATCTAACCACTGGCGAGGTTATTTTGATGCTGCAAGTAATTCTTTTGAAACCTAGAGTTAGCTAGGTATTTGGTTCACCTAGCATTTGCAATTCTTGGGGATAAGCACATAAACCAATTTTTTTTTTTTTAATTGTAGTGTTGCATTTCATGTTTTTGTTGTTTTATTTGATACTTCTCCATGAGCATTTCTTTGACTGATTTTTTTTTTTTAAGCAATGACTGATTTTATTGTTGTTGGTGTACCACAGATTTGGAAAGCAGAGAAAAGCTTCAATCTCAGGTAAATGCCAATTTAAGTCGATTCCGCATGATGTAAATTGGTTGTTATTCTTCCACATCCCATTGATCCATTGAGTCATAACGTTGGGGGCAAAAAACTAATACAGATCGCATGTTACATTTTGTGGTTTTAATTTCGCAAATTCTTCCATTGTTGTTTGGGTATCATGGTTCCTCATAGCCAGAGATGTTTTGTATTCGCTCCTCTTAATGGCCTATTGTTAGGATTGTTAAATCTTTGTGAATGGAACTAATACAGAAAACTTATGAGTTCGTCAACCCATTTTTTTTCCTTTCCCTCTCTCTCAGGGAAGGAGTGGCAGCGTGGGGATGGGGGGTCAACACTGAAAATGTACTGCTTATGTTGTTGAGGTAACAATAATAATTTTGCTCTTTGATTAATTTACGGTTTTTTTTTTCACCTCATAATCTTCAAAATTGAAAAACACCACTTTCAATCCTTGATAGTGTCATCAAAGCCTCTTTGGCTTCTATTCAAATTTCAGTTTTCTGGAGTTTGGTCCTAAAATTCACAGCAGTCGTTTTTATCAATTTCTCCAAATTCACTGGATGAAATCGTAAAAAACTAACAGGTTTAGATCTCCAAATTCGTTTTGATTTCTTAGCTTTTATTTTTGCAGTCATTAAATTTTTTGACTGCAAACTTCCCTGCTCTCTTTGCCACTCAACACCATGATTAATTACCACTACCAACTTCCCTGCTCTCTTTGCCATACACAGCCTTATTTTCAAACCCATATCTACTTCTTCGGATCCCACGACAACATTTAAGGAAGCCAGATTTTCACTAAATTCGAAAGAGCATCAACCTCAACTCAAGGTTCCGTTCTATAGCACTGGAAGTCATGATGCACAAAAGAAATTAAGAATTCTCAACCAAGATTAAAACTCAATGACATCCGTAACCGGTAACCCTATATACCCAGTTAACCTCTATGTAGCAGTGAGTCAGTGACAAGAACATGTGCCTTAAATGGTGTCTGCCATGTTAAGGAAAAAAAAACAGCTCAAAACACAATCAAGAATATTTGGTAATTCTCTTTGTTTAATTTTGTTGTCTATTTCAATGGTTTCACCGGTGATTTTGCAGCTGCTAGATATATATGTTGCATTTTTTGTTTTATTTGCAATCTCAGTCTGGCTACCTATCTCTCCGTGGCTACCTATCTCTCCGCTCAGTTTCTTTGAATGGAGTACAAAAGAGAAAAGAAAGAAGCAATAAGGTAAATGGAGTCCTAAAAGAGTTACTGCTAGACAAAATAAAAGGTTGATGCAAAATACTTTTGTTTGTGTATGCTTGCTAGAGATAATGATCAAATTGTGTTTTATCTTTTAGGAATTGTGTAGTTAGGTTTCTGATACCCGTTCCTTCCAAGTAATTAGATTTCTTTATTCCGAAATGAGAGATTTTTGAGTTGTATTATGACATTGTAGGATTCGGTGCTTCTGTGAAGTTGTACTGTCAAGCTTAGAAAGATATATGCATGTTAAAACAGATCATCACTTGAGCAACTTTTTGAAGCTTATACATTACTGTTTTGCATTAGAAGCTTACATTTTGTGGACCTACCTTCTATTTCACTTAAATAGAAGCTTACATTTTGTGGTTTTGCATTCCCTCTTCTTAATGGCCTATTGTTACTATGCATGGGGTTCATTTAAGAAGTGCATCCGTAACTTCTGCAACTCTGTTGAGAGAATATTTTTTATACGCATGAAGGCTCCGTGTGCAACTGACATGATTTGATACAATCTACTGTAGTCAAGTAACATAACCTGAAGGTGAAAGCAACAACAACAAAAAACAGTAGCGCTGCAGAGGTGTAGGTGGTAAGCATCTTTGCTGATGCAGGAAAATACAAGATTAACACCATAAATTTGGATTTCATTTGAAATTTAAACTGTACATGTGTGATCGATTGATCCTATTTTGTGCAATTTAGTTGGAGATGATTTATTGAGAAAATATGTTTGTATTGAACTACTACTGCTTCAACATTATTCAGAGTAAAAGTAAAGAGTAATTATTTGGTTTTAAGTACCAAGCTATTGCTTATTCTCTTATTTCTGACTGTGCATTGTTTGTTTTCGGAGAGAAAAACTTCATACAACATTGACTGGCCAGTACTAAGATTCCACCATTACCAATCATAATACTTAAAAGTATATCACCAGATTTATGGAAGGGTAAATAAATTACCGGTAAGTGTCAAAACAAAACAAATTTTTTTTTTTTTACCGGCATCTATAGAACTGTGATAGATGTCCCTTTGTGAACGGTAATCTGTTCCGTTCTAGATCTCATAAGAACAGGCTAAAATCCCGGGCCGTTACGGCACGGGTCATATACTAGTGGATATTCATGGAAGAAGCAAGAAAGTCTCCATCTTGTAATAAAGATAGAATCTGTGATTTGCCGCTTTCTCTAATCCACCACATCTTATCTTTCCTCGAGACGACAAGTGTTTTGTCAAAGCGATGGAGTCATGTTTGGATATCTGTTCCCTTTCTCAACCTCAGTTGCATTATCAAAAAACCTCCTTCACGTCGTCATTCTGCTGTCGACTATTCTGCACTTTTGACGCAGTTCGATGGGTTTATAAATTTCGTTGACAAGGTATTCGTTCTTCACGACAACTCTGATGTAAAGACATTACGTCTCTGCATAATCAAAGACTAGGCAGCCTGTGGTGATGATAACTTACCAACGCATCTTAGTAGATGGATCCTCGCAGCTGTAAGGCGTAACGTTCAAGAACTTGATATCGAAATGGATGTTAAGGACTATTCGGTTTGCAAGCTTCCTCGGCAGCTCTTTAGTTGTACCACATTGAGGAGGTTGAAAATTAAAATGTTTGGTGACCAGTATCCAGATATTATTACTCCAAGATCAGTGAGTTTACCTCGTCTTAACTCACTGTTGGTCACTGGACTTACTATCCCCAATACGGAATTCGCTAATACTCTCATCCCAAGCTTTCCTCTTCTCGAACTGACAGTCGTGGATAGTACGATACAAGATGATAATAACAAGGTTTTGACTGTTGATTCTCGTGATTTAAAATCCTTCACATTGGACACTCATGGTTCTCTTTGGTCTCCCGACGAAACAATGGCTAGCGTAATCAAGTTAAATGCTCCGAATCTTATATCCTTGGTGTGCAGAGATTTCATGACACAGGATTATTCTCTGGAAAACCTTGATTCGCTGGTGACTGCTGATATTACAATGATTTTGACAGAAGAAGAGGATGATGACACTATAGAAACATATTTGGAGCTTTCTGATGAGGAAAAAATAATGTTCGGTAAACGAATGATGAAATTTCTAGGAGCGCTTCATAACGTGAAACAAGTGCGATTATCATGTGGGTTCCTTGAGGTATGTATGGGTGTTTCATGAAAATAATTTCTTGCAAATGGCTAAGTATATAGTACGTTTTATTGCCTATTTTTATTTTATTTTAACTTCAAATATCATGTAGCCTGATAAGTTTAGCTGCACGTTATCTAAAAGATTTTTCTTTTGTTTGTCAAGGTTCTCTCAAACAATCCCAGTTTACTCATCAGTCAACCTCGTCAATATTGTAACCTACAATATTTGGATCTCAAAATGTGGTTTACAAGAGGCTGCTTGCGTGCTATAGCTTACTTACTCAAGATCTCTCCTAATTTAAAATCTCTTGTCCTTGTATCCAGGGAGGTAATTAGTTAGTTCTACTCTGTAAACATACTTCTTATGCACATTATATCTATTAGTACGACACTTTGTTGTTTCGATATAGTTGGTAAACGTGGCCGAAGTCGGAGATGATTGGGATGTAGGACTAAAGTTGCCAAGCATTTTGTCTCACCTCAAATATGTTGAAATCAAGTAACTCCAAGGATGTGATAACGAAGTCTAGTTTCTACAGCTTTTGCTGAGAAAGGCCATGGTTTTAGAGGAAGTGGCTCTATTTTTCCGCTCTACTGCTGGTTCACCTGGTAGAGTGAGACAGCTGAAGCGATTTAGAGATAAGCTCAGAGCAGTAACAAGGGCTTCTTCGGGTACCAATATGATGTTCGTTTAGCCATTCGAGATTATATTGCGAGCTTATTATAACTTGTAAACATCTGATACTTAAATGAAAACACAGCATGCATCTTTTGAATTTCTTTAAAAGATGTGCGGTTGTCTAGTGAGTTACATGAAACTGGGACAATTGGCACAATTGTAACGCTCCTAGTCGCCATCTCTGCAGCTTCTCCACCATTCATTGATCAGGGACACGCCAGTCAAGGTCTACATAGAAATTTTCAAGTAAGAAAATATCTGCCCTACGCTGAAGAAGACAACAAACACACAAGAAATGCATCCGTTGCAGAGGGTTCAAACCAAACAATCAAAAAGACCTAGCAAACCATAAGCCAGAAGGCTCCTAGCTATGCTAATAAAAATGTCAGGGTTGATGACTCTAATCTGTCTGTAATCACTTCAACCGGTTCGAGTTTATGAAGTTCCAACTGCTATTTAGGAATTTATTAACTCTCTGAAGATGATATCATTATTTTTGTCCCTGTAAAACGAAATTATGTGCTTCCATCTTTGCTTTTCCCTGGAGATTTTATCAGCAAAAACAACTTTGTGAAGTTGTTGTCCACATGTTTCTTTTTTTCTGCCGCTTCTAAAACTCAAGTTCCCCTGCTAAGTTGTTGTGTTGAGAACTAACCGAGCCGTGCCTTCTGTTTCAATAACTAACGGGCCGTGCTTTCTAATATTTGTTTCGGCGCTTGATCTCAACTAGTATGAGATGATCTTGGTAGGGGTCCAGGGCCAAGAAGAAAACATTTTACTCTAGGACACCAAAAGGCCAAGTTGCAGGGGAATAAGAATCTATTTGGTGGAACGGTGGAAAATTTGACCCTCTATCACAAACAATACTAGCTGACATTTCATTTGTATCAGAAAACCACCAGGACAATCTTGGTCGAGAAATAAGGTAAAACTCTCATTGTATAGATAATGCATTGCAATTAACCCTGAACAACGTTATTGATGACACAAATTACACATGTGGTTTCAGAATATGCCAAACAAAAGTTTGATTGGGGGGTTATTCACGAGCAAACTGCGGGTTTGTTAGTTACCTGACAGCCATTTGATTGAGCACTTCAACTAGCAGCACTTGCTTTTAACAGTTAATTACAGTAAACTTCTTTTGCATCAACATCGTAGGAAAATATGAATATAACATAGTCACGTCCGATTAACAAATTGCAGTATTTTAGCACAAGTTAAAACTTATCGAGCTCTTGATTCACAATAAACATGCGTAACCTCTTAGATGGAAGTATGACAGCAGGGACAGGCCACCCAACGGTAGCTGTAAGAAGCCTGCACAAAATTCAGTTTATGTTATAACAAATGGCTCTTCCAAGCACAATCAATCAAGAATTGAAATATAAATGAAATCAAAGTAAAACAAGCACACACAACACAAGGATTTATAGTGGTTCGATTAAGATGATCTACATCCACTTGCGAAGACAACGATAACGATTTCCACTGTGAGTAAACAAGATTACAAGGTATTTCCACTCAATCCCCTCTCAAGAACCCTAGCCCCTTTTGGTGCCTTACTCTCTCTTTTCTAATACATGAGTTTCTCTCTCTCTTTTTTTAACCACAAAAGAAGAAGAAGACTTTCTTCTTATCTCATGATGTCTTTCAAGGCACAAAAGGTAAACGGTCAAATGGGTCGGGTAAGTGGGTAAACCCAACTAAATACAAAACCCGTATTCAAGGCATAAATACAACAAATCTCCACCTTGACTTGAATACCATAACCACTCATCATCACCATCTTCGCTCATCCCCCTCAAGGGCTCTCAACACCTGTTGACACCAACCAAGTCCAAGCAATGCTTGAACTTGATACTTGGAACCGGCTTCGTCAACATATCTGCTGGGTTATCCGCTGTAGGAACCTTTAGCATCGCTATCCTACCTTCCTCAATTGCATCCTTGATAAAATGATACCTGACATCGATATGCTTCGTTCTCTCATGATACATCTGGTTCTTGGTCAAGTGAATGGCACTTTGACTGTCACAGAAAAAAGTTGCACTCTCTTGCTTGAAACCCAAATCACCAACCAAACCCATCAACCATATGCCTTCCTTCACTGCTTCCGCGGCTGCCATGTACTCTGCCTCAGTTGTAGACAATGCAACTGTGCTTTGCAAAACCAACCTCCAACTGATAGTACTGCCACACAATGTAAAAGTATAACCTGTCAATGACATTCTTCTATCAAGATCACCTACATAATAAGAATCAACATAACCCACAACATTCGTCGAATCACCATAGTGTTTATCGAACACTAAACCAACATCTGTAGTTCCTCTTAGATAACTCAAAATCCACTTTACAACTTGCCAATGAGCCTTCCCGGGACTTCCCATGTATCTACTTACCACACTCATAGCTTGTGCGATATCCGACCTTGTACAAACCATAGCATACATGATGCTACCAACTGCGCTTGTATTTTGAACTCGAGACATATACTCTTCCTCATCTGCAGTTTGAGGTGATTGCCTTCTAGAAAGTTTAAAATGAGCTGCCAAAGGAGTACTTACTGGTTTTGCATCTTTCATGCCAAACCGCTCCAACCCCTTCTCGATGTAAGCCTTATGGGACAAATACAACTTGCCTTCAGCTCGGTTTCCATGAATCTCCATGCCCAATATCTTCTTTGCTGGACCCAAGTCCATCATATCAAACTCACTACTCAACTGCACCTTCAAATTTTGTATCTCTGACATGTCTTTGCAAGCAATCAACATATAATCAACATACAAGAGTAAATACACAAATGAACCATCTTGGAGTTTCCAGTGATATACACAACTGTCATACTTATTCCTACCATAGCCATTTTCCAACAAAAACGTAACAAAATGTTTATACCACTGCCTTAGAGATTGCTTCAAACCATACAAAGATTTCTTCAACAAACATACATGGTCTTCTTTACCAAGAACTTCAAACCCTTTTGGTTGTTGCATATAAATACGCTCTTCCAAATCACCATGAAGGAAAGCTGTCTTAACATCTAGCTGTTCCAATTCTAGATCTTTCAAAGCAACTATAGCAAGCGATGTTCTAATAGAACTATGTTTAACAACATGAGAAAATACCTCATTGTAGTCAATGCCTTCTCTTTGTGTTAACCCCTTTGCCACAAGCCTTGCTTTGTACCTTATTCCTTTACCATCTGAAGTACCTTCTTTCTTCTTGAAGACCCATTTGCTTCCAACAATCTTATGTCCTTTAGGTCTTGCAACTATCTCCCAAGTGCCATTCTTGTCAAGAGACTCAATTTCTTCAATTGCAGAAGCTCCCCATTCTGCTGATTCTTCACCACTGATTGCTTCTTCATAGGTTCTTGGCTCATCCCTATCAATGCTCTCACCAACTACAAGTGCATACGCAACCAAATCAGCATGGCCATATCTCTGAGGTGGTCTAACTTGCCTCCTCTCTCTGTCTCTTACAAGATTGCACTGATGATCTTGTGTTTCTTCTTCCTGGGTAGGCTCTTGCACAATATCTTGATCATCATCATCAGAAACAATAGTCTCATTGTTTCCTTGAACTTGCATCTCAAGTTCCACCTAGTCACCAAGCTCCACCTTATCACCAACACCCTCTTCAACTCTTCCATCTAGTTCTCCATTATTTGGCTTCAGCATTGATTGCTCATCAAATTTCACATCTTTGCTGATAAGAAACTTGTTTGATCTTTCTTCAGGACACCATAACCTGTAGCCTTTCACACCCTTTGCATACCCAAGAAACATACATTTCTTTGCTCTAGGCTCTAGCTTCCCCTCATTCACATGAGCATAGGCTGGACATCCAAAAATCTTCAAGTCTTCATAGTTAGCATGTGAACCTGTCCAAACTTCATTTGGAGTCTTACACTCAATAGCAGTCGATGGAGACCTGTTCACTAAATAAGTTGATGTGTTTGCTGCTTCTGCCCAAAATTGCTTTGGTAACCCGGCATTGGAGAGCATACCTCTTGCCTTCTCCATAATGGTTCTGTTCATCCTTTCAGCAACACCATTTTGCTGTGGTGTTTTTATGACTGTGCGGTGTCTCACAATTCCTTGCTCCTTGCAGAACTCATTGAACTCACCCCCACAAAATTCCAAACCATTTTCTGTCCTCAAGCACTTGATTTGTCTTCCGGTTTGCTTCTCAACAATAGTCTTCCATTGCTTGAACTTGACAAAAGTTTCATCTTTGTGTTTAAGTATGAATACCCATACTTTCCTTGAGAATTCATCAATGAATGTCAACATATATCTACCACCACCATGTGACTCAACCCGAGAAGGACCCCAAAGATCAGAATGAATATAATCCAATATACCCTTGGTGTTATGAATAGATGTACTAAACTTAACTCTACATTGTTTCCCAAAGATACAATGTTCACAAAAATCAAGCTTACCTGTTTTGTGACCACAAAGCAATCCCTGCTTGCTCAAAACATCCAATCCCCTCTCGCTCATATGCCCTAGCCGCATATGCCACAACTTGGTAGTATCATCTTCAGAACTTGAAGAACATACAGCTGCATCACCTGTCATAGTAGTACCTTGCAGCGTATAAAGACCATTAATTCTCTCGCCCTTCATAATTATAATACTTCCCCTTTAGACACGAGTAACTCCACCTTCACCTTGATAATTGCAACCATTTGAATCAAGTGTAACCAAAGAAATCAGATTTGTTCTCAAGTCCGGAACATGCCTAACCTTAGTTAAAGTCCTCACCATACCGTCATACATCTTAATTTGAATTGTACCTACACCCACCACTTTACAAGTGACATTGTTTCCCATAAGAACTTTACCACCTTATCTAGCTTGATAAGTAGTAAATCACTCCCTATGAGGACACATGTGAAAAGTACACCCCGAATCAAGAATCCACCCATTCTCCGAGCTTTCGGTATAAACCGTGAGAACCGTTCCATCATCACTTTCTACTTCAACATTTGCCGCGGTGCCTTGGTTAGTATTCTTCTCAACATTCTTCCTTTTTGGACAATCCTTCTTGAAATGCCATTGTTCCTTACAATGAAAGCAATAAAATTTACCGGATTTAGACTTAGACCTTGACTTTGATCTACTCCTATCAAATCCACCTTTTTGGTTTCCTATTCCTCTTATAAACAACCCATCTCCCGAATTATCTTTACCATCAATACCCGTCTTCTTTAACTCCTTAGAGTTCAAAGCCGCTTTAACGTCTTCCATAGAAATTGTGGTTTTTCCATACATTACGGTATCAACAAAATTATCATAAGATGGTGGTAAGGAACAAAGCAAACCCAATGCTTGGTCTTCATCTTCAATTTTGACATCAATATTTGCTAAATCCAAGAGAATTTTATTATAATCATCAATATGATCTATAATAGACATTCCTTCATGCATTCTAAGAGTATGTAATTTCTTCTTAAGATATAAACGTTTAGTTACGGATTTAGTCATATACCTTTTCTCCAATTTGTTCCATAGCCTGTCCGGAGTCGTTTCCGTCGCCACTTCTCTCAAGACCTCATTGCTCAAACACAATAAAATTAATCCATGTGCTTTTTCCATGAGCTCATCCTTCTCCTCATCCTTCAATGTTGCCCTAGACCCGTTTTTCCCTTCAAAGTTTTCACCAAACCTTGTTGTACCAAAACAGCCCTCATCTTTAGCCTCCATAAATTGAAATCATTCCTTCCATCACATTTCTCAATCTCATACTTTGCCGCCATCATAGATCACTTCCACCCGGAGCTCTGATACCAATTTGTTATAACAAATGGCTCTTCCAAGCACAATCAATCAAGAATTGAAATAGAAATGAAATCAAAGTAAAACAAGCACACACAACACAAGGATTTATAGTGGTTCGATCAAGATGATCTACATCCACTTGTGAAGACAACGATAACGATTTCCACTATGAGTAAACAAGATTACAAGGTATTTCCACTCAATCCCCTCTCAAGAACCCTAGCCCCTTTTGGGGCCTTACTCTCTCTTTTCTTATGCATGAGTTTCTCTCTCTTTTTTTAACCATAAAAGAAGAAGAAGACCTTCTTTTTATCTCCTGATGCCTTTCAAGGCACAAAAGGTAAACGGGCAAATGAGTCGGGTAAGTGGGTAAACCCAACTGAATACAAAACCTGTATTCAAGGCATAAATACAACAGTTTATATACGAGGTAAGACTAAGAAAATTCGCTTTGACATTAAACAATGATGCCAAGTTGGGCCTGCAGGCCACAGTGCAAGAATGATGTGGTAATTGAATTATTGTCCCTCCTTTTGATGGGCCTTCACAAATATCCCTAGAAAACTTTACAAATATCCCTGATGGTATAATTGTAAATTTTTCCGAAAAAATAATTATGATATTACCTTATTTAACCTTCCTCTCTTTCTTTCATTCTTCTTCGTTTTACACAGAAACTTCATTCTTCTTCGTTTCACCATCTTTATCGCCTCACCACCAGCACAATCTTGCCACCACCACAGCAAGCACCACAATCTTTGTCACGTCCGCCACTAGCATCAACAGAGATATCACGATTTGTGTTCGATTTCAATGATTTCTAAACCAGAATCAGAAATTGATTTTTTTTATTGGTTTTCGATTTGGAGTTGTAGATTCAGATTTGTTTTTTTATTTTTCGATTTCAACGAATTTCTAAACCAGATTCAAAGATTGATTTCAAGTTGCAGATTCAGATTCAGATTTCAGAGATCGAGATTTGTTGGTTCAGAAAATGGTATGATTCAACTTTCTTTTAGGTTTTGTTACAATGGTGGTTGCTGCTATGTTTTTGGTGGTGGTGGTGGCGGCGGCGGTGAAGATTAATTGTGATTTTGTTGCCTTTTGAGACGGTGGTGGTGCTTGTCTAGGTTTGGGAACTTTTCAGAGAGACACAACGGTGGTGAAGCTACAGGTGATGATCATTTGTTATTGTTTATATGTTTTTATCGGATCAATTGTTGCTGTTGATCCCATTTATAGGATCAACTACAGTTGTTGACCCAATTTTTTATGGATCAACTACGGTTGTTGATCCCATTTACGGGATGAACTCCTGTTGTTGACCCAATTTTTTATGGGATCAACTACTGTTGTTGATAAAATTGGAGATTGAGATAGTGGTGGTTCTGATTGTTTTTGGTGGTGGCGGTGGCGGCGAAGATTAAGTGTGATTTTGTTGCCTTTTGAGACGGTGGTGGTGCTTGTATAGGTTTGGGAACTTTTCAGAGAGACACAACGGTGGTGAAGCTACAAGTGATGATCATTTTTTATTGTTTATATGTTTTTATCGGATCAATTGTTGCTGTTGATCCCATTTATGGGATCAACTACTGTTGTTGATCCAATCAACTCCTATTGTTGACAACATTTTCTTGGATTAGTATAATCATGCTTGTAGTTTAAATCATGTAAATTTCTCCCGATGTTGAACTTGTGGTGCAATGGTAGCATGACTGACTCCATGTCAGATGATGCGTGTTCGACTCACGTCAAGTTCACTCCATTTACATGGATCAACTTCTACTGCTGATCCTTTTTTTTGATCAACTACCGTTGTTGATCCCCTAAACTGTATCAACTTCTACTGTTGGTTCTATTTTTATTTGGATGAACTACTGTTGTTGATACAAAAATATCTGAACCAGTGGTGGCGGCGGTGACTGTGGCGGTGGTGGCGGCAGCGGACTATTGGTGGTGGCGGCGACGGACTAGTGGTGGTGGAGGACTAGTGGTGGTGTAATGGTGGTGGTGAAGGAGTGGTGGTGGAATATTAGTGGTGGTGGCGGTTGGTAGGTGGTGGTTGTTGAACGGTGGTGGTGGAATGGTAGTTGAATGTTAGTGGTGGGGGTGCTAGTGGTGGTGGTGAAGTGGTAGAGGAAGAAATTTGTTCCATTTTGAAGTAAAGAAAAATATTATATGGGTGAGAGTATTAAGGTAATCTAATTTTAAATGGATAAGGTTATTAAAAAGTAGGGACATATTTATTGTTGTATAAGGACATATTTATTGGGGTTCAAAAGTAAGGACATATAAATAATGTAACCAAGAATGATAACGTAAAAAGTGGATTCTTAATTTCTTATTCAAATAGAAAAAATCACCTGTCCTTTAAAAGCTTCTCTCTTGTTGCAAGAACTCCAAAAAAAAACAAAAACAGATACAGATATAGCGCAGAGGTCGTAAGAGTTGGAGACAAGGTTCCAACATGTATGGACCGCTGAGTGTCTTTTAGTGACGCCGAGTAATTTGAGTCATCCATAATTTCCGTTACAGCAGGGAAGAAGAGACCTACCAATGCACTGAACGCAGTGAACAATATTGATTTAGGCAATTTGATTATTTAGCTTCTCCAATTATTACTCCATATAGAACAATAAGATAACATCCATTAAAACTTAGGAGCTCTTAAATTTAATGTATATCTCTATCAGTGATTAAAAAGAAAATGCAGATTATTGTTTGAAATTTTCCCACATCTACATATTAGAAATTCTTCTTCAAGCAAAAAATATAGAACAAGAAACTGAAAGCAACTAGAAATCACCCTAAAATTTGATGCAATGATGAATGGAAGTATGGAACTGTTATTAGTCAATGATATAATCAGATAATATAGACTGCAAAGAAAGGGTTATCAGGTAATTGAAAAAAGGTGCCAAGAAGTGAAACTTACGTGAAGGGTAATCTTTCTTTGCTGCAAACATCCCAACAAAAATGCAGAACATTGAAAGTAGAATGGGTACAAGAAAAGCAGGTGCAACCTTGTTGATAATTTCACCCCTCCAAACACAATAAAATATAAGATAACAATTATGACAATTCCATATACTTGGAGGTCATGAATATGTTATGTAGCTCCTGAACTAGTATGCTCCCTACATTCACAAAATCAGGATACACTTATTAGCAGATGGTACACATAAGACAATGTTAAAACTAATGTCTCACCATTACCTAATCATTCTGAAAAATTAAATAAACCTGTCTGTCAGATATTATCTATCAATCTTACCACCTAAGAAGGAAACGATCTATAAAAGAAAAGGGAGAAGACATAAAAATAATTGGCCTATTAACCAATTAGGTGTCTATTGTAATTCTACAAAACTAGAAGTACAAAAACATAATTATATCTAAATTACACTCTTGAGATGTCAATTGATTCAGACCGTTACCTTTGAAAATCCCAGCAGCCGGTACAGCATCTAGAAAGGTTTCCACTGCCCCCAAAACATACCTGGAACAAACATTCAAGGAACCAAATAAGTATTTGCTACATAAATGTGCAATTCAGAGGCTCTTCCTACAAAAAGAAACAAGGTATTCAAAATGTAAATGAAGAAATCATTAGAGGAGTTAACATTAATGAACCTACAGACAGCCTCGGCTACTCTACTAAAGTCTCAGGACTTCATTGGACGAAAAATGAATCATACTTACATGGATCCGGGAACTGCATTCCTATTAGATTTATGATAAGAGATCATAATCAGATGTAAATTAGAGAAGATAATAATTAAAGTGGTTAAGCACTATTGGCCTATGTCCACTGATGACACCCCTTAGGATGAAATGGTATTCATGATCATCAGAACATTCTGAGATAATTTTACTTTTACATTAAACTCTTATTTATAGAATAACTAACCCTAGGAGATAATACAATATCTCATTTGACTAGGTAGTATTTTGACAGTATCTTTACTTGTGCACAAACACCACGGTCACTTATTTGGTCTTCACGGTTACCTTGATATCTTGTATACGGAGGATATATTCCAACACCCCTCCTCAAGTTGATCACGGAAATGTTTTGAAGTGTTCAACTTGAACAGTTTCTTGAAAAATACCAAGCTTGTAATCAAAACTTTGTATGATAAACTTCAACCACGGTCACTTGATCTTCGAACAAAGGTCACGACACTTGAACAAATGTAACCACATAACGTAAGCAACAAGGGATCTTCACAGGTAGTTATGATCTTCCATGATATCTTTGACCGATTGCTAGTACTTAGTCTTGTATTCTGAAAACGCGTCATTAAGGATGGAGAATGACGATATTTAAGGAATTTAAATTGAACACGGAAATATGTTTGGAAGTTTCGAGATATCCGAAGATATGGAATGATATATTCGGAAAATATCCGAAGATATGGAATGATATATTTAGAAATAAGTGGATTTTCCAAAAATATCGACTTAAATTTTTTATTATCCTTACCAAGGAAACAACGAGATTAATTGCTCCTTATAGAGAAGGTGATAGGATCGTGATTAGATGACATAGGAAATGGAAATTTTAGCCATAAGAGGAACTAAAATTGAAATCACATCAGTCTATGAAAATCAATAGACTAAACAGAGTCTGTTTACCAGAACACATGATGGAGAAAGAACTAAAATAACTTTAATGGAGATTCACAAATACCGTATTCTATTTAATCGACGAAAATCCATGTCGAACTGTAAACTTGAAACTTGGTTTGATGAAAAAAAACACTAGTTTTGAATTCAGATTTTGATTAACAAAATTGAATAGAGAAAAAAGAAATGATTACAGTGATCATTAATATATCGAAGACAAAAATCTTCAAGAACACATTAATTAGTTGTTTAAACTAATAGAATTAATCTGAGAGATCAAAAGTCTGTGCATATGAATACCAAAAACAGGTATATATAAAGAAATAGGAAGCACTCAAACAAGAGCTAGATTACTTGTAACAAGTGATATTTGATTTGTTCCAAAGAAAAATCATAACAAAGCCAGGCAAGAACTTGGCTATGTACTTTGATGGATAAAAACAAATTTAGTGTTGAATATATATCAGAAACACTTGATATGATGGTACAGAGACCTGATTTTGAGAGAATGAAACATGTTTTGATGATGCCAAAACAGAGAGACAATTGTTGGTACGAGGATTACGATATACCACACCAACAGACAAAGAGATTGACAAAATAAAAAAGAATATTGGGTCAAAATAGTACACCTTCGATGAGTCCCAAAGATTAGTGAGCAAATAAGGAAATATCAGGTGAGTAAATACAGCTGCAGCTCCATAAATAGCGACAACTGCCGATCCAAAACATTCTGTTCCAAAAATAGAGGCTTGGGATAAAGATGGAAATCTTTTTGAATTTAATTCAGAGAAAAGAAAAATATTTCCAGAATTATCAGATGATAAGATATCTTCCGAAAGAAGATAATTAACCAGCGTTGTCAACATAACTTAGTTAACAACACTTATATTTGCGAATGACTGATCATCAGGCATTCCACAAACCAACGTGGATATCAGAATGAAAGTGATGCAAATACATGATTATTATTGCTCACTGATGACAAAGAAGTGAATATTTTTATCTTGAATAATATCAATGAAATTCATATCAGAATTCAATTGTAGAAAAAAAAAATTGATTCCCAGGAAGGGAAGATATACGAAAATATATTTTATTTTCTAGATTTAATTGATTGAAATATTTGCTCAGAAAAACAACGGTTGTTCTTCGGAAAAGAAAACTTGTTGAATTTATTTTGTTTTCTTCGAACATTTAAAATGACGGGAAAAAAGAGAGAGTGAGTTCTTGTAAGTGATTTGATCTGATTATGAGAAAATGTAATGAAACATCATATAACAGAAAATCATAATCAATGAAAATGATAAGCGGAAGCAATATTTGATCAGAAAAAGAAATTTGGATCTTTTCCTACTCTATACCATATTAGATTTATGATAAGAGATCAGAATCAGATGTAAATTAGAGAAGACAATAATTAAAGTGGTTCGGCACTATTGGCCTACGTCCACTGATGAAACCCCTTAGGGTGAAATGGTATTCATGATCATCAGAACATTCTGAGATAATTTTACTTTTACATTAGAATCTTATTTATAGAGTAACTAACCCTAGGAGATAATACAATATCTCATTTGACTAGGTAGTATTTTGACAGTATCTTCACTTGTGCGCAAACACCACGGTCACTTATTTGGTCTTCACGGTTACCTTGATATCTTGTATACGGAGGATATATTCCAACAATTCCCGAGGAAGAAGCACAGCCACCAACCTCATGACCAAGCGCTCGACCAATTGAATAACATGGAACAAAACACTAGCAGCTGCTTCATCAAAGGCTAGGATAAATGTTTCTACGGTCACTTTACATACTACTACTGGGTTAGCGACAAAACTTATTGCACTATTTCTGTCTTTAAGTGCATCAAAAGTTGCAGTTTATCACTCATAACAGCATATGTAACACAGGCCACAAAAAGAAACCAGCAATAGTGGCTCCCATATGCGTGCCATACCAACAATCCTGCAAACAGTAGGTTCAAAACCACTCACTATTTCCACCTGTTATAACTAGAAAGGAAGAAGATTATTGTAATGGTAAAAGCATAGCAAAAACATTTTGATGGATGAATAAGAAGAGAACTTACTAGAAGCTGAGCTAATTCTGAAAAGGGTAGTTGGTACAAAACTTTAGCACACGGCTTAGACTCACAAGTCTGCCGTGGTTCAGGCTCACAGTACCTGAAGCCGTACCAAGGCGGATCTAGAGTGCTATCAAGTTCCAACTAAGGATTAAGAAGGGGAAACATCCTATGTTATGAGCATAAGTCTACTACAATTATTAGCTTCTAGAATCATAAGAATCCACATTTATGGGAGTTTCGAGGAGCTCTATTTGCTGTCTCAAGGGTAAGATAATTGGTCATACGTTTACAGATAAAAAATAATAATTGATAGATTCGTGACAGTAGGTTCTTTCGATGGTAGCTAGACCATCCACCTAAAGAACTCAACAAGATCGAAATGAGAAGCCAACTGGATTCAACAGAGACTAGCAAAGTGGGGAATCTGATGTAGGTAATCAGATTATACCATATACAAATGCAATTCAGTAAGATCGAATTTAGAGAAAGTCATGATCTTTTCTAATTTCACATACTAAACTATGAGGTTCTATCATTTCACTCTACACTTAAACTGAGATTTGAATCCAAAAGAGTGCATCAGCACACACTGTTCATGTCTTTTGGACTGACTTACAAATTCAGTTGGAAGAAGTTCACGGGTAAACCTAAAATCTGTTCATGAGGTATCAGGAGATAGTAAAGTGATAGAGGTAAGCCTGCACATGCAGATAACAGGACTAAAAGAGTCACAGAAGTAGAGATTGATTACCAGGAAAACCGAATGTAGTATATGATTCCTAAAATATTCTGCAAGCATGGTACAAACACACCCATCATAGTCCGCATTTTGAGTATCAGCCCAAAAGTTATAAAGCAGATTCATTGCCAAAGTCAAGGAGGCATACTCTACTGGATGCATGGAATAAAAGTTGTTATGTCAAAAACTATTCCTTAAAGCACAAAATTTAATTAGGGAAAAAGAGAGCCATCGTGATGACAACATGCAGAATGGTGAAGAGCAGTGCACCTTAGGGCGTCCACGTGTGATAGAAACGTCCTCCCCATCTCTTGGACTTGAAGGTGCCGCAAGTTGTTCACCTGTCATGCTGGAAATCTTTTCCCAACAAAAACAAAATTGATGATATCATCTTCAGAGAGTTAATAATTTCCTAAATAGCAGTTGGAAGAAGTTTTAATTCAAAAAGAAAATCTTCATAAACTCGAACCAGTTGAAGTGATGACAAACATATATTAAGGTCATCAACCCTGACATCAATTACAAAAAAACAAAAAGATTGATAACCAAGTACATCCTTCAACTTCAATGCCCAGCACGTGAAGTGCGTAAAAGCCGAACCGAAACACAAAATGCATCACCCCTAACTTGGGAGAAAAACACTGACTGAAACAGACTACGAATGAACCTACACATGCAGACCCTAAAAAAAAGAAAGAAAAAAATCACTCTAAGCCAGGAGAAGAATGATGGTACCACCAAAAAAAAGACCATAATCTGGAGCTATAACACGCTGGCAAGAGAGGTCCTGATGAGATAACATTACAATGGGGTGCACCCTTGTTTCTCGTTCTCACCATTGTTACTAAGATCCCTTGAGATAACATCATTCTGTTCCTTTGGTGGCTCTTGGTGATCTTTTGAGCTGGACTGTTTAGTCTTCGAAGACTCCACCATGTTCACAGAGTTGTCACCGATCCCACAGTCCTTATTAGATCCCTTCTCAAGGCATGAAGATGAAGCAACAATAGTTTTTACCTTTAACTTCTTTGACTTTCCAGTTGGAGGCAAGCTTTTACCTGCTTTCTTAGTTTCCAGACTAGGATGATCCGCAACTAAAGCTTTTTCGGACTTTGATGTCATGGGAACAACATCGCTTGTGCTGCCATCCTTTCCAGCTCCTGAGTTTAACAAGCCAGTTTCACCATCAGAGATCTTAATTGACCTTTTCTTCTTAACTCTTGTGTTACAAACGTCCTTTGCCTCTGTATCTGAAGAAGCTTCAGATAACTTACGCTTCAAATCAGAAGGTGCAGCTGTAGCTTTTACTTGTTGGACCGGATTCTTCTTCTTCTTCTTCACGGGTTTGACTGCTAAACCAGCACTTGTGACATGTTCATTATTGACCAATGGTTTCTCTACTAACAAGTTTTCTGGTACAACTGCTTGTTTACTGTGCAGCTGGTTCTCGCCATGATCAATCTCTTTCATTGACTCTCCAATTGGGTCATGGGCAATCTGATCTTCAGATTTCTCCCCAGCAGCATCCACATAAAGGAACCACGTTCCCTTGACTCTCTCAAATACAATTTTCACAAGTATGGAGTCCGATAGGTGGTAAAAATGTTTGTTGCGCTTCACCTACAAAAATCGGAAAATTAAATTCAGATTCTCCTCCACTAAAATTACAGGGTCTAAAACAAATATGCAGTAATCAATAATTGCATGTACCTTGATAGCACTAACATTTATCTCGCCAAGCACTGGAAAGCAATTAAGATGATCAGATGATATCTTCTCTGCATCAGTAGTTCAAAAAAAAAAAAAAAAAGTTGAGTGAAATTGAAAATCTGATTTCAACTGAGATAACTAAATGTGCAAGCTCAGAATTTGTAAAGTAAATTAACAAACAAGGACATGATCATTAGTGCAAAACAAGTTAGGGAGTACAAAAAGGCAAAGTAAAAATCCAAACTTTTTAATGAGAATCGCAAACAAAATATAGAAGGAAAGTAAAAACAACCCAAAACCCTAACTACTTGGACATAAAGAGAAGCTCAACCAAAAACTTAGGGAGGGAGGAGTAAAACAAAACTTACCTTTGAGATGCCCAGCTGTATCGGTGTTTGTAATGGTTACAGCTAAACGGGTGTTCAGATTAGTCTTAACGTAGACTGTGTGATTTGTTTCTTCAATGGTAGCCATTATAATTTCAAGAAGCTGTTGCTACAGAGAGAGAGGAAGAGGAAGATGAACAGGCAGACACAAATAACTTATGGTATGTGAAGAAGGTTTTATGTTATATTATATACTCCCTACGTCTCATTTTACTGAAGGTTTAGGGGTTTTTTTAGTCCCAACATAATGAAAGTTTCCATATTTTTCTCACTTTTTTCTGATTTGTCCTTGCATTGAAATCAACCACTATAAACAAGGAACAAAAAATTATGAGATTTTAATATTTTAGTAATTATTGCATTGAAATCAACCACTATAAACAAGGAAATTTTTTTTATGAGATTTTAATATTTTAGTAATTATTATTAAGGGATATATATAGAAAAAAATTATTCTCTTTCCATTTTCTTAATTATTGTAAAAACACCTAAACCTTCGAACAAATTGAAACGGAAAGAGTATGTTATATTATTATTTGTTATATTATTATTACTATAAATAAAAAGGGAAAAAAATAAAAGAAAACACGTGTCAACTTGTGAATAGCGTATCAGAGACGGAGGTAAAAAACAGGGAGAGGCAATGAAACGTCAAGTCATTTCCAGTTGGACTCTACGGAGATTTTCTACTGCAGCAATAAATTACTGCAGGTACTAGAGAGTTGGGTCTTTTTATGCACAGCTAGCTAAGTCTTGGTATAGCCTATAGCGTGCGAGAGGCAAAATCGGTGGACCCCGCCATTCCGTCATTACCGGGCAAGAGGAAATTAACCCAGAAAAAAAACAGGTGCCAAGAATCACAAGATAATATGCTAATCCTAATCCTAAAACCTCCGCAGTACAAGTTAGAAATTGAAGCTTAGTCAGTGATAGAACTTAGAAGCATAGAAAATGATGCATCAGAATTTCATAAGCTCATCTGCCGGGCTTTTGCCCTACCAAAAAAGCAAATTACAATTGGTCAAAGATATCATTATTGACGCAGCTCATATTAAACAAAGAAAATAAATGATGTTTAAGAGATTGTTGAATCAAAAAGTCTTTACAAACCGCATAAAAACTACACAATAAAACCGCCACACACAGACCACTTTTGCACGTTTTTCAAAAAATTGGGCCTTTTGAGACCCACAAATGAAAAATAAAAATAAAAAAATAAATTGTGAGAGACGGTTTTTACCTGATTTTATTTCTCGGTCTGTAGAAAAACACTGTTCTTGAATAACATCACCCACCGTTAAGAGTACCCCGTATGTGAAAGGACCTTGTAATGTAGTATCCACATCATTAGGATTGGGATTGACAGGTTCATCAGCTATTAAACAAGCTTATATGTGTGTGTGTAATAGAGTAAAAACAAGATAATGTACACGAGATAAACAAATCCTAATGGAAACTTCAGTTTTTACCTGCGTATGTTCTGATGGAGCTTATCTTGAAGGTCCATAAAACTCTTATATCTAACTTCATCAAAAGTGATGCCTCTTAATACAGCACAAACAATGAAAGGCCGATTTGCCAGAGTTTACACAATAAAGAAGAGAAAAATGTTCAACTTGTAATTCCATTCCATCTAAAAAACGAAATTAGTTTAGGCAAGAGACTAGTACCTCATATCTCTCCATACTCATCTTGAGCTATTGAGCGGCTAGATCACATTTTGGTATCAGTTTTTGATGCATTGGTGTCATATCCAACCAAAAACTTCAGGGCTTCAAATATGGAGTACTATTTACTCCCCTAATTTTTCTATCTCAACCGTTGGGGCATGTCTTTTTTTTTCCTTTTTTTTTATGCAAACCAGAATTTAAATTAAAAAATCCAGTCGTGTTGAATAACAGATTTTAGAAATGAAGAACTTTCATTAATGGAAGAAATGATACAGAGAAGATCTGTTTCTACAGTTTTTAGTTACATAAACAAGAAAGAGAGAATACAAATATTTATTACAGACAAGAGTAATGGTTGGTGGAGAGGTAACTATTGCTCAACTAATGATAGCTTGGCACGTGTTTTAGATGCTGATGATGATTTGCCAGCCTGGAATATCACTTGCACTGTTTGCCAACCTGAAATATCTCTTGCACTGTTATTAGCCCCCCCTCAAATGAAGTAGTGCAGACTTTGGCAGCACACGTAATTTGCCTCTCAGCAGCGCAAATCTGGGACCAGCTGCAAAGCCTTTGGTAAAAATATCAGCTGCTTGATCAATGGTGGAGACATAAGAGATCTTTAACTCTTTGGCCTGAATAAGTTCCTTGACAAAGTTGTAATCAATGGCAAGATGCTTCAGGCGAGAGTGAAACACATGGTTAGAATAGTAAGAGATAGCACTTATATTGTCACAACGGAGAGATGGAGCAGCTGGTAGAAAAATATGAAGATCTTTAAGAAGCTTGCATATCCAGATGACTTCAGCTGCAGAATTGGCAAGGCTGCGAAATTCAGCTTCAGTAGAAGACCTGGCAACAGTAGATTGTCTTTTACTTGACCAGGAGATAGGATTTGAGCAAAAAAAAGGTGCAGTATCCACCAGTAATCTTCCTAGTATCAGGGTCACCGGCCCAATCAGCATCACTGATGCCATGCACAGCAGTGAGCCCCTTACCGAAAAATATCCCATAATCAATATTACCTTTGATATATCTTAAGATTCGTTTAGCTGCAGTAAGATGATCAGAGGTTGGAGAATGCATATACTGACAAACTTGATTAACAGCATAGCTGATTTCTGACCTTGTACAAGTTAGGTATTGTAGTGCACCAACAAGTGATCTGTAAGCAGTATGATCTGACAGAAGGGTACCTGAATTAGAAACAAGTTTGCAATTAGCAGAAACTGGAGAATTACAAGGCTTTGCACCTCCCATATCAAATCTGTCTAGAAGATCAGGCGCATATTTAGTTTGAGACAAAAAGAAGTCCATTTGCATTTCTCTTTGCTTCAAGACAAAGAAATAATGCAACTCCCCCAAGTCCTTAAGTGGAAAAAGTTGTTGAAGTTGAGATATAAGGTCTTTGCAATAAGCTGGTGAGTTGCCAGTGAGAAGAATATCATCCACATATATAAGAACTGAAAAAGTGGGGGTCTAACAACCACACCCAATATTTCATTTGGCAATCTGAATAGACAAAATCCAATATACTTTCAAGAGAAACAACTAGACAGTTAGACTCAATCTAGAGAAAAGTATATCAAAGAGTTTTATATCTTTATCTCTTAATTCAATCTACAATCAGCAAATAGGAATTTGCGAGCCCGATTGAATATAAGAGAAATAACTTGAACGGTACCAAAGACCAATGTTCAAGGACCAATCAATTTCAATCAACAACCAAAGGTTGGATTTACCAATTGATCGATTCAACGCACAACCTGTGATATTTCAATTATATAACAAAATATAATGCGGAAAAGAAATAACACAGACGCCAGAAGTTTTTTTAACGAGGAAACCGCAAATGCAGAAAAACCCCGGGACCTAGTCCATATTTGAACACCACACTATATTAAGCCGCTACAGACAATAGCCTACTACCAATGAACTTCGAACTGGACTATAGTTGAACCCTAATTAATCTCACACTGATTCAAGGTACAGTTACGCTCCCTACGTCTCTGATCCCAGCAGGATACTACGCACTTGATTCCCTTAGCTGATCTCACCCACAACCAAGAATTTCTACGACCCAAAGTCGAAGACTTGATAAACAAATTTGTCTCACACAGAAAAGTTTATTGGAATAGATAAATCTGTCTCCCACAGAAATACCTATGAGTTTTGTTTTGTCTTTTAATAAATCAAGGTGAACAGGAACCAATTGATATACCGGACTTATATTCCCGAAGAACAACCTAGAAATATCAATCACCTCACAATAATCTTAATCGTATGGTAGCGAAACAAGATATTGTGGAATCACAAACGATGAGACGAAGATGTTTGTGACTACTTTTTATCTTGCCTATCGGAGATTAAATCTCGAGCCAATCTTAAAGAAGAAAGTACTCAAATACGATAGAAACAACAAGATCAGATCACGCAACTACATGGCTTCACAATCCCAATGAAGTCTTTAAGTCGTTAACCTACATGGTTTCTTGAAAAACCTAAGGTTAAAGGAGAATCGACTGTAGCTTATACAACTAGTATCACACAGGAGGTGTGGGGATTAGGTTTCCCAGTTGCTAGAGTTCTCCTTTATATAGTTTTCAAATCAGGGTTTGCAATTTAAGTTACCTTGGTAACAAAGCATTCAATATTCACCGTTAGATGAAAACCTAATTAGATTCAAGCTAATATCTTTCAACCGTTAGATCGAACTTAGTTTGTTATACACAAATGAAATGTACCCTCATTTAGGTTTAGTAACCGTACCTAAACGTGTACACCATGTTGGCTCAACCGTAGTTAACCGAGGTTAGCTATATGAACACTCTCATATAAACCTTATTCATCTTAACCATAACTAGTTCAAATGACTCAAATGAAACTAGTTAAAGAGTTGGTCAATTGCTCTATTCTCATAGAAGTATACAAGAACACAATTGAAGCAAAATCGGTTTGATTCACTCGAATCAATTCATGAACATTATAGCCACGGTTTGCAAAGAATGCATTCCTTAATATATAAATGTATTAGTTCATGAGCCAACCGATTTTAGAACTTTATCCACTCAAGTATGCAAACGGGTACGTATACTTAAGTAGCCGGTCTGAGTTTTGGTTCGCCAGTATGCAAACGTGTACACATACTTAGTACACTTCCAAATCCCAGCAGAAATTCCCGAACCTATACCTTACACAAGTATGCGTACCTATATGTGTACTTGGTACACGAAATTTCAACACTACAAGTACGTATACGGGTATGCATACTTTAGTTATGGTCATGGATCACATACAAGCAAGAAAGTATACTATGTTTAAAATCCAATGATGGTTAAGTATTCTAAACTCTTATTTCAATCATTGAAACTTTCTTAGAGGATGACAATAGACGTTTTCACACACTATTAGCATCAAAGCAATTTTCAAGTTATTGAAATAATCATAACGAAACATTCCAAGTCAACACCAAATGATTGTATCACACAAACCATGTAAGATGTTGCTCGGCGGTTTTCACATGATCATCTTTTGACTTTCGTCAAGAATATATGATGAACTTGGTTGAAGCAAAAGCTTACCAACACATATTCCGAGAAATATGTAAGCAAGTTAAACTCATCTCTAAATCTCAAATGTGTATAATCGACAACTATATAGTAATACGACTTTTGTCTCAATATAGGAGATAGAGTAGAAATAGACTTTCCAAGTGAAAAATGAGTTTTAGTCTCCACATCCCTTTTGTTGATGAAGTTCCACAAGATCGCCTTAGTAGTTCTTCGTCTTCAATTGATGAACGCCGTGAAGTCTAATGCTCAACTACATAATCTATCCTAGTCCGAGACATTACTATAAGTAGACTAGAAATCAAGACTTATAGTTTTGATCACTAACATTTACAAACAAGTTTGAGATAGCAACGCTTGCGAGTTCGACCGAGCAGTGCTCTAACAATCTCCCCCTTTGTCAATTTTATTGACAAAACTATCAATACATATGGATTACAAAATAAATAAACTTTGTAGCTTCTCATCCAAATGCCTGATCTCCTTGGTTCTTGAAAATTTCTCGAAATCTTCGTCACTTCCAAGTACTCCAATGATTCCAAATGTGTTCAATTCCGCATTATTGTTGTTGAAGATCTGTAGCTATAACAATGAGAAAACAGTTGCTCTCAATCATTGTTATACAGTGTCATAGTATCATTCTACAGCATCAAAGTCCAATTGTATCACAACTTTGACAACAATACTATGGTGATATGTATCACTCCCCCTTAGTCAATACTTCATCTCAAAATGAAAACTACTCCCCCTTACATAATGATCCGTAAACCATATGTATTTGTAGTGTGAACTACACATTAATTCTCCCCCTTTTTGTCAATATAAATTGGCAAAGGTACGAAAACTAGTGGGATCCTCATGAAATTTTAATAGAGATACTTCATGACCAAAATAGAACAACATACCAACTTGTTTAGATGCCATCAAATATCCAAAACTAAATGCATTCATCAAGGAGTTTATAAAGATACAAGATAGCCCCTACAATATTCCACAGCCGCACTCCCCACAAAGATTTGGCAATTAAGAACAAGTTCAATTAAGAACTCTCCCCCATAAAATGTCATTCCCGAAAAAACAACAAGAGAGACCTTACTTTTACACGAAAAGAAGGATTTCTTTGGACAAACACTAAGAGACTCAACAGAAATTCAACTACTGAAACAAATGCAGAATTGAAGTAGCACTTAGACTGGAATTCCAAACTCAATTGCCCAACAGATCGAGATAAGTGCAGGGGCAAGAGTTTAGGAAAGACTGATGAACCAAAACAACACCAATAGACTATCGTAAATGTTGAAATGTAGCAGTATTTAATGGTTTGGTGAGAATATCAGCCAATTGTTGTTCAGAAGGCACAAATTCCATATTTATGATACCATTTTCATATAGATCTCGAATAAAATGATAACTTATATCAATGTGCTTAGTTCTTGAGTGCTCAACGGGATTCTCAGTGATTCGAATCGCGTTAGAGTTGTCACAAAAGATCTTCATTATTCCAGTATCAATTCCATAATCAACAAGCATTTGTTCATCCAGAGAAGTTGAGTACAACATGAACAATATATTATGCCTCACATGTAGACAGGGATTGTGAATTTTGTTTCTTGCTATGCCAAGCCACAAGATTCAATCCTACATAGTAGAAACCCCCTGATGTACTTTTTTTGTCTTCCACACATCCTGCACAATCAACATCTGAATAGGCAGAAAGATCAGTGTTAGTATCAAAAGTGTAAGATAGACCATACCCGACCGTGTGATTGACATATCGCATGATCCTTTTTGCAGCTGCAAGATGAGATTCCTTTGGATTTGCCTGAAACCTAGCACAACAACCAACACTAAAAGCAATATCAGGTCTAGTGGATGTAAGATATAAAATGCTTCCAATGATAGATCGATGGAGTTTTTGATCCACATTTACACCTTTCTCATCTCGATATAGTTTACCTGTGATGGGCATTAGAGTCAGTTTTGGAGTTGACTTATCAAGACCGAATCATGTGACAAGATATCTAGCATGTTTCTCTTGAGATAAGTAAATTCCATCCTTGTGTTGTTGAATTTGTAATCCCAAAAAGAATTTTAATTCACCAACATTGCTCATTTCAAACTTCTTTCCAATAGAGACTTGAAAATCTTTTGCAAGTTTCTCAGATGTTGATCCATAGATGATATCATCTGCATAGACTTGAGCGATAACAACATCTTTCCAACTCCGTTTGGTAAACACCGTTTTATCAGCTCCACCTCTCGAAAAACCTTTCCTAAGGAGGGAAGTAGTCAGTTTTTCGAACCAGGCACGAGGTGCTTGTTTTAACCTATATTGAAAAGACGAGGGTACCCAAATATACCTCAATCTAAAACTTTTCCACCTATAAGTCCTTTTCCGAAAGTGATTGTCTATGGACTGAATTGAGACAATACAACTAATCGGTTCACACTTCGTGTGATCGTTTATGGATACGAGATCGAGACAATACAACAACGAAGTATGTTTACTTAATAATAGGTTCAGAATTAACCAAACTCTAGGGATTGTCTATCAAGTAAAATAAGTATTAACATTTGTGTATTTTACTTCTAATTATAATAAAACAATTATAATTGCGGAAATAAAAAAGTAAAAGACACAACAAGATTTTGTTAACGAGGAAACCGCAAATGCAGAAAAACCCTGGGACCTAGTAAGAATTGAATACTCTAAGAATTAAGTCGCTATACAAAATAAAACCAACTTCGTATAATTGAGACCAAGCAATTAAACCTATAGTTAACCTAGTTTCCTCAGTATCCCTGCGCCTCCAACTTGCAGTAAGTCACGCACTTGGAACAATTCCTTTGGTTCGTATTCCAAACAGTAAAGGAACAACAAATCTGTTCGGTAAGAACTCTTTTCAAACAAAGTGATATGAGTTTGACAAAGGCTCTTCCGTTTAACCAATAAATTCCTTTGTCGGGTCCTTAGATCAATCTCTTAACAACTACCGAAGTAATTGTTAGATTATGCAATCAATACTATTAATCACAAAGAAGTGTATTGATGCCGATCTACTCAACTAATCAATCTAATCTATTACAAGGATAAACCGATTATAGTTGGATCCCTTTCCAGCCGAAACAAGTATTGTGCAGACCAAAGATTATGAACCTAAAAAGTCTTCTTGTCTTCAAATCTTCTTTAATCTTCAATCAGCACCCGCACACAATCAACTTGAATCTCTTGTGATCAATCACACATAAAACGAAGTATGTAAACGTTGAATTATCACAAGACGTCTTTAGATCTACAAACAGTCTAAAGATCCCCGTCGAAACTTCGATCTAGTTTGAGTGAATCTTATATCAGAAGAGAAGATTCTCAAGCATAAACAAACTAGGTGCAATCAAATTTCAACCACCGTTAGTCAATCAAATAAATCGAAAACTAAAATAAACTGCAATTATCTAGTTTCCCACCAACGGTACTAATAGAGCTTCTCAATCCCAAAGAAGTCTTTAAACTGAGCGACCGTAAGAGATTTCGCATAATTAGGTTACTTTCCTCTCAAAATAGGAGGCTCCACCAGTAACAACACAACTGAGGTAGTTTTGCTGGCTTTGAGGATTAGTTTGCCAGGAATGCAAACTTAAGTATTTATAGACAAGGATGTTTGGACACCAAGGAATTTCCAAAACCGAATATTCTCAAAGATATGCAATAAACACAAAATCTATTTTCATTACTCCTGGAAATGCACTGTCCAAATATTGACCGAAATCCCAATAGAAAAATCTATAATCAGTAAATACACATTACTAATTATAATTTCTAAAGATATGCATTTAATTGTTGGAGATTAAATAGCTTATAAAAACCTAAGAAACCTTAATTAAAAGATTCTCAATTTATTTCAATCCTGGGATTCTCCTTTAGCTATTAAGGAATATCTTTGAACAATTAATGATAAGATTTACTGCACATGTTCAAAGTATGGCGACATCTTTACTTTGCAAGTCCTTTTTCATATTTACAATCTTGGAAACGATTTGCCACACTTCCAAACAAGTTTAGAATTGGTTCGTCTGAGTTCCAAGAACCATGTGATTGATTATCCTATCAAATCACCAATCATGGGTTTCACGGTTCTACCAAAACAAGTTCGGTTCTACCTCCATGTGAGTATTGTGCATAGTCACACTAGTTACCAAAATTCGGTTGACTAGGTACTAGGATCGGTTCCCCACAACTTATGGTAACTACCTGTATTCGGTTGCATATGTCCATAGGATCGGTTCCCCCCAAAACTACAAACTTGTTGCACATATTAATAGGATCGGTTCCCCCATCTACTAAAAACATGTTGCACCTCTTATAGGGATCGATTCCCCTCTTGTAAATTTGTTGCACCTCTTACTAGGATCGGTTCCCCAATTGCTAGATAAAAGTTGCTATTTACAAGGCATTGATCATACCATCTTGAGTGATTACCTAAGATCGGTTTCACTAATAAAAGTCATACCAATACATAAGTCAGGCCTTGAGAATAGTTTTACCAAGATACATAAACAAGTTTATGAGTGGTTATACTAAACACACATATTGGTAATTCAAAATAGATTTGCAATGAATAACAATACCAATAAGCCTAGCGATTTCCCTTTCGATTCACAAAATGAGTTTATGAACTTACTTCCTTTAAACGAATGTAAAACATTGTTTCCTAGGATGAAATCTTAACTCATACCCATACATAATCACAATAGCATTCATACGATTATGTCGATGTCTTATATACAAAGTTTAATGGTTAAGCAATAAACCTCGTATTGTATTCCTTAATACTATATCTAACTAGAGTATCATACACAGCTTCGCAGTTATGTTTTCAATATGCACGACTTGAAAGAAACGTTAGGGAATGAAATAGTTCAAGTCAAATATTACTAACCTCAAGAGGAAGGATGATGTTGTCATTGTAGCTCCATACTTCTTCACATTCTTCAAGTCTTCATGTAATACTTGTAAGTCTCATATCCTAATACTTTCAAGCTAACCTATACGAAGTTGACTCTAGTATATAATCAACCGACTCTTTAAATGAGTTTTGATTCACTAAAATATGACAACCAAACTTGACATATCAATGCTTGGTGGGTTCAACCGAGCTATGCTCTAACAATCTCCCCCTTTGTCAATTTTAGCTACAAAACTCTTATATCATATGGATAAACAAATTACAAAAATTCATTATACACATACGCTTGATTCCAAGTTCAACAGCACAAAACCTGCATTAAATTCAATCCTTAAATGCCGCTGCTGACATTATAATAACAAAGCTAATACTCCCCCTAAAGGTAAGATAGGTAGATTTTCAATCCGCACGTCTTTGTTATTTTCAAGTAGTTCCTCATAACTACGTATCATATGATATGTGACTCCCCCTTAGTCTATGTATTCACTCTTTTCGTTAGAATAAACGTTTTAACACAAATGTCCTTTCCCTTAGTGATACCAACTCACAACAAGTCAATATCACTTGTTTACTCCATATATTTCTCCCCCTTTTTGTCACAAAATGACAAAGAAACGAAAACATTAAGGACAAACCGAAAGGATCTTACAAATCTCACAAAGAGAATTTGCAAACCTATAAGAGTTGAGCACGATAGTTTTGCATACCATTTTAGATAACCAATATCAAAACCCAAACTACAAGTAATTTGGTTTTAACATGTTATCTAGGAAACAATTGCCCGAAGCAATTTTTCCTAATAGTTTAGCAACTCAAAAATCGACTAATCACCTTAGTTCTTTTGCTAAACTGATTGCACAAGTACAATCGCTTGTTCGATAAGACCAAAATAAAGATCAGAATTAACTTTATTTTTCTCATCAGGCTCTAATTATTCTCAATAATAACTTAGACCTTTCACTTTTAAACAAGACAAATACTAGGTTAGTTAACTAGTAATTCTTGTGAAGGCATTCGGTTAGACTTGAATAACCGAAACCTCCACATTTGATAAGTCTAACTAAGATCCGAAAAACTTAGTTTCTCTTATCCGGAAATCACTTGGACTAAACAAATGATCCCGAAACACTTTTGTTAAGCCATAAACAATCAATACAAACCAAATAAATAAACTTGCATAATCATTTATCTTAACCGGAAGCAATTGAAACAAACATAGACATTATAGCACCGCAATTGCACCGAAATTTTGTAAGCCTAAACAATTGATACCAAACAATAACGAAAGATAACAATAGTTTTTCTTAACCGGAAACAATTGAATCACAATCAAACATCCATACACAAATAATGGAATAAACATCAATTGTACCAAAATTTTGTTAAGCAAAAGCAATAAATATCATGCAATAAAATCAGGCTTTTCTTAAACAGGAAAACAATTAACTAACAAGATTGTTACCTCAAATTCCGCATCCTCTTCTCCCCTTAAGATATGTCATTAAGCGCAAGTTCACTTAGAACTCTCCCCCATTGAAGTTGTCATCCTCCCGCCAAAACAAAATAACAACAACAAAGAGCAACCTTTACCAGACAAAGGATGAAAACCGGTTTTAACTATTGCGATGCAAAAGTTGAAACCTCAAAACACATATGCTTTTATACTAAACCAAAAGATTCAACATGTTGTGACTTTTTCACATACTGTTTCTACAGGAACCCCTCATGATCCTTTGATAAAGCCTACCAACATGGGCTAGAACTTAATCCCTCTAAATCAAAAAGTCACCCAAACCATAAGGGTTCACACAATATGAGATCGAATATCAAGGTTAGAAAACCGAAATCAAACATCCCATAAACATACATAGCAATAAAATAAAGCATTCAAGCACATGCTATGTAACCGAAAACTATCACAAGAAAAATTATAAAATAATAATTTTATTCATAATAAGATAGTTTTATTCATAATAGACTTTACACAAATTCAACTAAATCAGAATTAACATCTATTTTTAGAAGATAAATATTAATCTTCATTTGTTTGCTCATCAGATTGTTCTTCAAAGTCTTGTTCATTTTCTTCTCTTAGAAACTCATCATTGATCGATAGGATTCCTTCAAGAGTTTCTGGATCATTTCTATAGACAAGGGCTAACTGTCTTTGAATACAGTCTAGTTATCTCCCAAGACGTAGAATGTGAAACATGAGATCTCTATTGCTATAGATCTTATTAGTTGAGATACTAGATCCCTTATGAGTTTTACTCATTCGATTGATAATCCTTTGAGAGATAGTTTTAATGTCTTTCCCTTTTCTGAAATTATTCCCCATAGTGTTTTCACATAGCTTGGTGATGATACAGGGGTATCCAAGATTTCTATGAAAAGTAGTGGGATTGGTGGATTCAACAATTTTAATCATTTGATTGATTATCACTCCACATATATCAATTCGCTTTTTTCCTTCAAGAGGGTAGTATACAAACTCAGCAAATTCCTTATTCCATTGTGAAGAGTCTCTTGTGCATGCAAAGAGAGTTGCTGAAGCCAGTTTGCCAAAAACCCTTAAGTAGAAGGGCACATTTTTGGTTATCATATTTCCCTTTTTCCAATCAATAATTTTACCAGTGACTAGTTCTGAAATGTTATCGCTCTCAATTTCAGAACCGGTCATCATATGATTTCCTTTCACTTTGTAATTGATGATCTTTGATATCAATTATCTGTTGACATGATGGAACGTGTTTCCAACCAGGGTGGTAAAGTAAGATTTTCATGATCAATATTGTGAATATTAGCATAAAAGATTCTTACTATCTCAGGTGAAAATGTTTCAAATCCAAAAATATTTCCCCAGTTTCGGTCTTGAACAAACTTCACATATTCGGTGTCTGAAACATCTGGATCGAATCGCTTTTCTGTAGTGAAATTTGCTCCTTTAAAAGCTTGATATCTTTCAAAGCATGTATTATCTATGAAGATAGTATGATCATGTTTGTATTTAATCAAGTGAGGATACTTGATTTTCTCAATATCTTTCGGAGGAATGAATGGATTTAAATCCAGTTTGTCTGCTTCCGAGATTTCTTCTCTTGTTTTCCTTTTTCCCATATTTGTGAAAATATGAAAAACCCTAGTTACAATTTCGAACAATCTTCCCCAATATGTTTTTAGACATAGCAAGAGGTTATCTTTTATAGGAATAATATATATCAAAAACCGGAGATAACTAGTTTTAGGAAATACAACCAAAATCGGAAACCGTGCCTTGTGGGGATACAGTTTCGACTTTGTGTCTAGGTTCTTCTTTTGGAAAACCGATTTTTAATGGACTGGATCTTTATTACGGATTTATCTTTTGTTTTTTTTCCAAAAATTTGTTTACTCTTTTATTACCAGAATTTGATAATATTCTTTGAAATTCGCTCAAGAATTTTCTACTAGAGTATGCAAATATTACTTTGAAAAAATATGATATTTGTTGAAAATACCATTGACATCATGGATCCTGTCATATTTCAAAAGATCACTTGCTTCATTAAAACAGTTGTGAAGTGCATGAAGCAAACCATTGTTAATAGAATTATTAACTGAAAAATTATACCTTGTAAAATTACACAGTTTCCAAAATCGCATCCTAGATAGCGAAACATTGACAGACTTAGATCTGAAAATGTACATGCATATACTTTGGTAGGCTATCAAAAATATATTTAAGATTACAGATTTTTCAAGAACATAATAGCCAAAGTTCATACAAATCTTAAGTAGAATCTTATGCATTTTCAAGATACAATCTGTCTCATAGACCATTGTATCATTGTTACTCAACATAATGATATACAATCCTATGACAGCCAAAGAATTATGTAAGTCACTCAAGACATACATATGCATAATTCCTAACAGGTTTAGGAATAAGAGTATTACATACTTCATACGTGTTTTCCACCACGGGTTCTTGAAGTAGTCAAATCCTGCCGTTACGTGAACTGAATCATTCATAGATTCAATTTCTTATAGGTTGGATCGCACCAAACACAGATTGTTACATCTTTTCGTGTTTGCCTGCTCTGATACCAATTGAAAAAACGAGGGTACCCAAATATACCTCAATCTAAAACTTTTTCACCTATAAGTCCTTTTCCGAAAGTGATTGTCTATGGACTGAGTCGAGACAATAGTACTAATCGGTTCACACTTCGTGTGATCGTCTATGGATACGAGATTGAGACAATACAACAATGATGTATGTTTACTTGATAATAGGTTTTAACTTAACCAAACTATAGGGATTGTCTATCAAGTAAAATAGGAATTAACGTTTGTGTATTTTACTTCTAATTATAATAAAACAATTATAATTGCGGAAATGAAAAAGTAAAAGATACAGCAAGATTTTGTTAACAAGGAAACCGCAAATGCAGAAAACCCCCGGGACCTAGTCCATAATTGAATACTCTCAGAATTAAGTCGCTATATAAAATCAAACCAACTTCGTATAGTTGATACCAAGCAACTAAACCTATAGTTCACCTAGTTTCCTCAGTATCCCTGCGCCTCCAACTTGCAGTAAGTCACGCACTTGGAACAATTCCTTTGGTTCGTATTCAAAACAGTAAAGGAACAACAAATCTGTTTGGTAAAAACTCTTTTCAAACAAAGTGATATGAGTTTGACAAAGGCTCTTCCGTTTAACCAATAAACTCCTTTGTCGGGTCCTTAGATCAATCTCTTAACAACTACCAAAGTAATTGTTAGATTATGCAATCAATACTATTAATCACAAAGAAGTGTATTGATGCCGATCTACTCAACTAATCAATCTAATCTATCACAATGATAAACCGATTATAGTTGGATCCCTTTCCATCCGAAACAAGTATTGTGCAGACCAAAGATTATGAACCCAAAAAGTCTTCTTGTCTTCAAATCTTCTTTAATCTTCACTAAGCACCCGCACACAATCAACTTGAATCTCTTGTGATAAATCACACATAGAACGAAGTATGTAAATGTTGGATTATCACAAGACGTCTTTAGATCTACAAACAGTCTAAAGATCCCCGTCAAAACTTCGATCTAGTTTGAGTGAATCTTATATCAGAAGAGAAGATTCTCAAGCATAAACAAACTAGGTGTAATCAAAGTTCAACCACCGTTAATCAATCAAATCAATCGAAAACTAAAATAAACTACAATTATCTAGTTTTCCACCAACGGTACTAATAGATCTTCTCAATCCCAAAGAAGTCTTTAAACTGAGCGGCCGTAAGAGATTTCGCCTAATTAGGTTACTTTCCTCTCCGAATAGGCGGCTCCACCAGTAATAACACAACTGAGGTAGTTTTGCTTGCTCTGAGGATTAGTTTGCCAGGAATTCAAACTTAAGTATTTATAGACAAGGAAGTTTGGACACCAAGGAATTTCTAAAACAGAATATTCTCAAAGATATGCAATAAACACAAAATCGGTTTTCATAACTCCTGGAAATGCACTGTCCAAATATTGACCGAAATCCCAATAGAAAAATCTATAATCAGTAAATACACATTACTAATTATAATTTCGATCCTGGGATTCTCCTTTAGCTATTAAGGAATATCTTTGAACAATTAATGATAAGAGTTACTGCACATGTTCAAAGTATGTCGACATCTTTACTTTGCAAGTCCTTTTTCAGACTTACCATCTTGGAAACGATTTTCCGCACTTCCAAACAAGTTTAGAATTGGTTCGTCTGAGTTCCAAGAACCATGTGATTGATTATCCTATCAAATCACCAATCATGGGTTTCACGGTTCTACCAAAACAAGTTCGGTTCTACCTCCATGTGAGTATTGTGCATAGTCACACTAGTTACCAAAATTCGGTTGACTAGGTACTCGGATCGGTTCCCCACAACTTATGGTAACTACCTGTATTCGGTTGCACATGTCCACATGATCGGTTCCCCCAAAACTACAAACTTGTTGCATATGTTCATAGGATCGGTTCCCCCATCTACTAAAAACGTGTTGCACCTCTTATAGGGATCGATTCCCCTCTTGTAAATTTGTTGCACCTCTTACTAGGATCGGTTCCCCAATTGCTAGATAAAAGTTGTTATTTACAAGGCATCGATCATACCATCTTGAGTGATCACTTAAGATCGGTTTCACTAATAAAAGTCATACCAATACATAAGTCAGGCCTTGTGAATACTTTTACCAAGATACATAAACAAGTTTATGATTGGTTATACTAAACACACATATTGGTAATTCAAAATAGATTTGCAATGAATAACAATACCAATAAGCCTAGTGATTTCCCTTTCGATTCACAAAACAAGTTTATTAACTTACTTCCTTTAAACGAATGTAAAACATTGTTTCCTAGGATGAAATCTTAACTCATACCCATACATAATCACAATAGCATTCATGCGATTATGTCGATGTCTTATATACAAAGTTTAATGGTAAAGCAATAAACCTTGTATTGTATTCCTTAATACTATGTCTAACTAGAGTATCATACACATCTTCGCAGTTATGTTTTCAATATGCACGACTTGAAAGATACGTTAGGGAATGAAACAGTTCAAGTCAAATATTACTAACCTCAAGAGGAAGGATGATGTTGTCGTTGTAGCTCCATACTTCTTCACATTCTTCAAGTCTTCATGTAATACTTGTAAGTCTCATATCCTAATACTTTCAAGCTAACCTATACGAAGTTGACTCTAGTATATAATCAAGCGACTCTTTAAATGAGTTTTAATTCACTAAAATATGACAACCAAACTTGACATACCAATGTTTGGTGGGTTCAACCGAGCTATGCTCTAACATATATAATGCCTTACTAAGCTTAAGGACATAATCTGGGAAGTCAGGGTTTTCGAATCCCTTAGTTTGAGCGACATAGACCTCTTCCTTTAAATTTCCATTTAGGAAAGCGGATTTTATGTCCATTTGAAACAGCTTAACCTTAAGAAAACAAGCATGAGCTAATAATAACAGAATGGACTCAAGGCGTGCCACAGGAGCAAAGGTTTTGTCAAAGTCGATTCTTTCAATTTGTGAATATCCTTGAGCGACAAGTCTAGCTTTTTTTTTTGACAATGGTGCCAAATTTATCAGACTTGTTATTGAATATCCATTTAGTACCAACAATATTGATATTGGGGGGAAAAGGAACGAGCTTCCATACATATTGTATTTGGAACTGATTTAACTCTTCATGCATTGCATTCACCCAAAAGGGATCGCTAAGAGCTTCATCAATATTTTTAGGTTCTACTTACGATAGATAACAACCAAAATTACAAATATTTTGAAGTTGTCCTCTCGTCTTAGCTGTAGAATCCCTCCCACCAATAATTCTATTAGTATCATGATTTCTTTTAACCCAGAGATACTGTGGAGGGGCACGTTCTTGTTCAACAGGAACAGCTTGACTAGGGCTTTTCTCCGCATCACTGAAACATCAGGTTCAGTAACTGTTAGAATAACTTCTACTGATTCTGGGATTTCTTTAATTTTCTGAATTATCTCGGTTGGAGGCAATTCAGCAGGAGAGTCATCATGAAGAAAATTGCTTAGATCATCAATTTTAACATTTGCAGATTCCATCATGACTTGGGTTCTGAGATTAAAGACTCGGAAACCACGACTATCAGATGCATAGCCAAGAAAAATACCTTCATCGCTTTTCGAGTCAAATTTCCCTTTCTGTTCACGGTCCTTTAGAATGTAGCACTTGCTGCCGAACACTCTGAGATAGTGTAAGTTGGGTTTCTTACCGTACCACAACTCATAGGGAGTGTTTAAGGTCTTTGACCGTAAATAAACACGATTGATCAAGTAGCAAGCTGTAAAAACCGCCTCTCCGCAAAACCCATTGATGTGATTTATAAGAAGAGTAATTACGCGATAACCAGGAATAAGCACGAAGATGAGCCACACGATAAATACAAGGCGACATTTACCAAGACAAGCACGAAGTAGCAACGCGATAAGACAACGACATCTCCTCAAAGCCTAGAGAATAAGACAAACTGAAATAAGATCAGCTAACAGAGATCTTACATGTGATCCCCAGTTGTCTTCTATTGATGTATTTACCTATATAAGGATTCAAATGATAAAGAGACGGGGGGGGGGGGGGATAGAATTCAGTCAAGTAAGAGAGTTAAGAAGCACTTATAGAAAAAAGAGAGAAGCCATTAAAGATCACTCCAAGCTCCATTTATTCTATTATTGTATATCAAATACCTTTGTAATCGTTGTAAGAATATCATACATTCAATACAAGTGTTTAACAAAAGATCATACTAGTGTCAAAGTGGTGTATAATCTCATTAATGTTTAAGTTAATTCCCATGACTTAGGCTTTGTGTTATTATCATCTCATTGGGTATAGTTGTGGGATTTTCCGCAACTACATTTTGGCGCTAGAAACAAGGAGGGTTTATCCTCACCTTCTAGTATTCAACTAGAAATCATTATTTACCTAAGTTCATTTGTTATTCCTACCACCACCATTTTCCTGTCAGTCATGAGACATTGTTTACTCATCATTTGAAGTTATCATTGCTTCGAAAATCTACCTTCCTCCTCTATCCCACCCCTTTATCGTAATGTCACTGTGATTTTGCAAAACCTTCAATCTCTCTATCATAAAGTTATGGTAGACACAATTTCCTTGTATTTACTCAGAAAAATATCTAAAGATTACTCACCCTCTCAAACGTTGTACCCCCAAACTTCCCAAACATCGGAGATCCTAGCCACACAAAGAGACAACTCTAACAGGGGAAAAAACTGGCAGCTGTTATAGAAAACCCACAATATTGGACAGAATGGGTCAGTTCGTATGATCCGGAAAGACCAATGCTAGATATCGGTATGAACGACAAGAGGAAAGAAAACCAGTTCTTCCATAAAAATCAGAATAAAGAGATTTTTCCCCTCAAGCGCGAATACGAGGCAAGATTCGCACAATGGAAGAAAACAGATAAGATGTTGATAGAAGAACGAATAAATCTCTCTCAAGAGCATGGGCGATTGATGATAGAAAACCAGAACCTGAAAAGAAAGGTGCGAGAGTATGAATTGGGAGTAGAATACGGAGAAAGCTACAAAAGATCCTGTGGGGAAAGATACATTGAAAGGGAAGAAAGTTCGAGGCAAATGAACGAACAACTATGGAACGAAGTGTACCACCATGTGCGAATGGGAAGGAAGATGAGCAGAAGAGCACTGTATCAGAATGGACAAGAGGCAAAGATGTCTCAACACGGGAGTCACGTCGGAACCATGACAAGGAGAAACCAAGGAGCCGAAAATGTGCTGCAAACCACATCCATAGTAAGGAAGATAGAAGAATCACACAATGGAATGCCAAGGCGAATCCACAAGGGAGATAATCAAATTCATACCCAAATCTAAAAAGTAAGGGAAGAATGTCTATCGCACCTCGCTCATTAGGTGAAATCTATATGAAAAGGAACAACACCTGAAATGCAGAAATGAAAGAAAACCATATATCAACTCAAAGAAATATTAATATGAAACAAAGTTCTTTCTATAAGCAAGAAAACAAAGGCGAAACAAAGTCTCCGCGACAAAGTTACAAAATTTTCTCATAAGACCTCAATAGGGGGCAGTAAGTTACTATTATAAAACCTCTAACTAGAGAGGCTGGGACTACGATTATGGCGTGTCAACTTAGTTCGCGTAAGAGGCGATCATAATCCCTAACACGTGTCATAATTGGGGCATCCCGGAGAAGTTACTTATTGGGGCGAAATGCCTCTGCGTTGGAGGCCACTGAGAATGAACCACTCAGCGAAAAGTTCTCCGGTAAGGGGTGTCGAAACATAGCCAGTGGAGATAGTAGATGGCCTGGCATGGTTCTGCACTTGGTCAAAAGAAACCCCACTTAGGGTGTGATCTCGCTCCCAGAGCCACATATGAGAAAGGCAAGGGGTCACGACAACACTAGTCGTTGCATAACTGGATGGGAGGAGCCCAATTGAAATGGTTAGGGGTGACTTCCTTGAAGGGGCGATTCAGGGGGAATATAAATGGACGAAACCCTCCACTAGGGAGCTAATTGTGTCAAGGACGACAATGTATTGGGGATTCTTACTCACGAGAGTATCTAAGGCCTGGTATATTGTCGCGCATACAACCTGAGGAGGTCAAAATACTAACACAGTTAAGGCGAGATCGATGGCCAATGACTCGCAAGAGCACATGGAACTGATATTTCGTCGCCCAATGTTGAAGATCCTACCCAAGGCGACCATAAGTCCTTTAAGTTCTCTATGTGGGGAGACAATAAGACCTTACTTAGGAGGCAAGTAAGACTTATAAAAGTTCATGCGAATACCAACAACCAAAAAAGCACGAAGGAAACTGAGGCACTAAAAGATCATATCAGCGAATGAAAGATCATGTTGAGGCAAGTAAAGCTCGCACCAAAGCACAAACAAGCGCGAAGCAGACACATCCTTACCCAGCTAAGTATTGATGAAACTCAAAACAAGTGTTAAGATTTCTATATCAACATAGCTACACGATACAATTGGTAATAGGGATAGTATATACCGCAAGACATAGTATTACAGAAAAACCTTAGAATCACATAAATACATTCTCATGTCTTAGCTCACACATATAAAAATCTACATTAACCCCACAAATTAAGAGCAGTATTTACAAAACTATAATCTTCCTGAGAAGATGGAAAGTAGAGGCAAGTATGGGGATGTTAAAATTTTATGCTTCCCATCTCCCCAGTCAGATACACATTTTCACAAAAACAAAAGCATGGCCAAATAGTGACACAAAATATCAAACAACAATAAGGCATTTAGCTATATATATATGCCTGTTCTGTTTTCAAAATGATAACACAGGAAGAAAAACACAGATTAGAAGTCATGCCCCCCAAGCTTGGGAGCGCCCAGGAAAAACCATATAGCAGAAAGAAGAGTGTTTGAAAGAGAATGCGATCAAAAGGCAGCCCAATCGCGAGAAGGGGAAGTCACTTGCGAAGAATCTCCCTCCCCAGGTTGCGAGACAATGGGAACACCACTTGGAGAAAGCGAAGGAGGTCCTTGTAGATCTTGACCATTCCCAGTAACATGAGGTGATTAATGATCGCCCTGACCATCCCAGTAGCGGCTTCGTCAGCTTCATCCCGCCCAACCTCCTCTGCAAACTCGCCTTCAAAATCAGCGTCCTCTTCGTCAACATTCTCCTCGTCAGCTTCTTCCTCGCTGCTGAACTGCTCTTCCTCGTTAAACTCTCCCTCATCACTAGACCCAGGATCCACAAACTAATTTTTAGGTACGGGAACATCAGGAAATTCCCTATTAGGAAGATTATTCTCGGTGGTGACAAGGTCAGCAGTGTCCCTGGAAACCCTATTGCATAGCCTCTGCGCCTCACGACCAGCATTAGTAAGTTGGGCTTTCTTACGACGCTTCAAAAAAGCATACCTGTCATCCATGACTTCCTTGTACTTCTCAGCCTTTGTCCTTACGTGAAGAAGCTTTTCATTCGCTAAAGAAAGTTTCCCAGATAAGTCAGTCGCCAACTGCGAAGAAGAACCATCACCATTCTTGAACATCTCCAACTCTTGTTGCGACTTCTCAAATTTCCTCGACAGAGAATCCAACTCAGCCTTCAATTTTTTATCATTTTCTGCGAAGAACAAAAATACGTCAGAATACTTAAGGAAGAAAATAAGTCGCAAAAATTAGGATATGCTATCAGGGACACCTTCTTTATGCATAATCACAGAATCTAATGTCTTCTGGTGCTGTTCTACCCAACTAACATACTTAGTAGCGACAACTCTATTCTCTTCAATCTCACCTAAGGCCCTATCAAAGTCATCATTATCCTCAATTCTAAGACGATTTCGAATTTTATCAAGAATCACACGAAGATCATGATTCTCTTCTTGACAACCTCGCAGAGCCTCCTCCCCATCCGCAATGACCCTATTCTTCTCAAGTAACAAGGTCGCCTTTTCGTCACTTAGCTGCTGGGATCTCGCTCGAAGAGATCGAGTGCGAGATTTAAGATCGAAAATGACTCCGTATAACTTCCTAAATTCGAACTTAAGATGTTTGTACTTTTGCCGATAATCCTCAGTGTCATTTTCAATGTCAATATCATCATTATCGGCCAAATTAAAATTTTGTTCAAGAGTATTAAAATGCGGCAGAAGAGCCTCCTTATCTAAATTCGCAGCCACGGCAAGATCAGACAAACTGAAGACTTTTGCAAAAAACCTCACGACCTTCAACTAAGAAGGACATCCCTAAAGGACTGATGAAGAAATAAGGCAACTAAATGAGAGAGGCACGAAGACACACCTGCTAACAAGTCATTGAGAACTCGAGCATCCTTCACCGCACTCACACTCGCCGGTAATTCATTATCAAATCTATTGCGATCCTTCTGGAGAAGGGAAACTTCTCCTTGAAGACTTGCAACTTCATCTTTAAGAAAGTTGAGTAGACTGAACGCGAACCATGTTCTCTACCCTGCGATAATCCTCAACTTGGGCGATTGTGCGACACATATTCTAAAAAACAATGCGAATATCATTAAAAGGGCGACATGATCAGTCAAGGGCATTATTACCACGTATTAGGCTTACCAAATAGTCAAATGCGAGATGTTGATCAAGAGAAAGTTCAGAGCTAAATTCCCATCCAGACTGAGAGGCACCAGCAGAAGATTGTGGAACAAGATTCAGTGCCAAATCACGAACAGGAGCAAGACGGGGATCAGACATGAAAAACTGAGTAATTGAAGCTATCTTAGAAGCAAAATTCACGGCAGCATCCTTAGAAGGAGATTTCTCAGATGACATCGCTCGAGAAAAATGGGTGAAACCAATCGAGCCCATTCCTCTATCGGAATTCGTGATTAAGAACTTCTCAATCGAAGATAGCACGACAGGATCATCAATGTTAGCTGAGGCAGACACATTGGAAGATTCTAAGGTCAAGGGATTAACCACGTTGATGAGGGGCTTATTTTTCGACATACCCCTAAGCCTGATCCTACTCTGGCTAAACTTACTGGTTTTCGCCTTCTTGGATTTAGGAGAAATAGGAGACTCTCCACGATCAAACTCCTTATCTTCACCTTCATCACCTTCTTCGCCCTCTTCTTCGTCTTCAGTCTCCTCTTCATCAAGAACGGACTAAACAAACAGAAACTAAAATCAACGAACAGAAGTAATCAAGCTCACCCACAAAGCAGTGATTCACCCTACCTTTTTCGAACGCGAAGGCCTCTTTCCTGACTTTGCCTCAGCAAGCTCCTTATTCTTTTTCTCAGTGGCAATCTTCGCCTTTTTCTCAAGCAAGGCAAGCTCTTGCGCCATCTACAAATTCAAAGGAAATGCATAAGAAAAAACCATAAAACGAAATAAAGCAGATAGCAGAGAAGAACACGTACACAATCCTCCCGATCAGGCCAGTTGAACTTCCAAGGACAATACGCAAGAGTACCCTGCCCAATAAGCGAAGCATCCGGAGCAGCCCGAGGACTCCCATCCGGATTGCAACCCCATAAAAGCGGACCCTCAATGATCAGATAAAATTTCATCCAACTAGGGTCGCTAGAATGACGAAGGAGGGTGTTAGTATTGCTATGCTGGTCCATGACGTCCATAAGCTTCTTCATATTGGCTTTCAACTTCGCCCTAGTCAAGCGAACGCCCCAGCGCGAGCCATCTCTAAGAACCCAATTTATAACATACTGCTGAAAGAAAGACTCAATAGTATAGTTTGCAGGATCATAAGGGTCCACCACATTTGGACAGAGAGATTTCCCTACACCTGTCGCTAGAAGCGAAAACTCAAGGATAATACGGATCGCATCCCCACTCAACTGATAAGCAGCCCGTTCCATCTTCGTGAGAATTTGATAGAACAAAGGAACCTCCGGATTGAAGACAGGAAATGGAAAACCAACCTTAAGTTGTCCAAACGCGACAAGCATACGATTCGCGCTCCATGAGCCCTCTAGAATCTTTTTCTCGCTCAGAGGGATATCAGGCGATGAACCAGATGGAAAAATAATCTTGAAGCCCTTATCCGCTAGTATGGCTCGATAGCTTTTAAGAGCATCAACCCACTTCTTAACAGGCTTACGCTTTGCACTACATCAAACACATGAGAATGAGTATGGGGATGTTAAAGCTTCAAATAGTAGCAATGGCAGAAGAAAGATCATAATCATACCATGAAAAAAACTAAACGATTAACTGAGGTAAAACTAACTTACCCAAAAGATGACGGAACAACAGTAGCAGAAGCAGATATATCTTGATCCGCCATGAAATCAGAAATGAAGAAACTGAAAAGAAGAATTCGAAAGAAGAAGACAAATAGAGAAGAGAGAAGGAAGAATAAGAAAAATAAAAACTTTCTTCTTTTTACCTATCTCCTAGATATTTATCCGAAGGAGAGCAATAAAGACGTGCCGCTTAAAGAGGAAGAAACCGCTAACACATGTGGCAGTTACGCGGAAATTACGGCAGCATGTCGGGTAAGATAAAGGAAACAAAAAGACAGGTCTGTCACGAAGCATTGACCAGGGATTCTCGCATTATTCCACTTGCAGAAGAACAACGCGAGAAGAGGCAAAATGTAGGGGCGAAATATCGCGCAGAACAAATCCACAGCTTCGCCTTAGCTAAGACAACCACCAACACGAAGAAGAAAGAAATTAGGCGAAGAGTAATTACGCGATAACCAGGAATAAGCACGAAGAGGATCCACGCGATAAATACAAGGCGACATTTACCAAGACAAGCAAGAAGTAACAACGCGAGAAGACAACTAACAGAGATCTTGTATGTGATCCCCAGTTGTCTCCTACTGATGTATTTACCTATATAAGGATTAAAATGATAAAGAAAGAGGTTGGGGGGTTTGGGGGGGGGGGGGGTGATAGAATTCAGTCAAGTAAGAGAGTTAAGAAACACTTATAGAGAAAAGAGAGAAGCCATTAAAGCTCACTTCAAGCTCCATTTCTTCCATTATTGTTTAACAAAAGATCATACTAGTGTCAAAGCGGTGTATAATCTCATTAATATTTAAGTTGATTCCCATGACTTAGGCTTTGTGTTCATTGGGTGTACACTACTCAGATTGGTGAACCTCCTCTTCCTCTATTTCAGAATATGAACCAAGTCGCTCTCTCTAATAGGTTGATATCTTTTTGTTGCACTACAATGGTACGATTCCACCCAGGTTTTGATTTTCTTTTTTTTTATTACTAATTATTTCCTGCAACAATGCAAGGTTACACTTGTTGGTATTATGGTGATGTATTTCAAAATACATTATAGATAGTTATGGTTAATAACTACTTTAAAGGTAGTTATGACACCAACAGGTGTTTGGATGGATTGGTACAGAGAGAAGAGTAAGGGACATATCCTTTGGTGAACTGTTGTGTTGGTTGATTGAATCCTATGAAGATGTTCTACTGGATTGCATCCCTTGAAACACATCTGTTCAAAGCATTGCGACTTTTGGTTAGGCGTCTTTTAAGTATCTATATATAGGTAGAGCAAGTGATCTACCAAGAAAGAGAATTCTTTCTGTCAATCTAATTCTCCCTCTAATCTTTGTACAAGCATTACTGTATTGACTTGTGTCTATGCTTACAGGGCATAAACATTGTGTTTATAGTAAAACTAACTTATTATTGTTCACAAGAATCCAGTGTAAGAGAGTGCACTCTTACCGGATTGAGATCGTTGAATCCTGGAGAATAGACGCCGTTAAACCGTGTTGCACCTTGAGGGGCGAAATCTATTCTTAAGGACAGTGATTGTATCACGCCTCGATCAAGCGTTGCTTGCGCTTATAGCATCCATTGCCTAAGATTTCCAACAACACTATCGACAAGCAGCTTCTAGATTAAAATTAGTTCATAGCCCCTATCGTACACTACATACTCAACTACGGACTACCTAGAAGTATAGCATCATAATGGTAGTTAAATTGTATTTCTCGACTGTTAACATGTTATGCAAAAGAAAAACAGCAGTTTAAGATAATAAGATCAAAAACTGATCTGGTACGTAAAAGACATGCAGAGAAGTCTGCGAAGCTAAAAATAACAAGAAATGAATTTAAATTAAGCTCAAAAGACTAAGAGTGCGTTCCTGATGATCTGTTACCAAGTTGTGGTTGAAGGAAACAACGAAAGCCTATAATAGTACTCGTTGAAGAAAAAAAAAATTATAAATCAAGCGGCCGGCTTCCTGCTCCCTCAAAAGATATCGATGTTTCACCCCTGTACGTGCCTGACATTAATCAATGTATCTAAATTAGTTAAAATAACTAATTAAATGACATTCATACGGCAAAGAAAGAAAGCAATATATCATATAATCTGGAGGGCACCATTGACCGATCACTACCATTATTTTGTTTTCTAGACTATGAGATGAAGATCTTTCCACCAGTTCTTAGTACTTGAGCCGTCCAATACAAGACACCATGACGAATAACCATTTTCGGAAAAATCATACCATATTTCATTAAGCCTTGGAATTTCAGACATTTTCCATTTGCCGGTTCAGAAGAAAATATTTGTAAGCTCAAGTTACAAACCCCCTTTAACTGCTTGGTGATGACATGTTTCACAACCAGCTGCTCTAAACAAGAACTTGATCGTTTTTGTTCTGTTGACTATCTTTGTCACGTAGGGCGCCACGTAAGATCATAGGCACCACATGGTCAAAACTGGTACTGGTAGCTCAGACCCTTCGTTCAATGAAAAGATAATCCTTTATAAAATGTGTGCAACACTCAAGAATATAAGTATATCCACTGGGGAGTAGAGAAAGATAGACAAGGATTTCATATTCTGAATTTCTTGAGAAGAAGGAGATTAATTAACTTGGAGAATTAATGGAGACACCACCACTTATGAAGCTAGGTAATGGTATGTCAGTACCAATTGTTCAGGAATTGGCTAAACTCACGGTTGCAGAAATACCATCTCGATACATATGCACCGACGAAAACCTCTTGACTATGGGTGCATCTGTAATAGATCATGAAACAGTTCCTGTCATCGATTTGCGAAATTTACTTTCTCCAGAACCCGTAACTGGAAAGTTAGAATTGGATAGGCTTCATTCTGCATGCAAAGAATGGGGTTTCTTTCAGGTATATGATCAATTTTGATTGTACGTATATACGCAGTAGTTGACTATTCATTGTTTTAGTAGTTAATGCTATATAATCTGGTTTATGTTTCAGTTGGTAAACCATGGGGTGGACGCTTCATTGATGGATAATGTAAAATCAGAAATTCAAGGTTTCTTTAACCTTCCAATTAGTGATAAAATGAAATTTGGACAGAAAGATGGAGATGAAGAAGGATTTGGACAACACTTTATTGAATCAGAGGACCAAAAACTTGATTGGGTAGACGCGTTTATGATGTTCACTCTTCCTCCCCATTCAAGAAACCCTCGTTTAATACCTGAATTCCCTCTGCCTCTCAGGTTAATTAATTAATTATCTGTCGTGCTAATACAAAAATCATGCATGCATTCCCTATAATAATATTAGATAGAAAATTTATTGAAGTTGCATACCTTTATGCAGGGAAACAGTGGAATCCTACTCATCAGAGATGAAAAAACTATCCGTGTTACTCTTTGAGCTAATGGAAAAATCTCTACAAGTTAAGGGTATAACAAAGATGTTTGAAGATGGTTTGCAATCAATGAGGATGAACTATTATCCTCCTTGTCCTCGACCAGAGCTTGCAATTGGTCTTACGTCACACTCGGATTTCAACGGTTTGACAATCCTCCTTCAACTCAATGAAGTTGAAGGATTACAAATAAAAAAAGAAGAGAGATGGATTTCAATCAAACCTCTACCTGATGCGTTCATAGTGAATGTTGGAGACGTTTTGGAGGTATTTTAGCATTGCCTGCTGGTCCTTGTTGTGAGTAGTACTGGTTTGCTTAACTGCTTAATGTTTCCCATTTACAGGTAATGACTAATGGCATTTATCGTAGCGTCGATCACCGGGCAGTAGTAAACTCAACAAAGGAGAGGCTCTCAATCGCAACATTTCATGACCCTGAACTAGAGTCGGAAATAGGACCAATAGCGATCTTGATCACACCAGAGACACCTGCTTTGTTCAAAAGAGGTAGATTTAAGGATCTTTTGAAGGAAAATCTTTCAACGAAGCTTGATGGGAAATCATTTATCGACTGCATGAGGATGTGAGAAATACTACGTACATGATTATAGCCACAAACGTATGATTAAATAAGTTGCTTTTGCAGAATTCATAATTTTCTTCATTTTTATGGATGAGCGAGAATGTATACTCTTTCTGTTTCTCTATATGTTCAGAGTTTAAAAAAATAAAAATAAAGTAGAAATTACATAAATAACCCTTGTTTTCATGGGTTTCACAAATACCCTTATCAAACAATAAATATATCCCTCTCTTTCTGTAAGCCCATCAGGAGTCCATTAATGTATTTACTTCTTCCAAATTTACCCATACGTACTGATAAGATTTTAAAGAATCGTTTCTTTATTTTCATTTTTCATTTTCAGATCTAAACTTCCTCTCTGCTGCTCTCCCTAAAAAATCAACCGAACCCACCGTACCATCATCAACTTCATCCATGCACCCACCACCACCGCCATCTATCTCCGCCACCATAACCAACAACATCACCGGCATCTTCATAGCCACCATTTAGATTTGAGATTTAACTCCATCAAAAGTATTAATGAATCGATTTCAGATCTGAAATTTGTGAAAATAATATTAAGATTTCGAAAGTCTTAAACTTTATGGTGGATTCATAGGGTCAGTAGTTGTGAAGGTTGGTGTTTTTCGTCCTGGATTGGTGGTGGTAGCCGGATCTGTGTAACATTTGGTTAATTAGATGTGATGGAAATGGGTGATAATATAGAATGGGTATCATTAATTGAAGTAGGAGAAGATATTAATCATAATCTTCAATTTGGTTCTTCAAAGTCAGGAATAATTAATAATTTCATTTCTCCTAAAAATTGCTTGAATGTTCTGTTCGTACCAATTCCACCAACCTATTCATCAGGTATGCTTCCTTTAAGGTATCTTTTAGTGATGAATTGTTGTATTTGTTAAATTCGATTAAAGGATTTGAAAAAAAAATTATGCTTAGGGTTGAATTTTAGGTACAAATGGTTATGGGTTTGATTATGTTCTCAATTTGGGCTTCTCCATAGCTACAGTTTCAGGGATTCATTTGTGTAATGTTTTCTGATTAATAATAATTAATTCATGTAATTTTCTTGTCGGAAATAACAAGGTGCTCCACCAACATGCATTAGTCAGTAAGTTGATGGTGCAATGCCTAGTATTCTGTCTTTTGACATAGATAACTAAGGGACTAAGCCCTAATGCGTACCATCAGGTGAAGCCTATGCGTTATGCTTTGGATGCATTATAGTACATTTTATACAGGATATGATTATCTTCATTTCTTTTATATTGGAGCCAGTACTGTTCTAGATCAATAGGAATGTTTTTTGCTTCTTCCGTAGTAGTTGTTTGTTGGAAGCATGTGGAATGTGTTTCACTACTTATAACCACATTTTTTATTGTTGTTTTGTATGTGTTATTGGAAATTAACCAGGATATGATTATCTTCATTTCTTTTATATTGGAGCCATTACTGTTCTAGATCCATTTTACAGGTATGGTTCTTAGGTATTTAACTTCCATGGTCGAAAGATCTCTGGACTTCAGTTTTTATGGGATCAACTAATGTTGTTGACACCATTTTTTATGGATTAAATATTGTTGTTAATCCCATTTATGGGATCAACTCCTGTTGTCGACATCATTTTCTATGGGATCAACTACTGACTCTATTGTTGACAACATTTCTTTGGATTAGTATAGTCATGTTTGTAGTTTAAATCATGTTTGTTAAAAAAAATTAACTTAATTTCTTGTTGGTTTGTGTTTGTGTATTGTTGTTCGACTGATGGTAGTGGTTGGATTTTATAGTTGTAAAGTTCTTCAAATGTTGAATTTGTGGTGCAATGGTAGCATGACTGACTCCACGTCAGATGATGCGTGTTCGACTCACACCAAATTCACCCATTCATATATGTCACTTTTTGTTTTTTGTGTCAAACTTTGGTTGTTGGTTCCATTTACTGGGATCAACTTCCATTGTTGACACAATTGGATTAAAATATTTTTCAGTTATTTGTGTCAACTCTGGTTGTTGACTCCATTCACCGGTATTAATTTCCATTGTTGACACAAAAATTCTGGAGTATTTTTTCAGTTATTGTGTCAACTTTGGTTGTTGACCCCATTCATTGGGATCTACTTCCATTGTTGACACAACTGAACTCGAATGTTTTTTTGTTATTTATATCAAATTTGGTTGTTGACTCCATTCACTGGGATCAACTTCAATTGTACACACACAAAAAAAACTGGAATATGTATTAGGAAAGTTTTTTTTTTTAGTTTTTAATTTTTGGATCAACTTTGGTTTTTGACACCAAATTTTGGTGGCAGGGCGGTGGTGGTGGCGGCGACGGCGGTGGTGGCGAGGGGCGGTGACGGCGATGATAGCATCGACAGTGGTAGTGGTGGTGGAATATTAGTGGTGGTTGTAGTTAGTGGAGTGGTGGTGCCGGCGGTGCTAGTGGTGACGGTGCTGATGGTGGTTGAATGGTGGTGGTGGTGGTGGTAGTTGTTGTGAAGTAATAGAGGAAAAAGTTTGTTAATGGATAAAGTTTGTAAATGAAAAATAATTATAAGTGAGGGTATTAAGGTAATCTATTTTTTAATGGATAAGGTTTTTAAATGATAAGGGTATGTTTATTGTTGTATAAGGGTGTATTTGTTGGGTGTCAAAACTAAGGGTATTTAATTAATGTACCCTAAAATAAAACCCCAAAAAGTTGGGTCCGATATAACGTTACGAGGAAAACAATAATTCCGTAAATATCACTACTATTATATCGGTTTCTAGACTCTCTACTTCTAAACTCTGTCTTCTAGTACACAAAAAGAATGTTGGGTATCGAGTTACATACCAATATTAATCAAATATGCTCTGCTCTGTGATCCTGACGTAAGCATCCAATTTTCCTTATGTTCTCTGAAACTCAATTTCTGATAATTGACCTCAATAGTATTCATCAATAAGTTCTTCTTCTTGTGATTTTCATTAGCAGTTATATCGTCTACAGAATTCACTTACTTCACATTACTACATTTATTCGAAAATCGTTATCCAACAAGAAATACCTCACCAAGAAATCTACAATAAAACATTCAACAAGTTAAAAATTAAAAGCAAACAGTTCATTAAACTTTGCCAAAAAAGGTTCCAAGCTAGCATTCATCATTACAACTCAAATCTTCTTTCAAGCTATTACATTTCCATTTTTTCAAAACAATCTTTCACTAGTCCTGAACCAACTAACCTGAGTACTTCTTACCAAACCCTTTACCATATCAAACACCATAATCAACACCAAAATACCATAGATAATTTAGACACTACCACTTCAAACCATAGAAATTTCCTTGACACCATCACCTATTCACATCAACATCACTACTATAAAAGGGAGAAAGCCAGCCGAAAGATTACACAACACAAAAGAAGACTCGCCATCAACTGCACCAAAATCCAGAAGAACAGGAACAAGAACAAGTATCGGAAAAGCTGTTTTGTTAAAAACATGTTGATCGTTTTCAAGCTCTATACGAAACCTGAAAATCTAGCTTTTTTCGATACCTACAAAGAGACTAATAAAAGTCATCTTCATCAGTGCTCCATCCCTCCTCTCTGTACCTCTCGCTATCACCACTGTCAGATGATGCAGGTGAAGTATCATCCGAAGATGAAGAGTTCTCACTGTCCGAATCCTTCCCAATTCCCTTATCATCAGTTTCATTCTCTAACATCCTCACATCCCCATCATCTTTCTCACCCTCCTGCATGGTTCTTGCGAATACCTTCGGATTTGCACGTTCATAATCAAACCTTTTTCTCAATGGCTGCTCATGATATCTCTCCATCATCCTCTTCTCCTCTGCAGCGTCAGAATCAAGCTCACTGATATCAACTTCTTCTAAGGCATACTCAAAACCTTCATCTGACGCATCGGATTCACTTTCAGTTGCACTTCCATACCCTTTGCATTTGGAATGCTTCTCATCCCATTCCTCATCTTTCCTCTCTCTTCTTGCAAGATATTTCGGCTTCCATGCATCATACAGAGATTCAGTTTCTTCCTCCCCTCTTTTACGAACTGTCTCTTGTTCTTCTCTTTGAAGAAAAAATTCATGTGCACGCCTGTCAATCTCAGCTTAAAGAGCAGATTGCAATTTATGAAGCTCTTCAGTGCTCAAGGAAATGGCAAGAACTTTGGCCTGTTCATACTCGACTGAGGATGATGGTACAACCGGAAGTCTATCGTCAACGGCACCTGGAAGATTCTGAGCACTCTGATCAGCCATTTCTTAATTCTATTTTCTCTCCTTTGATCCCTTCCTTTTTTGATCCTAAACCCAAAGAAAATTACTTAGAATATGATAATACCCTGAATAAACACCCTTTTAAAGACTCTTTTGTGCCCATTAATTCCCATTTATGGCGCTTGGTTAAGCATCATGTCGCTTTGCTTCCAACGCCCATTCAAAACCATGTGTATTACTTTCCATTTCATGATCATAATTACCCTATAAAAACCTATTTTCAACACCTAAAAACCCTTGTTATCATCATTCCCTTTAGAACTGTCATTAAGAGAGGCATGGGTAGGTCATCTAATTTTGAGAACATATTTTGGGGTCTAATTTAAATCTTATGTTGTATGCAGATTAGGAGAATGCAGCATCAGTTGAGAGGCACCATTGCGGTTTGGGGTATGTCTGCCAGATGGATTCCTTCTAAAACTTTCTTCACCGTTGAACCAAACCATATGATCAGGAGGCATACTGTCAGCCAGAACCATAAACTACCAAAAAAAAAATCCCTCATTTTCTGCTATTTCAACCCTCACCACCCAACTCTCCATATTACTACCATTATTACTCTTAGCAGTTTCTACCACCAATCATATGTCTATCTAAAAAACACAAATCCATTTATGGTTTACCAACCCTCTTTTCCATCATGCTTGCGTATTACCTATACGTATCTCAGAAAAATCTACAAGGGATCAGTGAGTTCGCTTATGCCCTGTTAACCTACCACCCAACCCATGTGAATTTAAACCCCCTATCTGTGTCACTACAAATTAAAACTGGGAAGGAAAGGAACAACTCGTATGATAATCTCTACCCCCAAAGAAGAAACAACAGCATAGCAACAACTACCTTACATCAATTTCTACCTGGAAAATTGTCAAACCTTATTCAAAACCTTTCTGCTCAAATGGCTGAGAAATTAACCTTACCATCCACACTCTCTGATCCAGTTTTCATTGATAAAACTGTTATCTTAGCTGAAACTGATAATAACTGGAAGTGGTGTATGGTAGGCTATTTATGCTGTGAAACTCTTATTCTTACTTCTTTTATTCGCTACTATATCTGTAACAATTGGCCTCTGGCTCAATTTCCTACTATTACTACCTTCAGTGGATTACGTAACAAAGTCCTTATTCGGTTCTTAGCTGAAGATGATTTTAACAGAATTCATTCACAGAGGCCTTGGTTTGTATGTGGATATCTAATGGTGAATGTTAAAGCTTGTGTTAAAATCTCGGTCCAGAAAGCTTTACCAGTAGGCATTCCTTTATTCACCAGTGGGAGAACTCAACCTTTTCTTATTGAGTGCAGATACATTAAGGTTCCAAGATACTACTGTATTTCCTGCCGTGTTCTAGACCATAAAGATATTAACTATCCAGTCTGGAAATTGAAACAGAAAGCTTGTAAGGAAGCTGCTTCTTCTAGCAGTAGATACACTCTCCCTTCTGTTTCTAGGCTCATGATGCCTCCACCACCAGCAAATAACTTACCTACTCCTACTTCAAACGTAGAAACTGATACCATTATGCAACAAACAGAAGTTGTGCCAGATACTCAAGTTGACTCTACCATTGTTCCTATATGCGACACAGGAAAAGCTAAGGATAATGTTTAAAGCATTGAGAATAATGCTCAAAAGGGTTTATCAAACATGTTTCAAATGGGTCCTTTCTCCAACAGATCCACATCCTTGAAGATATTCGATGTAAGTCCGATTCAGCAAAAATCGACTCAGCAAAACAATGGTTTACCTATTATCTTCAAACAGGTTACGACGCAGAATGTTACTGTTGAAACCTCTATTCCTGGAACTGAATCGGTGATGAATGGTCCGATTTATACTTCCAACTCTTCAAGAAGATTTAAGACTGCTGCTTCTCCGAGTCAAACACTAATTACCACTAAAGATACTCTTCTTTCTGCTGAACATGATGCTATAGCTAATCTCAAAAGGAAGATTAACCCCAGAGCTGATCTAAGAAAACGTACTAGAGCTAGTTCTTCAAATCTAGCTAGCATAGTAGTTGTCCCATAAGAGCATGATTCTACTGAACCGGATTACGCTCAACTTTGCCCCCCAATCACTAAATTGGGGAATTTACCAGCAATCAATCTCTCCAATTGCTCTCTTAACACCCATCCTTTAATTGATTCTTTTGGAAGTTATAATGTACCTGCTGATACTTTCCCAAACAACAATGGTGTCCGCAATAATTCTCATCTCAATGCTGCTACTTCTAATCTCAATTCCTCCCAAGACAATTCTCAAAGTGGTGATGTTACCAGTGCCTCTCTTGGTGGCGGTTCTGATTCCACCACTCAGGTATACTCAATCCCCTATTATCCTTTAAATGCTCATGTTAATCCTGTTACACCCATAAATCAATTCCCTGTCAATAATGTCAATTTTCTAGATTGGAACATTAGAGGCTTAGGCAAGAAAATAGCAAATAAGGAACTTAGTTTGTTATGTAGGAATGTTAATCCTGATATCATTTTCCTATCGGAAACAAAAATGAACAAAGATCTGACGTCTAAAAAACTAAAAAACATGGGATTTCCATGCACCTTTAATGTTTCTAGTATTGGAAGGAGTGGTGGTCTAGTATTGGCTTGGAAGAAGGAAATTCAACTAAACATTATATCCTCAAGCATGAGGGGCATCTATGTCACTATTACAGATATCATTCATTCTAAAACTTGCCATATCCACTTTATGTATGGTGAACCTAATAGTAGTTTGAGGAATGCTTTCTGGGAACAACAATGTCAATTAATCAATGCCCCCTTAGATGAACCAGTTTTCTTCATTGGTGATTTTAATGCTTTATTAGGAACTGAGGACAAGAATGGAAGCCTAGAGGTTGATGATTCTGATTTTTTAAACCTGAGAAATTTTTGTACTGTGTTTAATTCGCATGATCCTGGTTTTTCTGGCTCTAGATTTACTCGGTCTAATATGCAACAGGGTACTGAACTTAGCCTTGAAAGAATTGATAGATGCCTCATAAACCAATCTGTTGAGGATTTATGCCCTAAACTTTATGTAAATAATTTACCTAGAGATTCTTCTGATCACTGCCTTATGCATATAGGTTTCAATTAAGAGGATGTTTGTATGCCTAGACCTTTCCGTTTTATGGCTATATGGATTGAAGATCCCACTTGTAGAGATATCATTGCTAACTCTTGGTCTGTTAATGTCCTGCTTATAAACTAAAAGCTAAGCTCTTAAGTACTAAGAGAGGTCTTAGGGATTTCAATAAATCTTCTTTTGGTAATATTAAAACTAATATATCTACCATCAGAAAAGATTTGGCTAAAATTCAGGTATCAAATCCCACTGACTCTAGTACTACCTCCAGACTCAAAGCTAGACTTGAGTATCTTTACAAATTAGAAGTACTTTATTGGAAAGAAAAATCCAGAGAGGTCTGGATTATGGAAGGTGAAAGAAATTCACCTTATTTCCATAGAGTAACCCTCTTCAGGAGAAAAAGAAATGCCATTAGTTGGATAAAGGATCCCTCTAATGCTATTCTAACTGATAGAGATATCATTGGAACTTCTTTTATTAATTATTTTAAATTTGTATGCTTCTCAAACTCATCAATTCCAGGATGAAATCCTTTGTGATCTCCCCACTAAGTTTTCTACTGAGGATAACTTATTTTTGAATTTACCCCTTGCCCCTGAGGAAATAAAATATGTTGTGTTTCAAGTGGGGGGGGGAGCCCCTGGTCCTGATGGCTTTACAGGTTTGTTCTACCAGAAACACTAGGATATTGTGGGGGAAGCTGTCATTGACATGACCCAAACCTTCTTTAGAACAGGGCCTATTGCAAAAGTTTTTAACCATACCAATATTGCTCTTATCACTAAAGTTCCTCTTGCTGAACTTGTTTCTCAATATAGACCTATAGGTCTTTGTAATTTCATTTATAAAGTTCTTTCTAAAACTCTTGCTAATAGACTAAAACCTTTTATGAATAACATTATTTCCCAAAATCAAAGTGTCTTTATTCCTAAAAGGAGTATTTCTGAAAATAATCTACTAGCTAATGAAGCTATATTTGTTGTTAATCATAATGACAAAGTTGAAGGCATTGCTGCCATCAAACTTGATATGTCCAAAGCTTATGATAAATTAGAATGGTCTTTTCTTGAAAATGTTCTGACTAGAATGGGTATATCTGACCACTGGATTAAACTCATAACTCAGTGTGTTTCTAAAGTTTCCTATTCTGTTCTCCTTAATGGTAGTCCTACTGGTTTCTTTCAACCAGAAAGAGGTTTAAGACAAGGGGATCCTCTATCCCCCTATATTTATATCATATGTTCTGAGGCTCTTTCCTCTTACATTGATAACCTTTCAAAGAAAGGTATTTTGGAAGGTATCAAAGTGTGTAAAGATGCCCCAGAGATGACTCACGTGTTGTTTGTTGATGATTCCCTTTTGTTTTCTAAAGCTACTATTCAAAAATTTCAAGTTATTAAAGACTATCTTCAGAAATATTTCTCAGCCTCTGGCCAAGAGATAAATTTTGAAAAGTCTTGCATCTTATTTAGTAGGAAAATTCCTGAACACAGGAAAGCTCAACTGGCTAACATTTTAGAGATAAAAAACAGGGATCTTGGAGAAAAATACCTGGGCACTCCTACTGTTTTCCAAGCCTCTAAAATCCAAACCCATATGGGTATTCTCCAAGCTGTTGATGCCAGAATTTCTATCTGGCTTCACAATCTCCTGTCTCAAGCTGCCAGAACTACTTTGATTAAACACATTGGTCAAGCTATTCCTCCTTTTCAAATGGGAGCTTTCCTCATACCTAAACATCTTTGTAAACAGATGGATTCACACCTTTGTAAATTCTGGTGAGGAGAGACTTTAGATCCTAAAGATAGGAAACTGCATTTGCTTGGGTGGGACACTCTTTGTTCCCCAAAGGCAGAAGGTGGTCTGGGATTTAGAAAGGCTGAACTAAACAACCTAGCTATGCTGGCTAGGAATGCTTGGAGAATTCTAGAGAATCCTAACTGTATGTTAGCTACTGTTTTCAAGGCTAAATACTTTCCTAGAACTGATTTCTTGAATGCCAAGTGTACTGGTAAATGCTCTTGGACTTGGAAGTGTTTGCATGCCATTAAAGAACTCATTAAGCCTTTTAACTCTTGGATTGTTGGGGATGGTCAATTTATTGACCCCTGGTGTGATAAATGGATCCCTTCTTTGGGCTCTTCCACACCCAACCCTTTAGTCCCACCTGACCCTAATATTAAGGTCTCTTATTTTATTAATCCTTCTACCAGAACTTGGAATTTATCTAGATTAAATACTCACTTTGATGATGTTTTTGTTAAGAAGATTATTACTATTCCTTTGAGCAGTTATACACTCCTGATAGGAGGGCTTGAGATCTTTCAAAGAATGGCAAATTTTCTTCTAAATATGCCTACATGGGACTCAGAGGACTTAGGCCCTCCCCATGTAAAAATCTTTGGATGAGAATTTGGAAATTAGGGTTCCTTACAGAATCAAAGTCTTTACTTGGAAAGCAGCTAGAAATTCTCTCCCTGCTAGAACTATTTTGCATACTAGAATGCCTATGCATAGTGTTGATTGTGTCAGGTGCAAAGACCCTCAAGAATCTATTTTGCATGCTTTGGTTCTCTGTCCTTTTGCAAGTCGAGTCTGGTTTCTTTCTGAGTTCTGCATCAATACTCAATTTTTTCGGGATAATTCCTTCATTGACTGATTACTGTTTTGGCTTATTGATCCAGCCTCTAGGCTTCCTGATGAAGATCAGTGTCTTTTCATCACTATTCTGTGGTCTCTCTGGACTAGTAGAAATAATCTCATTTTTCAAAACTTAAAAGAAAACCATATTGCAGTTTTACAAAGAGCTAGAGCCATGCTTCTTACTAGGAAACCATGCATTACTGTTTCTCCCTTTACCCCTGCCAATCTATGTGACAAATGGATGCCCCCATCTTTTGGTTGGATTAAATGCAACACTGATGGTGCCTATGATGACCTTACTGGAGCTAATGGTGCAGGATATGTAATGAGGGATTTTTTGATGAAAGCCTCCTTTTGTGCTTCTCTGGTTTTTGAAGTCAAGTCTGCTGAAGAAGCTGAAGCCAGAGCCATCTGGGCATTTTTGAAGAAAGCTTTGGAATATAAGTTAACTCATATCATTGTGGAAAGTGATGCGAAGTCTCTCATTGATCAATTTTCTGCTGGTTTGTTTGATGGTGATTCTCGTACGGATGCTATCTTTAAAGGCATTCAGTTTTTCTCTTCTCAATTAGTGGCATGTATTTTTAATTTTCAACCGCGTACTTGTAATTCTGTGGCTCATGAGCTTGCTCAATGGGTAAAAACAAACAATTCCTCTATATACTGGTCTGTGCCTCTTGGAAAAAAAAAAAAAACTGTCTTTTAGGTCTTGATATAAACTTTCTTTCTTCTCGTCTCCGACCAAAACCTTTTCTCTCATCGACTGTTTTCCGCACCGGACATCCCAGTTCGTTTGAGTCTTCATCACTTCTCCGGCAACCCTCTTTTCGGCTGTCCTTCCCCCTTACATATATCCGTGTACTCAACAGGTATAGAACCTTGAGTTTTTTTTTTGTTTTTTTTTTTATTGGCTAAAAAGAATTGAAGTAACTGAATTGGGTTTATTGATAGGTGAATGATCTCTTATTTGTTATTAAATTGCGTGAAGTATGTGTATTGGCTTGCTGTTAATTAAACCCTATCAACTGTTTGTTAAAATGCGTCAAAGAATATTTTCCTCTGTTAGAATAATTTTGTTTATATCTTTTCTGGTTGTCCTGAAATCATTAAGATATACAATGTGTTGATGCTAATTAGTTCCGATGAGTTTCAAATTTATGATGGCTGAAAATGGTTGTTCATCGCCTTTTCTTTGATATCTCAGCTTCTGTATTGTTCCCTTGTTTTTTGTTTCTGTTTTTTTTGAATGCTAACAAATCTTTTAATTAATAATTAAGGATAACAATGATAGTGATGGGTCAATAAAATTGAAAAACCAGCCACTAGCTAGCCAGAATTTCACACAATAAACAGACTGGAAAAATATAACAAAACACTTAAGGATACTAGGTAAGATTATCCAAGATAATGTAGTAAGGTTTCGATGAATGCTGATAATGCTGTAATTGGGCTCCTGAAGAGTATTCAGTTGTCGGACTAATTGGTGAAACTGAAGGCGAGTCGGAAACTGATGGTGGAGACTGGTGATGAGTAGGAAGATGAATAGTCATGACACTGATGATTAACCTCTCCCCTTTCGTGCAACAAGTTGAGTTCCCAGAATTCCAATAAAGGAGTCTATTAGGCCTGGTTTGGTTAACTTGAAAATCATCTTTCCGTCGTCGAAAGCCGATTATGTTGCAGTTCTTGTAATCCCCGTTCTTATGGTCTAACTTATCTGATAAACTGGATCATCTAATCTTGTTTTGAAATATATTAATTGTTGACCAAAACAAATTTTAGCACTGTAAAAGTATCTTTTTTGATTCGGGATTTTATCGAGTATTTTGTAGCCTAGGACCCAAGGACCAGGAAGAACTGTGTCTTTAAATTGAGAAGTTTGAATTGGGCAATAAGCTGTTAAGCTGATTGTTTGTAAAAATAAATAAATGAAAAGGTGTGTCTGGTGCAGGGCACAAATGATTTAGTGTGTATGAAATTATGCAGCTCTTCTTGGTTTTTATAGTTTGTTTGTATCTTGCAGATGGCGTTTAGAGGGCGTGGATTTGGACGGGGATTTGGACGGGGGGGTCGTGGAAATTATGGTACCCCGGAGCCTTTTATTCTTTTCCCAGTGAGTAATCTCAAGTTACCTGTATTTGTTTCTAAATGGTTAAAAGGTTGAGTTGTCTTGTGAAATTTTAGACTTCACTCATTGTTGTACGAGAAGTTGGACATATTTCACAATTACTTTGATGAGTGATAATTGCATTAGTATTTCTTGTTCTTGATGACAAATTAGACGTTGTTTAGTTCCTGTTAGTTTCCGAGTTTGTCCACCTCCATCAAATAAAACGTATTGGGAATTAAAAAAAATCTGTTCAGTCCTTGCATGTTTGCTTCTGTTCTATAAAATAATAATTCATTTCAAAAATATCTTATTACTCTCTAGTAGTATCACACGTGCATCAAAAGATTTGTTTTTACAAAATGTTGATACATGTTTTTATTCATGAAAATGGGATATTAACAGGATTTGTGCCTTTATGGTTCAACAATATGCTTAGAGTATAGAACGCAACTATATATTTTTTTATTGATATGGTGAAAAAGAATAAGGCGGTTACCTTTTTTCCGAATTTAATTGTAATTCATGTAATTGCAGGAAGATGTAACGTTACCTGATATCAATGATGTCAAAGAGGAAAGGGCTTTAGTCATTGCAAACAATAAACTGCAGCTGTATTGGAAATCGTCACCTTATTATCTAGAGAAGCCAACAAAGAGAAGTAAGCTAGTTAGCGACATTTTAGCATTTTTACTACTACTAAAACTGACTACCTGAAACTCGTGATCCATTTCTATCTTTGATTATAAGCTACCTCTGGATAAAATTGGAAATATGTCAGGAATAAGTTTAGGTTTTCCAACATTAATTCAGTCTGTTAAGAAAAGCAGCAACAAGATTGTATTTAGGAAAAGTGAGTCGGTATGTGGAACCAGGAAGATACTGTTATTCAAATTTATCACATACAGTGAGCTCCATTCTCTTCACTCGATTTTGATCTCTTTCTATCTGAAAGAAAACTACTGATGCACTAAAAACTGACTGTCGAACGAAGAAAGTGAACTTTATTTAAAACTTGAATCTTTACTTGCTTTATCATGCCTATCAGCCTATGTGCAGAAACATTTCCTTAAGTTATTTTCTTTATATTACAGACATAATGTATTTTCTGGGATTTTTTTCTCAGAAAGCGAAGAGAACGATATCGAACGATATTCTGATAGAAAAAAAGCAAACAGTCGAGCTAAACGTCTTTCTCTTGGACATTTCCTAAAGCTTGAAGATAAATATTTCCCCGCAGAGCTATTTCAAGGTAAATAATCTAAACAACATTAGGAATGATCAAAGTTATTCTTGATATTTCATTTTAAAAGACTATTTCATTTCTTTTTTACTTAAGTTGTACTTCTTCTCTAGCCTTTGTGGACCTCCTGTTGATATAGTGAATTGTAGGTAAGAAAAAGAGGGAATACAACCAAAGCAAAGGGTTTTCGCATCAGAACAAAGGTAATGGTGGAAACCATTTTTTTTTGTAGCACCCATATATATTACTTATCGTTTCAGTTTAATGTGAACCTTTTGCTTATATGAGATAGCATATTTCATCATTTTAATCATGTATTACACTGGGTGCAGACCAAATGAAGTTTGACAAGTTTGAATTGTATGAGAATCTTGAACGGAAGGCCGAGGTAATCAAATTTTTATTTCCTTTACTAAAATCAGGCCTGCTTCTTTACATTTAAGTTTGAGCGTATATTTGAGGTTATCATATTGTTTTGCGCCTTTATATGATGGCTTGCTATATTTCCTGTGTAATCTTATCATATTGTTGTAATTCTGTCTTCTTTTGTTGCTCTGCTGCCTGTTCTCTAGTTTGATCTTCTGCAAGATGCGTCTGAACGTTTTTATTTCTCAGGATCGAGAAAGTAAAGGTGGGAACGAAAAGAAAAAAGAGAATGAGAATGAGAGCGACAATGAAGAACAGGAGGATGCGGAGGAAAATAGTGAAGGGAGTGAGGAGGATGACTATGATAAGGTTCGTACTATAAACATTAACTGTGTGTGTCACAGTGTCTCTGCTATTTTTGAGTCCAAAATTAATATGATTTTGTTAATAAATATATCAATCTTTGTAATAAAAATCATGTGATGATGCTATGTAAGTCAAACAAATGTCTGAGAAAACTTACCCACTGCCTTAGATCATATTAGTCTCGAACTCTTATAACAGGTCGTTAGATTTTATAACGACCTGTTTCTATAATGTCAATTACTTAATGCTGAGCCTCGGACAATAATTCTAAGCTAATGTTGTTCTAGATATGTTCTCTATTATTTTATCTTTTAAGGAGCGACAAAATCTAGTTAGGATATCGTGACTTATGCTTAGTTTTGCAGTTTGAAAATCCTGACGACGATGAGGATGATTTTAATCAGCAAGAAGATGATAATCCTGATGGTAAGTTCCTTTGTTCCCCACTCCCATCTTTCGCATTTTGGATATGATCATAACCAAGCATATTCGTATGCCATTACATCGCTGATGCAATTATCTTTATCGTGTGTTTCAGACGACAATGTCTATGGCGGTGATGATTGATGTTGCTCTGGTTGCATTAAAATCCAGTCTGTGGCAAAGTTGGGTATCAAGTTTTGGCAGTTTGGGTTTCGGCAATTCAAGCTTAGGGAGTTCTGTCATGGGAAATTCAGATTTTTGCAGAGTTGGAACGTGGAGCTTTGGCACCTCTGGCTTCTTGGTTAGAGGTCCTGGTAATTGATTGTTGGTGATTCACATGGTGAAAAACAAATTGTTACTGTCCGTAGTCAAAATACTTGTAATTAACATGGGTAGTTCTCAGAGCTGCTTTCAATTTTCACAATCACAAGTACATTTCAGTTAGGAAATAGCTAGTGAGATGTCAAACCCCACCATCCTAACAAACAGAATTTCCCTCTTTGCCTTATGTTTCTCTCACTAGCTAGAGTGCTCTCCCTCAAATACATACATGAGTCCTGTTATCACGTGCGCGTTTGCGTGACAGCTAAAAAGAAATCACGGCTTTTGGCCGTTGGATTTGGACCATCTGTGATCTGTTAATAATCACCATCTTGTTGCTTCTTTCTCAACGTTTAACAATCAATAGTGGAAATGAAGTTTGCCGCCGGTTGCGGCAGCGAGGTCAAGAAAAACTTGGGATCTTGGAATTCTTAAAAACTTAAGCGTCCTTTTCGCACACATAGCAATGCACTGCATTCCCTTGTTATTAGTAGTAATACTTGGCAAGACAGTGAACTAACTTCTTGTTGTACCATTAACTAACTTCTCTGCAAATCGGTGTAAACTGAGTTAACTCAGTTTTCAAAATTTTGAATTCCCATCATCTAAAATGCAACAGTGAAATCCTCCTCTCATCCATTTAATCCTTTCTATGCTTTTTACATTCTCAGATCTTGATTTTGTTTTTTACAACTAGTCAATTTAAACAATTTTAAGATTTTATTCCATTGATTTTGCAAATGTCTAACTAAATCTGTTTTCTCCTCTTTGTGTTTACAGATTGCTTGGTCCTTAAATATGGCGTTTGCCGAGTATCCAGTGTTGATTATAGCGTTTGCTGCTGTTGTTTTAATGCTTGTCAAAGCAAAGGTTTCTTCTGTGATTATCATTGTTGTTAGTTTCTTCAACGGAAAAGCTTGGTTCTAAGCCGATTCAATAAGAGATGAACTCGCACATAGATTCTGCACGTATGGAAAATCCAAAGTCCGTTACAAATTTGAACTGTTCGTATCCCTCTTTCTTCTTTGGTCAACTACAGCTCACACTCTTGCCTTTTTCTGTTTCAACCAATCCCAAAAATCTGTCAAGGATTGATTCAAAAAAATCCCATATCCATTCTATTCCAGGTAACCCTAATTTGTGTTATTATAATACAAACTCTAAACTCTTAAATCTCAATTATCCTTACAACTTAGAAAACAAGAGAGACCTAATGGCTGAAAATCACACAAACAATGAGATTGTGCAAAAAACTAGCCGTGAAGTCTCTGAGTTGGCAATGAGATTTAGAAAAGCAACTTTGGAATTACAATCTGGTGATCTATTTGTTCTTAATCAAGAGGAAACTGAGGTTAATGAAAATGCCATTGAGGGTGAATGGGATTTTTGCTTGATTGGGAAGATAATAATTGAAGGAAAGATGTCTTATGGGGTTGTGGAAAAAATATTCAGTTTACCTGGCCTTTCATCCCTGCAGAAGAAGTGAAGATTATTGAAATTGATATTAATGTAATGATCTTTAAGTTTATGAATAAAGACTTAGTGGACAAAGTTATTGATGAAGGACCATGGAACATTGATGGCAAGTTATGCATTCTGTATGATTATTATCAAGGTTTGATTCATCAAAACCTTGATTGGAGCAAGCAAGTGTATTGGATTCAACTTAAATATTTGTAACCAGAGCATATGACTGTCAAAGCTGTGGAGGAGATGGGAAAACTATTGGGAGAAGTCTTAGCTATTGAACCAGCCAATGCCATTCCCGTTGATGGAATTCCAGTGAAGATCTGTGTCAGAATTGAGCTCACAACTCCACTAAGAAGAGGTGTCCTAGCAATCACAGCTGCTGGTTCCACAAAATGGGTTAGATTCTTCTATGAAAAGGAACAAAATAAAATATGTAGAGAATGTTTTATCATCAACCACTGTAAGGATGCCTGTAAAGATGCAGCTCTTTACCTGAAAACATTTCATGATAAGCCTCTCCCCTTTGGTGGTGTTGGAAGACTTAAAAAGAGCATCAATGTTAGGTCAACTACAAGTAATACTCCCAAGCCAATCAATATGAAGAATCTCAAGCCTGCACCATTTGTTCCTCCAATAGATTGGTAAACTTGTGAAGATACAAATTGTAACTGAATATGAAGATGGGGCTGCTAGACTAGGTAAAAGACAAAGATTCTTGAAGGAAGGGGAAACTAACAATGGCAATGACGATGAAGCAGAGAACCCTACAACAGCTAGAATCACACCTAAGGACAAGCAATCTGGAGGCACCACTGGGGAGAATGAGGTAAAGTTTGATCACAAAAAGTTTATTTTTACATACATAATCTGCATTACAAAAAAAAAATTCAATTTTGTTCCTCACTTAGCTTATTGGTTTAACTTCATTAAGATGAGGATTTTATCTTGGAATGTTTGTGGTTTTGGAAATAGAGATACTAGATAACACTTAAGAGATTTAATTAGATCCCATGATCCTGACATCATTTTCTTAATAAAAAGCAAAAAAAAATCCAGAAAAATGAATCAATACATTAACCCTCTATGTTTTCCTAATTTCTCTCTGATTGAACCTATTGGGCTATCTGGGGGATTATGTCTCTTATGGAAAGATGGTATTGATCTTAATATTATTGAGGCTAAGTTTAATACTTTCCAATGTAAGATTAGACTTCATGCTAGAACTGGATATTCTTTTGTCAGTTTTATTTTTGGTGCTCTAGATGATTTTGCTAGGAAAACTCAGTGGGATTTTATGCAGAATGTTGCTATACAGCTGAATTTACCTTGACTTGTTGTTGGTGATTTGAACTTTGTTCTATCTCAAGATGAAAAACAAGGAGGTAACCCTTTTACTCAGACTCAATTAGATACCTTTAATGATATTATGGATAGTAATAATTTGCACACCATTAATTTCATAGGTAATCCTTATACTTGGACAAATAGAAGACAAGGACATGAGATTATTCTTGAAGACTTGATAGAGCTGTGGCTGATCTAGAGTGGTTTAATAACTTCCCAACAACAATTACTTATCACTTAGTTCCTTTGGCTAGTGATCACTGCCCAATCTTAGTATCCAATGCCATAATGGACTCTAAAACCCAGAAACCTTTTAGAGTGAATAAAATGTGGTTTAGAGACTCTTCTTGTAATGATTTAATTGCTCATAACTGGAATGCTAATATACAAGGTTCTGCAGCTTTCAGGTTTACTAAAACCTTGTTTCATATTAAGCAAATTCTGAGAGATTGGAATTATAATCATTTTGGAATTATAAGTACTGAAATCAACAAGATTAAAGCTCAACTTGATATTCTGAATTCTCACAATATTAATCCTCTGGACTCTTAATTTGTTAGATTGCAGAATAACTTAAATTACTGGTATGATGTGGAAGATGACTATTGGAAACAAAGAGGTAAGGATGATGAATTTAAACTAGGAGATAGAAATACTTCCTATTTTCACCATAAGGCTAATTTTAGGAAGAAAAGAACCCAAATAGACTCTCTTCAGAATAAACTAGGTATTTGGCTTACTGACAGAAGTGACATTGCAAATAATTTAAAGTCCCGTTTATTTAATATGAGTAGAACTTCCAGTCCTCCTTCTTCTAATAGTTATCATGGCTTTATTAGCCCTTGTATTACTAATGAGGACAACAAGGCTTTGATTGCTATTCCCATTTCAGATGAAATAAAAAAAAATGTTTTTGAAACGAAACCATGGACATCTCCTGGTCCAAATGGTTTCCCTCCTGGTTTTTACCAAACCATGTGGGAGACTGTTGGAGATGACTTGGTTAAATGGTGCAATCTTTCTTTCACTCTAAACATCTTTTAAAGCAAATGAACCATAATTTTGTATCCCTCATTCTAAAAAACAATTGTCCCAAGGATGCTGTTGATTTTAGGCCAATATCCTGTTGGAAAATTGACACTAAAACAGGGTGAAGAAAAGAATGTTGTCTCTGGGTTCAAGGCTCTATTAATAGATTCTTTTCGACAATTATTCGACCCTTCCCAATTAGATTGGAAAGTACAAATAGGTCAATGAATATTGCCGCCAGGATACTTGAAGCCCCACAACAATGTTGGATTCAAAGATTGTACAACCTTGACCCAACCAAGAACACACAGGTTTAGTTTCTGATGATGCTTGTTAGAGAGAAAAACCAAGAAAGTTTAGATGTATTCATTCTTACAAATGAAACCAATCATTGCTACTTATAGGGGACTCATATCTTTTGGAGATGCCTCTTCATTTCCAAAAGACACATAAGGTGTCTGTTGGGAATGGTTGTGTCTTTTGTGAACCATCACACCCTTTAGAGGTACCTCTTCATCTCCAACTAACACCCATTGTATCTATTCGACACAGACTCTCCCCCGGTCATAGCGGCAAGCTAAAAACGAAAATCATTTTATTTTCTAAGATATTGAAAATATCCAACATATCCTTGTGTAATACTTCTTACAAAGTAATATCTAAAGTATTGGCCTCCAGAATAAAAAAAGTCCTAAAGAAAACTATAACTCCTTATCAGACAGCTTTTGTTGCAGGAAAATGTATTACTGACAATACAATTATAGCTCATGAACTTGTTGATTCCATGAAGAAAATAAAAGCTAAAAAAAGGTTGGATGGCAATCAAACTAGACATGTCAAAAGCTTTTGACAGAATAGAATGGCCCTTCCTAATTAGTACTTTACAAAATCTTGGCTTCTGTAATGATTTCTGTCAGATGATTGAGCAATGTGTAGGTACTGTTTCTACTTCTATCTTGCTGAATGGCTCTCCAGGTGATGTTTTCACTCCAGAAAGAGGACTCAGACAAGGAGATCCCCTATCTCCTTATCTGTTTATTCTTTGTATGGAATCTTTCTCTAAATCTTTACTTGAAGCTGAGCATAAAAATCTGATCCATGGTATCAAAATAAATGAATACTGTCCTGCTATTTCTCACTTGTTTTTTCGCAGATGACTGTATAGTCTTTGCCAAAGAAAATAGTAAAGAAGCTAGAAATCTTATGAACATCATTGCTCAATTTAGCACTTTCTCTGGTTAGTCCATCAACTACCAAAAATCAGGTATTGCTTTTAGTAAAGGTGTGCCTAATCAGGTAAAGAATGAAATTTCTAATATTCTTAATATTAAGAAATTAGCTCTGAATGATAAATACTTGGGTGTACCCTTATTGTTACAGAGGAACAAAACTGAGTCTTTCCTGCCTCTGCTAGGCAGATATGGTGATAGATATCTTGTTAGCAAACTAAATTTCTGAATTATCCAAGTAGAATTGTTTTGGTTCAATCTGTTTTTAGTATTCTCCCATCTCACCATATGTCTGTGTTTCCCATTCCTAAAACCATTACAGATAAAATGGACTCTATCCAAATGAGATTTTGGTGGAACAAAACGCAAGGAAAAAAAGGTTCTTTTCTCAAAAAATGGAAAGGTGTAGCTCAGCCTAGAGAATTAGGTGGCTTGAACATTAAACAATCTGAAATTATGAATCTAGCTTTGCTTGCTAAATTGGCTTGGAGAATGCTTCATTCTCATGATGCTTTATGGTTTAAAATCATGAAAGGGAAATACTTTCCTTTGACTAATCCTCTGAATGATCCTTATGTTGTGCATGGTTCTTGGATTTGGAATGGTATTTGTAGGGGTATAGAAATTATAAAGAAATATGTTGTTTGGGAGGTTGGAGATGGCTCTGATATCCAAATTTGGAAACATAGATGGATACCTTCTATTTCTAATACTGTTAATAGCAAGTTTAGATCAAGTAATATGAAAACTGTTTCCCAGTTAATTGATGCTGATACTAAGTCCTGGAATTTACAAACTTTAAATGCACTATTTGATAATCCTACTGTGAATGCTATTACTAATATCAGGATCCCTTTTAGTGGAAGAGACTGTCTTAGATGGCAACCAAATTCTAATGGTAGTTTCTCTGTGAAATCAGCTTATAAAGCCATTCTCAATAGTAGAAATCAGGAGAAAGGAATTAGCAACACTGTTCCCATTTCTTAGAAACATTTTTGGAAGTCTAGAATTCCTAATAATATCCTTCACTTTCTGTGGAGATGTTTGCAAGATTGTCTTCCCCTAGGTGAAAAACTGTCTAGACATTGTAATAATGTTGATCCCAGTTGTCCCTTCTGTAACAATCACACTGAAAGTATGAAACACTTATTTATTGACTGCAATTTTGCTAAAAGTGTGTGGAATTCTATTAATCCTGCTCTCATGAATACTATTAATAATGTGGTTTCATTTCAGGAATGGTTAATCTCTCTATTCCAGGTAAGTACCTCACCTGATAATGTCACTATTTTTCAATGGTTTGCTTTTACTATGTGGCATATCTGGAAATCCAGGTGCAAGAAGGTCTTTGAGGCATAGCAAGAAAACCAAACTCAAGTAGTTTACTTAACAAAGTCTGAATATACTGAATGGAACAGATTTCTTAGTACTAATAACACAGCTGTCTCATTAAATATAAGAAAAACAAACCTTAGCTGGGAGAAGCCTGAAAGTCCATATATAAAGATTAATTGTGATGTTGCATTTGATGATGATACTAAGAATGTAGGCATTGGACTAATTAGTAGATATTTTGCAGGTAGCACAGATGGAGCTAGATGCTGCAAGACCAAAGCAGTAGACCCAGAACAGGCTGAAGCCAAAGCTCTACTAAAAGCTGCATTATGGGCTAGGACAAAAGGATACCAGAATGTGCATTTAGAGAGTAACTGCTTGAACGTTGTTAATGCCTTAAATGGTAATTTAGATGTAATAAAGTGGACCGCAAGAAACTTGATTACTGATTGTGGCAGTATTTTAAATTCTTTTGTTAGTTGGAAGTGCACTCATGTGCCTAGAGATGTAAATCATGTTGCAAATAAGCTTGCAAAACATGGAGTAGATATAATCTCTGAAGAGGAATGGTCTTCTCCTCTCCCTGCTTGGATTTCTCAGTATATCCAAAGGGATGAATCTATGTAACCCTCATCTTTTTCTAATAAAATCTCTATCTTTCGTATTAAAAAAAAAGAACTAACTTCTTGTTACTGCAACAAATTATAATTGATTTTGTTTTTGACCGGAAAGATACCTGGCGTCATTAGGGGTGACCCTGAAAGAATTAGGGGCGAATTTTTTATTCCCAACCCATAGACATGGTTATCGGATGTCTTAATTTTTGGAGATTACCTAAATGCCCCTACACAATCAGTAGTTAGTATAGTGGTATTATCTACCGATTGTTAAAGTATAAAACTAGAAATGGAACTTGTGGCCGTTAGCAATAGGTAAATAGGTGAAGTTCATAAATAAATTCATAAACTGCCGATTACTCTGACCCAATTTTAAAATTTTTGCCAACTTATTAATCGGACGTTTGGTGAAGTTCGTATACTACCGATTATTGTAGTTCCCAAATTCGAAAAAAATAGAGATTTTGGCAAAAACAAAATTTGGGGAAACTTCATAATCGGTGGTTACGTTAACTTATTAACCTACCGATTATTGTAGTTCTCAAATTCGAAAAATTAGAGATTTCGGCAAAAACAAAATTTGGGGCAACTTTATAATCAGAAGTTAGATTAACTTATTAACCTACCGATTATTGTAGTTCCCAAATTTGAAAAATTAGAGATTTCGGTGAAAACAAAATTTGGGGCAACTTTATAATCGGAAGTTAGGTTAACCTACCGATTATGTAGTCGGTCATCTACAAAAATAGAGTTGTTGGTGTTCTAAACTATATAAGGATGGTATCCTTTTACTCCTAGTCTACCGATTATGGTAGTTCCCAAATTCAAAAAAATTGAGATTTTTTCAAATTTCAATGTTGGGAAACTTCATAATCGGGAGACATGGTAAATAATTACCCTCCGATTGTAGGTTATTTCAAATAACAAAACTTTCAAACTACATATGTACACATCACCCTCCGATTATCCTAACATCTACCGCTTACTAAAATAAACTACCGATTGTAGTGTTATCTACCGATTATGGAGGGTATATTTGTCATTTCAAAAAATCAGAGATAAGGGATGGCTTCAATTTAGGTTTGGGTGACCTTATTTTGTCTTATTAGTCGCCCCTAATTCTTTCAGGGTCGCCCCTAATGACGCCAGGGAAAGATAATCTATCAATTAATTATTAATGAAGAAAGTGTTGTAGTTTCTAGCATCGCAGGTAAGATATCCGGTTAAAAAAAATGAGGAGTCGAAAACGAGCATGATGGTGTTGCATTTTCAGTTGAAACGCCAATGCAGTAGCCCACTTGGTTTGTCTTCCTCTATGATGTTTTGGGGACTACCCCAAAGTAGTTGGGGACTACTCTATTATATGAATGCCCAACCCAAATTTTAAGGGGTATCCTAACAGATTAGGGAAGACTAATCTTCCCTTGTCCTAATTAAGGTTATAACTAATCCTAATAACCCACTATTTAACCACTACCCACTAATCTAACCCCCTAAATTAAAACATAAAATCAGTTTTAAAACCCTTTTTTTTTTTTTTTTTTTTTCTTCTTCATCTTCTTCTTCTTCTCCTCTTCTTCTTATACATCGTCGATTCGAAAAAAATTCATCGTCGATTAATAAATATTTATAAACAATGCGTTCTAAGCAGACACCTAGAATTCCCGGATTGAGTCCGGGTCTGGCTAACATAGCGAATCTCCCAAATCAATTTGAAGTTGATAAACAACTTCAAGCAAAGTTGGGAGACGAAGTGAAGCATCCAACATCAACCAAGGAGTCTGATTCTATCAAAATGAAAATCCGCAGGTAATTTACTTCATACCCATTCCTTTGAATCGTTTTTGGTTAAAGAAATCGATTAGAAATCATCAAAAACCATTGAAAATGGTCGTTACAGTAGAGATTTCGGCTAGGAGAAAAATTTAAAACCCTAGAATTTGGTAACCGAACTTTCAATATGAAGAACAGTTCGGCCAATTAGGAATTTTTAGGTAACCGAACTATGAAGTTCGGTAAGCTCGCAATTTTTTTTAGGTAACCGAACTCCTTCTTTATATGAAAACTTTGAGTTCGGTTACCTCGATAAATTTATATAGGTAACCGAACTTTGATAAAATATAGTCCGGTTACCTCGCACTTTCTATGTAGTAACTGAACTTTGATCTGTCACATACAAACTTGTAGTTCGGTTACCTCGCAACTTATACCAGATAACCGAACTTTAGTCTGTTAACATTTTGTGTTTGATGTAATCCCATGTTCAATTTTATTTGATAAGACAATATTCCGTTTAGATAATAATGTGGTTTTCATTCATTAGGAACAAAGGGAAAAATCTAATCCCCACCTAGCCTAAGATTTGAGAACTCCAACCCCTCGCGGTAGGATACATCTGGATTTCCGAAATCGTGGTACTAAAAATGCAAAACATGGAGGGGGGATCATTACAGGAAGTCAATCAAGAGGTGATGGAGAATACAATTGATAATGTTATTGAAGAAGAGAATGATGATAAAGAAGAGCATGGAAATGAAGACCAAGGAAATAAAGAGGTTGAACAACAAAGAGAACACGTTGAAAATGTAGAGGAAGAAGAACAAGGACAGGGCAAAGAAGGAGAAGGACAAGAGGAAGAGAAGGATGAGGAAGAAGAGGGAGAGGATGAAGAGGAAAAAGAGGGAGAGGATAAAGAGGAAGAAGAGGAGGGAGAGGATGAAGTGGATGAAGTGGAGGAAGAGGAAGAAGAGCAAGAAATAGTTCCTGTTAAAGAGAAAAAGAAGCGGAAGCCGCCTTGTTATAGATACTCACACATTCCCTCTGATAATTTGTGTTTGCCACCAGTGAACCCAACTTATGGTACTCCAAATGATGGAGGGGCCACATTGTTTGGCTACGAACACTCATGGGCTGCGAAGATCTATGCGACAAAGGTATTCTTTAAGTTCATTCTTAACTAACAAAACGTTTTTTTTTGGGACATGTTTCGTCAAGTATTAATAGTGTTATGTTATTTTCGTAGGATCATAATGATGCCGTTCGTCTTATTCATCGTCAAAAGGCGTCCAAATGGGATCTTTCTATGGAGTGTGACGATTTTCAAGTAAAAGTGAAACAGTGTGTGTTATGAAGAGCTATTGAGTAAGCACATGTGGAATTTGACGTTATTGCCGTATCCGCATTTCTCGAGAGGTATTATCCGAGACATATACAATGCATCTTCCATTTGGCGAGATGGGAATTACTCCCGATGATTGCTCGAGAATAACCGGCTTACCAGTGGAAGGTAAATGTCTTCGAGAAGGCTACAACCCCTCGATGCATTATGAAGCTCTTGAAGAATTGGCTCTAAAATGTCTAGGATGGGATGCAAGAAAGGCTCAATGTGAGTTTAGACGTTCTGTGAAGTCCCCTAAACGGGGCGATGAGTATAATCCAAGAGAGGTAAATGGAGCCTTCAAGAAGAAGGTGAAGAAATTCAAGTTGGTAAAGTTGAAGGAAGCATTTGGAGGGACAAGAAAGAAGGTGGAGAAAGGAAAGTTGGTGATGGACCAGGAGACCCTTAGGAATCATGTCACCGCTTATTGGTTATATCATCTAAGAACCGTCATTTTCCCCGACACTTCTGGAAATAGGGTGGATGCACATTATCTACAGCTTTTGGAGAATCTCGATGAGATTAACCAATACTATTGGGCCACTGGGGTGCTTGCTTTTGTTCTAGGAGAGATGAGCAAAGGGTCGAGGATTAAGACAACTCAAATTGGAGGTTACTTAACTCTTATTCAGGTGACCTTTTACATTGTTAGTTAGCAAATTATTCGCATAAATTTTTTGCTCCAAAATCAATTATCATGTATGTGGTTAATATTTTCGTATTTTCGCATAGGTTTGGATTTATGACCACTTCCCTTCATTGGGATTGGCTAGGGAAAAGACACCTTATCCCTAGGACGAACCTACAGCAGGAAAATGGTTGTTTTTGGACGCACAAAAGAAGTCTAAAGAAGAGCAGTTAACTTCGTTGAGAGAGAAATTGGATAAACTTACGGTGAACGATGTGGTATTTCACCCATACGCCGTACCCGATGATGTCCCTATAGATGAAGAAGATCTGAATGGTTTCTCTACCGTCTCGGCATACTATGGACCAATTTGGTATCCTAATGGCTACGCAATATATAATCCAAAGAGAATACTAAGACAACTTTGTTGTGTCCAAATGGATCCCGACGTGGTGAATGAAAATTTCAATTTGGTGGTTCAAGGAACAAAGAACACCGAGAAATATTTTGTTCCAAAACATGAACCAACTCCTACGGTAGGACATTGGAATGCACTTCGTAACTACTACTTACCTTTAGGTGATTGTATACCTTGTGGTGAAGATGTAAATGCATGTGATGAAGATTATATGGAGTTTTATCAAGAAATTAGTCATCGTTTTGTGATAAATAGAGAAGAACAAGCTAAGAATGATAAGGCGAAGGCGAATGCAAAGGAGAGGGATACTAAGAGAGCTCATAAGGAGATGCCTATTTGTGGAGAAGAAGCAAAAATGTTATGGGATAATGTGGTAAGAAAATGTCGTCTCTTATACTTCCTTGTTGTTTGAAAGTATTGAAAATATATTTACTTATGCTTAAAATTGGAATCAGGTGAAGAATGGTACGAAATTGTTGAAGAAATTGATGGCTAAAATCCGTAGTGGAGAGCCGATGTCGACTAAGGAACAAACCTACTACTACGGCGAGTGGGAGGGTCTTATAACTAAAAGAATGATAGAGGCAAGTAGGTCTAAGCAATTGAAGAGGGGTCGACAACAAGGAGAATGTTCAAGTCGCGCCATGGAGGAAACCGGACGAGTAGATGAAACCCCAAGTGATGAGGAAGTTCCACCTAAAACTCGTGGTAAACAAGGAAGTGGTAAAAGGGTGCGTCGCGGTGGCCATTAGTGATTTCGTATGGTTTTAGTGTCAAAAAACATCTTAGTTATGGATTTCGTATGGTTTAATTTTGTATGTTTGTGTATGTATAACAACTTTTATATTTGTTTTAGAACCTTGTTTGTGTTTTTAATTTTAATTGGGTTTGTGTTTCCAATTTTATAAACGTTACATTTTCACGGTTGTCGAACTCTACTCTGGAGACTCAAATAAAACACCCTACCAGTTTGTGACTTACACTTCAGGTAAAAAGTTCGGTTACCTCAATTTGAACAGAGCTAGCCGAACTTAAAATTCGGTAAAGTGTGACAAATTAATGGTCACCGAACTGTTTTTTCGGCGAACAGCTAAATCCTACCAGGTTGCCGAACACATAGTTCAGTTACCTCGCAACATTTTCACTGGTTGTCAAACTCTACTCTGAAGACTCAAATAAAACACCTAAATCCTACCAGTTTGTGAGTTAGACTTCAGGTAAAAAGTTCGGTTAGCAAAGTAAATATCACTGGTTGCCGAACCCGGAGACTCAAAATTTGGCTTTTGCACAAGTTGGAAAAGTCATTCTCTGAGCCTTCAAATAAAAGTTCGGTTACCTCATTATTTACCATGTTAACCTAATTTTGTATTTCGGTTGGCTCGCAAATATTTATTTTCTAACCGAACTTTGAATTTTAAAATTTCAATGTTCTATATCTGACACAAAACAGGTGTTCGGATACCTGAAATATTTGCGCAGATTGCCGAACCTAAGTTCGGCAACCTGGATAATCATATGTGCTTACCGAACTATTATCTGTCAACTCAATAAAATACTAAAATTAACTCGATAATGAATACCACACTTCAAAAAACATAGTATTAGATTGATAAGCATACTTAGTTCCATTACATGTGTCATTTAATCATCCTCAAGTGAAATTTGACCTTCATGTACAATTTCGTCCGATTTCTCCAAAGCTTTCCACATCTCCATGTTATGCTCATACATAATACACCAACCCAACATTATATCAGAGTTAAATGCAGGCCAATAAGAGTTTCCGGATATTGGAGGCAGTGGACAATCGGGTTTTAAACGAAGGCCTATAAAGTGGTTGTTGTTAGTCAATGCCATCACACATCTCATTCGTTTGATTTGCTCGACACATACGGTTGTTTTCGGGGTGAAGGAAACTAGCATACTTTGAGAAATAATGAACCACACAATTAAATGCCTCAGCGATTAAGTGTACATATATCGGTATGCTCATCCAATAATCCGTTGTGATCGGATGGCCCCCATGAAGACGACGTTGATACTTAACAAATTGCTCAATGAGACTACCCACCCCATCGCACAACATTGTCTTGTAAAATGCCGGATTCTCCTTTAGTTTAGACAACAACCTTTGCCTTATATGAGTGATTGCACACCCATTATTTAGCTTGGCACCTTCGATGAAAGGCCCAAGTTGTTGATTGACAACATGAAAACCACAATTACCATCCGGAGGAACGTCGTCGGTGGATATAACGTATTCTCTAATGTATAGGGGTAGCTCATTCAAATAGTCTTTATTTGGAGCCTCAAGCTTCACGTATAGGGAAGATGGTTGGATATGGCAAATTGGAGACTTAAGCTTCACGTTGCCGGAACATGGTTGGCTTGGTTGTGATTGACACATCGTACCTTTTTTCTTCAAATCTCGCTCACTTGTTTCGCCTTTCTCCTCAATACTCCTACCCCATTTCTTAGTTTGCTCCAAGTACATTGCCGCGGTATACTCATGGGCCGAAGGATCTCTAGTAAATGGTGCTCACTTTTCTTCTTACGTAACACCTTTGCATATTCTCTTAGTTGTCTTTTAGTTTCTTTTTTGCTTGGCCTACCTTTGCGTTTTCCTTTTGACGGTTAATAAACATTCTCCGAAGTTTGTGGATATATGATTTTCCTCATGTCATCCCAAAATATTTGTTTTTTGAGCTTGTTCATGCCACGATACATCTCTAGTACGGTTCTACCCATTTCGTTATCACCAAACTCCTCTCCGGCTTCTTCTCCCTTTGGAGGAGGGATGAAACTTAGATGCTTCCAATATGGATCAATGTCGCTTAAAGGGATTACGCCATGCTCGTAGTTGATTATCATATGGCGACAAGAGAGTCCCATAGACTTCTTCATGTTTCATACACACACCTCGTCCCTCTTGGTTTCCCACTTATCAATCAACTCGACTTCTATAATCAACAACTTCATACATTGGCGAGATACGTTGTAATGAATTCCCTTGAACAATGGGTGGTCGGCATATTTTTAGGTCGTTTTGAATATACGGATTTTTTGGAACTTCTCTTTAATTCTATCAATGTCGCGCTTGAAGTAATTCTCCATAGAATTCCACACGGTTACGAAATTATCAACACATCCAAAGAGATTCTTCTTCAACCGATGGTGAGCCGACTCTACTAAACTTGTCGCTTGATTTCCCAAGTGTTTATATTGGTTGATATAGGCATTAACAAACCTCTTTTTGTGTGGTTCCAACCATTGGCGAAGAACATACGATACAACACCGGGATAATCGGGAGTATCCCAATGGGCGATAAACTCCGCAAGATTTCGATGATACTCTTCCTCGGTAAGAGACCAACACAATTATTCCCATTCACCGTTGAAAGCAACCCATTTAGCGTAATTTAGATCATATTGTTTTTCAACTTCCTCTTTTGCATCCGCTCTTTCATGTTCCGGTAGCATCTTAATCTCTTCATATCCTTTTTTCTTAGGTGGACAAATTGTTGGCTTGCACCTATTTATCAAATTACACCATATATGGAACGTACAAAGCATATTGTGTGCTAATGGAAACACTACCTCTATTGAATTCATCAATGCGACTTCATTGTCGGTGACTATAACCCCGGGAATATCATCACCTCGGAAGATTGCCTTAACTTGTTGTAGTGCCCAAATGTAACTAGGTTCTTGCACGTCCCTTAAGAAACAAAGTGCCACGGTAAACGGTGACTGCGTCGAAGTACGCCCAACAATATTCAACAATGGCATCTCGTACTTGTTCGTCTTATAAGTACAATCCATTATGAGAACTTCATGAAAGCATTGAGCCAATTAAACACTCGTTGGATGCGCAATGAAGAGTTATGTTATCTCTCCGTCCGAATCCACATTCTTTTGAACCGCGTGTCTTTCTCTTTGGACGAAAAAAACAATTGTTGCATCACTTGTCTATCTCTCCATTCATTCTTTCTAATTGTCACAATTGCATTACAAACGGTGGACAAAGATGAGTGGTTATCCTTGTTATCCTCCTTTAGTATTTGGAGCATTTGAATCGGTGAAAGACCCATTTTCCTCATTTTAGCTACCTTGTCTATCTCTTCAGGAGTTAGCTTGGCCGCCATGAAATGTCCTTCAAGATGCTCCGGACGAGGGTGGTTATGACAACCTTCCATAACCTTGTAGAGAACCCATCCACCCAATTATTCGTTGTAATTAAATGCAAGTTTGAATGGGCATTTAATCTTCTTTGAGAAAGTTTTGTTATTCCTATTTGTCTTTCCTTTATAAACATAACCCTTCCTCTTGTGGTTTTTATCGGGATCACCGCTTCTCTCACAAACCATTTCAAAGCGGGTTTTGCTTTCTCTCCCATTCAATACTAATACGCACATGTCTTTTAGTGCATGTTGTCTAGCCCAACTCTTTGCCTCTAAAGGACTTTTGAATACCAAGTCATTCATGTAGTGATGGGACGTGTCATCGTACAAAATATCAACAGGGTTAGGTTGATTTTCCATTGGTTCTATTGGATCAGATGCAACCTACGAGTAATAGCACAACGTCAATACCAACTAAAAATAATAAATACTTAAATTTTCGGCATTGTAAAAATAAAAATGATCCTGCCGAACAATAAGTTCGGTTATGAAAAAAAAATTGCGATCTTGCCGAACTTGTTCTTTGGAATTTTCTATGGTATAGTTCGGCAACATAATTACTACTATCGACTAAACCGAACTTAAAAGTTCGGTTACCTATTCAATGAACGTGATTTGCGAGCTTGCCGAACATAAACTTCGGTAACAAAGGGACTAAACTCGACTCAGCCGAACTATTAACTGTAAACTCTATAAAATTAGTTCGGCAACATTTTCTGGAAAAAGATAACCGAACTCTCAAAAACCTCCATTAAAACAGAGTTCGGTTACCTGCGTATGCTGAAACGAGTAACCGAAGTGCACATACAGGAGAGTTCGGCTACCTGTTCTGCAGGATTGCTAACCGAACTACTTTGACCTAGCCGAAATTTCTTCCTGAAATTTTCGATTTGGCCAATTTTTTGCACAATTCAAGCTACATTAACTAAATTTGAGACATACCTGAGTACCCATAACTTCATCATCTGGTTGTGGCTGATAAAATTCATCATTTGGTTCGTTAGGTTGAGTTTGTGGTAAATAGCTTTCATCATCTAACAAATAACTCATATCCGGATCATTAGAAATATTGACAAATATATTAAGAGATGAAGGAGGTTCTGATTCCGAGGAGGAGGTATCATCACATGAATCACTCATATCATATTTACTAAACTCAAAATAAGATTTTGAGTTTAGTTCCCTCTTTTTATTCATCTTTTTTTCTTCTTCTTCTTCTTCTCATTCTAACAAAACTATCCTATTAATAACTCACTAATCACTAACTAATCAGTAATTAATCATTACACTAACACTAACTAATCAATAAAGTAACTAATTTAATTACCAAGGGTAAATTTGGTATTTTTTAAAAAAATAGATAAGGGGTGACCCAAAATTACTTCAAATATCCACCCCAAATTGGAAAAGTAGTCCCCCACCTATTTGGAGTAGTCCCCAAAACTAGCTACAAAAGAATTTAACTAGTCATTTACGTGATCAACTTATAAGGACTTTTAAATTTTGGGCTTTGGTTCTTAAATTTTGGGCTTTGGTCCCTAAATATTTTGGCATTTCATCTTTCTTCTAGAACCGTTTTTTTGGGCACTAATCCATTTTGGAGGGGACTACTATTTGATAAGAATATCACCCTATAATTATAAGGGGTGTCCTAAAGTGTGGAAATGACTAACCTACCCTTAACATAATTTAATTAAAACCAACCTAATAACCACCTATATATATAACCACCACCTCCCCCACCACCGCCGCCCACCACCGCCGACCATCACCTACCACCTCTGACTACCACCACCACCAACCAACACCACCTCTATATATATAGCTTAATTTAAATCGTTAACAAAGATATTTTCACAAACCCATTACTCGTCATTCGTTTTTGGCTGGAAAAATGAGAAGTAATCATCAAAATGAGTTGAAAACGAAAGTTGCAGAGAGAAGTTCGGCTAGGAATTATGTGAAAAATGTTGTCGAACTAGCCGAGCTCAACTTTATTGAAGGTTTTTTTTTCCCAGAGAAAAGTTCGGTTACGTCGCAAAAAAATGTCCTAGCTGAACTTTCAGTTTGGTAAAAAGTTCGGTTACCTCGCAAAAAGTTCGGTTACACCATAATTTTTTCTCTTAACCGAACTTTTCTCTGAAAAACCTATGAGTTCGGTTACGTCGGAATTTTTTTTCTTTGCCGAACTCCTAGTTCGGTTACATCGCAATTTTCTTCTCCTAACCGAACTTTTCTCTGAAAGAAAAAAAATCCATTAAAGCTGAGTTCGGCTACCTGTGTTTTCAGAAACATTAGCCGAACTACACTTGCAGATGAGTTCGGCTACCTGTTCTTCAGATGTCGTAGCCGAAATTTTTTAACCAAATTGAAATCAATTCGTAAATTGTTCATTTTTTAGGAATGTTTTGGCCAATTCAAGCACCATTAACTAAATTTGAAGTATCGGTGAGTACCCAAAACATCATACTCTTGTTGTGGATCTTAAAGAAAAAGATCTAACTTTTTTTCTTCCAAAACCCTCATTTTCATTATCATCTTCATCTTCTTCTTCCCCCTCTCAATAATTCTTCTTTTGAAAAAAAATCAACTTATTAATTTAATCTCACTAATCATTAATTAACTCACAAATCATTACACTAACTTAATTAAATAGGGTAATTTTGGTACTAAAATAAATATATGGATAAGGGGTGACTCAAATTTACTTCAAATATCTTCCCAAAAAAGAAATAGTAGTCCCCCTCAAAAATGGAGTAGTGCCCAAAAAAGAAATAGTAGTCCCCCTCAAAAATGGAGTAGTGCCAAAAAATAAACAGTTCTTCTTTTATTTGTTTTTAACACTCTCATTGATGTCCCAGTGGCATTCAATGCCACACCTAAACCTTAATGAATGCCCCTTTCCCTCGCACAGCTACTGTCTGTCAAGTTCACACCAGCAAGGCAGCAACCTCATTGATGTCCCGATATAATTGCAACATAGTGCAGCTTCGCATCTTTTACCAAGAATAGTTGATGACAACTAGTTTGATCGATGTTCCGATTTAAGTAGTCGTTGTAGAAGTATTTGTTTCTGTTACAAACATGCGACTTACCATCTTTTAAGTAAATTTTTGGGAAAGAGGCCACAGGAAGAAGACAATGACATTTTACGTTGTTATCAGCTATATCAACTGTTCGATCTTCTTAAATTTATTGTTTTATGTAATTTTTTAAGCAACTAATTGCTGGTTAGTATAAGCAAAACACGACTGTCAGATGAAATAGAAATTGTAGGGGCGAAATATCGCACAAGACATAACTTAACTTCGCCCCAGATAAGATATCCCTAAACACGAAGTTACTACGATAATCAAAGATCAAGGCGAAGAATATAAGCGCGACAATAAAGAGAGGGTGCGAAGGATCATGCGATGAAGACATAGTGAAGATGGGTTCAAAGGGAGATGTGCGAAAGACATGGCCAATAGTGCGAAGGACAGCGACGTCTTCCCAAAGCCTGGCGAATAAAACAAACTGAAATAAGATTAGTTAATAGAGATTTCGCATGTGAACCTTGGTTGTCTTCTACTGATGTATTTGCCTATATAAGGGTTCAAAAATGATAGAGAGAGAGAGAGAGAGAGATCAGTGAAGAGAGAAGTACTAAGGAAATCATCTAGAGAACCAAGAGAGTATCTTTAGAATTTAGCACTCATCTTATATTTCCCCGTTGTTGTATGTAAGTTCGTATTGAGATCATTGTAAGAATTCCATACATTCAATATGAAGTGTTTGTGAAGATCATTTTAGCGTCAAAGTGGTGAATAATATCATTAATGTTTGAGTACACACACATGACTTAAGCTTTGTGTTATTATCATTACAACGGGTGTAGCTGTGGGATTTTCCGCAACTACATTTTGGCGCTAGAAACAGGGAGGATTTATCCTAACCTGCTACTTACAAGCTAGAAATCATCACCTTTCAAAGTTTGTTTGTTATTCTCATTACCATCATTTTCCTGTCCACCATGAAAACCTGATAGTTGAGTGTTTGAAGTCATCATTGCTTTAAAAACCAACGTTACTTTCGAGTTTACCATGAAGTTTTGGTAAAAACGTCACCGCTGTATTATTTTGAAAAGTTTCTGCCGAAAAACCTACTACCTTTCAAAGTTCTGAGCAACACTCCATTGGATTTTTTTCTTAAGATTCTTTCTCAGTAACTGAATACCAAACCAAAGTTTATTCACCAATACTCCTCACTAGCAGAATGGTGCGAACCACCTCAAGAACAGGACATGTCATCGCTACATGAAGAAGTAACAGAGTGGTAAGCATAAGAGTAATAAGAAATGAAGCCGAAACTTCAGCAGCTGGAGAAATGAGAGGTTTAGAGTGACAGAATCGTAATCGCAACCTACTCTCTATCATAGAAACAGACCAGCAGAACAACAATGCTGACGCCCAAAATCCAGTACAACAAAGTAACAACGAAGAGAGAGTATGTTAGAGCATAGCTCGGTTGAACCCACCAAGCGTTGGTATGTCAAGTTTGGTTGTCATTTTTTAGTGAATCAAAAATCATTTAAAGAGTCACTTGATTACATACTAGAGTAAACTTCATATAGGTTAGCTTTAAAGTGTAAGGATATGAGACTTACAAGTATTACATGAAGACTTGAAGAATGTGAAGAAGTATGGAGCTACAACGACAACATCATCCTTCCTATTGAGGTTAGTAATATTTGACTTGAACTGTTTCTTTCCCTAACGTATCTTTCAAGTCGTGCATATTGAAAACATAACTGCGAAGCTGTGTATAAAACTCTAGTTAGACATAGTATTAAGGAATACAATACGAGGTTTATTGCTTAACCATTAAACTTTGTATATAAGACATCGACATGATCATATGAATTCTATTGTGATTATGTATGGGTATGAGTGAAGATTTCATCAACAATGTTTTACATTCGTTTAAAGGAAGTAAGTTCATAAACTTGTTTTGTGAATCAAAAGGGAAATCGCTAGGCTTATTGGTATTGTTATTCATTGCAAATCTATTTTGAATTACCAATATGTGTGTTTACTATAACCGCTCATAAACTTGTTTATCTATATTGGTAAAACTATTCACAAGGCCTGACTTATGTAAAGTCCGCGGACCAGTTTGTGAAAGAATGATTAAATGCTGGTTTAATCATTTATTAAAAGTGCTCGTCTGAGCATTAGGTAATAAAACCTAATTATTGAGAGATGAGAGACTGTCCAAGAGGGCATGGAACCGCCCCTTGGTGATCGTAGGACCAACTGACGGTCGTTTGATGAAATTCCAAATTATTTGGAAAGAGTTTGAACCCAATATGAACAAATTAGGTCAAATTATGAAGATATGTGGGACCGGCTCCTTGCAAGCTAAAGGGCCGACCTTGGTCGATCAAGGTGCATGCCCGTGTCACCATGTTGCTCGTGTCTCAATTTTTAGAATTTTGATATTTTATGACGTGCGTTCGAGCAATATCTTGGATTTTCAGGAGAGTTTGATATTGTGAAACTCTCAATTTTGCTTGAATGAGCAAGTAGGGAATTGCTCGTGCGATCGATAATATTAAAATAATAATATTTTAATATTAACGTGAGAAGCCTAGTCGGTCATGTGACCATTTGACTTTATGGCTTTTTGCTAGTTTGAGCAATATTGGTGAAATATTGAAAAAAATAGGGTTTTGCTCAAACGAAGGAGTTTCATGAGATGAGAGAAGGAATAATAATAAAATAAGGGATTAGAGAAGTGTGGGACCGACCACGGCTAGGGCATGGCCGGGGGTCTAGTAGGCCCAATCCCGTGACACTTTTCCTTATTTTACATTATTTTTCATCGTGTGAAGAAATTTGGAAAATTTGGAGTTTCGCTCGAACGAGGGAGTTTGCTCGAATGAAGGAGTTTATATGAGATTAGGAAAAATAATAAAATAAACGGGAGAGGAGTGGGACCGTCCATGGCGGCATGACCGGCCTGCCGGTGGGCCCGGTCCCCTAGGCACCTCTCTATTATTTTATTATTATTATTATTATTTTCCCTATTTTTCATAGGTTTCCTCGTTCGTCCATATTTTTGAATGCTCATTCGTGCATTTGGGTGCTCGTTCGTGCATTATTGTTAAGTACACTTTCACCATTTTCTCGGGGCTTACTCGGTTGTGGCCCAGATGCCCGTGCTTTGAAAATTTATTACTAACCCATGGAATTCTGCTGGGAAAAGCCATGAATTGAAGTAACGAAATATTATGATGAACATAGAATATTTTCTAGGAATTCAATTGATGAATCTTACGACTAGAAATAATTAATTGATGGCTATGTACTAGTAGGCAAGATGTCTAGGAGCATTATGATTATTCGATAATTGAGCGACATGAGCTAGTTGAAGCGTCATATTTATTCTGAATACTATTTCTGTATAGTCAGGGAAAACATTGTTACATCCTGAAGACGTCATCACTCTATACTAGCAGGTAAGCTGCATAGGAGCCGTCCAATCATTAAGATTTTATACATATGTATTCTATATAGTAAGGGAAAACATCGTTACATCCTGAAGACGTTATCGCTCTATAGTAGCATGCAAGCTGTCTACGAGCCGTCCAATCGTTTTCGATTCTATATAGAAGTGAATACTGAAATTGCTCAGTTGATGAAATATGCCGTGTTCTCAATTAAGAGACTGCATATTCATGCATGCTCTGAGAGGCAATACACTCAGTCAGAGATTTTTATGATGCTCTGAGAGGCAATACACTCGGTCAGAGGTTTTTATGATGCTCTGAGAGGAAATACACTCAGTCAGAGGTTTTTATGGATGTTTTGAGGGGCAATACACTCAGATAGAGATCATCGTGGCATGGTCTTTCATGCTTAAACAAGAGACATGGATCTCAATACTCGTCTGATTGCTAGATCAAGACTATGATTTTACGATTTTATCCCTTGACAAAAATCCACCATCATAGTCTTGAACTTGTGAAGGATACCTTTAGACTTAAATTCTAAAACTAAAATAGAAAACTCACTAAAAATTATAACAAACTCAGACAAGGATGATATCAATATTAAAAGAACACTGAGGCCAAGATTCCACTATTTTCCAAGTTCAAAGTGATTAAATCCAATATTTATATTTATGCAATTTTCACGTTTAATTTGATTCTAAACTATTGCTCTCTGCCATCTCATTCTAACAAACCATGGGACTTGATCTCTGGCAAAGTCACCAGTGACTGTTTTAGAGTCTGAACTCAGAATGATGTTATGTAATCCCCATTCACCTGCCAATTCAACTGCACACAATATTGCATAATTTTATGCTATGTAGTTGGTTGTTATGCCTAAGCCTCCTGATAACACTCCTATTACCTGACATACATGATCTCTAATTACAACTCCAAAGCTAGTTGTACCTGGGTTGCCAAAGGATGAACCATCACAACAAAACATTGTATAACCAATTAGAGGTGGGAACCAATGGCATTCTTTGATACATTGAAACTTAGTATTTCTAGTGCCCAGATTAAAGAATGATATCATCTTGTGATCATAATTTTTATCCCACTTATTTCCTTTCATTCTTAATCTACCTTCAAAGACCAGCTTTTTGATTCTGTATTTAAACTGTTGCTCATTTGGCTTGCTATTTTCAAATATTTTACTATTCTTTTGAAACCAAAACTCTTTGATGATTGAACAAGCAGCTGTGATCCAAACCTCTTTCACCAATGGACTTTTATGTTTTGCACTTTTCCATATATCTTCAAAAGAATTTGGTATTCTAAACTCAAAGACAGAACACAGCCAACTCCACATTTTTGTACTGAAAGAACAATCCCAAAGAATATGACTCATACTATCTAGATTGTTTTCACAAATGCAGCATCTTGAAGCTAGTTCATATCCATTCTTAACCATTGCAGGATCATCAACATAAATACCTTGGACAACTTTCCATACATTACTTGCTATACTTGGATGCAGAAATGTATTCCATATGTATTTAAAACATTTTAAAAGTGGTTATTTATGTCTTAATAATTCAACAGCTGAAGATGTGGTAAATTTACCTTGCATATCACCAGTCCATATTAGAGAATCATGCCCAACACCAATGTCAGGTAAGCTCATGGAAGTAAGAACCAGCTGTAGCTCTGAAGGAATGCTCCATATACCATCCTTAATAAGATCTGATACTTTCATGTTTAAATTGTGTTTTGCATAATAACTTAGTTCAGTCTTCTCAATTAGAGGAGTTTCACCTAACCAGCTGTCAAACCAAACATTAACATTCTTTCCATTTCCTATACACCATTTGAGATTTTCTTTTAAAGAACTCCAAGCCCACTTCAATCCTGGCCATATTGAAGATAACTTCCAGTTTTCATTCCATTGACCATTTTTATTCATATACTTAGCTTTAAAAAAGAATGCCTATTCCTATGTTGAATTCATGATTCTCCATATCATCTTCATAAGTAATGCTTTATTAATTGTCTCAAGTCTTTGAATTCCCAAGCCACATTCATTGTAAGGAGTGCAGACTTTCCTCCAAGACAATATTGTGTATTTTCTGACTTCCCCATCACCAGACCACAAGAAGTTTCTTATAATCTTTTCACAAACTTTAATGACAGATGCTGGCCATTTATAAACTGCCATATTATAAATAGGAATGCTGCACAAAACTTATTTGATAAGGATCAATATATCTTGAAAAGAAAGTAATTTCCCCTTCCAAGCAGCTAGCTTTTTTTGAATCATTTCTACCATGGGCCACACAGTAGATACCTTTACTCTGCCAGGAGCTAGTATAACACCAAGATACTTATCAGGAAAATCACTCAATTCCATTTGCATAAACTCCTTTATTTGATTCTTCCTCACTGCAGTAGTACCATCTACAAACAGTTTACTTTTTGCTTTATTAATCACCTGACCAGATCCTTTTTGATACTTATCCAGCAGTATCATAAGATTCTCTACACTTTTCTTGGAACCATTGCAAAAAATGAAAACATCATCAGCAAAGAACAAGTGTGTTGGATGTACACCCTTTCTTATAACCATTGGAGCTATCTTTTCTTCTTCCACCATTTTGTGAATGCATCTGCTTAAGACATCTTCCATAATAACAAAAAGAGTTAGAGACAATGGATCTCCTTGTCTCAATCCCCTTCCCACAGACAAAAAACCATGTGGTCCACCATTTATCATAACTGAAATTTTAGCAGATTCAAACAGAGTTTGCAGCCATTGAAACCAGGACTTAGAGAAGCCATACTTGCATAAAACTTAAAATAAGAAATTCCAGTTAACTGAATCATAGGCTTGAGAAATGTCAAGTTTTAATGCCACATTACCTCATCTTCTTTTTTTCCTCATTTCATTCACCATTTCAGATGCTAATATGATTTGCTCTTGTATACTTCTGCCTTTAATGTAAGCTACTTGCTGAGGAGATATAATCTTTGTCATCAGTGAACTCATTCTTGTATTGATGATTTTGGTAAATATCTTAAAGCTGACATTACTAAGACCAATTGGTCTAAAGTGATTAGGAGTTTTTGCACCATCTATTTTGGGAAGTAAAACTAGAAAGTTTGAGTTGAGCCCTTTTGGAATGAATCTTCTTATCCAACAGAACTGAATAACATGAACCACATCATTATGAATTATATGCCAGCATGCTCTATAAAAACAACCAGAGAATCCATCTGGACCTGGAGAGCGTTCAGGATCCATACTAAAAATTGCTTCTTTAATTTCCTCTGCACTTGGAATAACATCAAGCATTTGTTGATCCTTCATTGTAATTACCTCTAGAATGACTTCAAGAAGAGAATCAGCTTCTTCTGCTGCTTTATACTGAAATTTTTGCTCAAAATGTTGAACCAAAGTATTTGCAATTTTGTTTTAATCTGATATTATGTCACCATTAATGTCCTCCAGTTCACTGATAAAATTTCTTGATTGTCTAACCTTCAGATTAGTATGGAAGAAACTTGTGTTAGCAGACCCCTCTTTTACCCATTTTATCCTAGATTTTTGCTTGAGCATAGTTTTGAGCTGAACTTCTTTAGCATTATAGATATTTTCAGTATTTACTAGTCTGAGCAAAGCTTCAGTATTTGATAGATTGTTATCAGATTCTTCCATCGCTTTCTGAACTTCTTCTTCTGCTTCTTTTATCTTAACATGTATATTGCCAAACACCTTCCAGTTCCAGTCCTTTAGAATATTCTTCAACTTCTTTAATTTGTGTAGAAAAACAAAAGATGGATCACCAGCAACATGTTCATTCCAGCATTGAGAAACTACTTCCATAAAGTCAAGGTGAGATAACCACATCTTCTGAAATTTAAGAGGAATGTTTGGAGGTTTAGGAATGCTTGCACAACCCCCTAACAAAGGAGCATGATCATAGGAAATTCTTAACCCAACTTTATACCCCCAATCTGTATGCTTTTGGAACCATAAATGATTGTAGACTGCTCTGTCTAAATTGCACAAGATCCTTTTATTTCCATGTTGGCAATTAGACCAAGAGTTTATTAAACCAGTTTTTGGAGCCTGTATCAATTCACAAATATCTAGACAATTGTTAAATTCTTGCATAACTCTTCTATTTGCTGCTCTGCCACCAACCTTTTCTTCAGAAGATAATATATAGTTGAAATCTCCTATAGCTAGCCAAGGTTGCTTTAAGTCACTGATTAACTCCATCTCACTCCAAAGAAATCTTCTTTGAACAACCCCCACATGAGCATGAATTCCAGAAACAAAAACACCACCAATGCTAACAGTTATCATCTGACTAGACATTGAAATAACAATTGGTTCTGGTAAATTTTTGTTTCAAAATAACCAAATGTTACCTTTTTTATTAAAAACTGAATTGTGAATTACTTTATTTTGCATTCCAGGAAGATTCAATTTATTGCAGAAAGAAGCACTGCACACAACTTTTGGTTCAGCTACAAAAACTAATGAAGGATTGAATTGATTTATTAGAGACCACAACTTATTTTGAGCCCTAAATCTCCTAGGCCCCTTATGTTCCAATATAAAACTTTCATTGCAAAGATTGGAGACCCTTAGTGCCTCCCTTGACTGGATTCTTTCTAAAATTATATTTGACTGGAACTTGTTGAGAGTTTACCTTTTGAGCTGCACTAGTTTGATAATTAGAAGTAGAAGCTAGTTTAGCTGCTGCTGGTTTATGAATTATCTTAGACCAAGTTGTAGTAGGGACTCTTTCCTCTGATATAGACCCGTCCTTACCATTGATGTAATTAATAACACTCTTTTCTAAAGCATTATCTTCAACTATTTGTAGAACTTTTGCAGGAGTTAGAATCTCCTTGTCTTCATACATAATATTGTTTTCTTCATTCTCAGTAGGAAGTGAACCAAACATACTAGAAGTAATTTTAATTATTTAATTTCTTTATTGAAAAGTTTTTGGTGACAAGTGAATTTGAGTGGTGGGAGTTTGACATATATCAAATTTCTCCCTGATTTGATCTTTAGGAGAGTTTCCATTCATCTGTTTGTTAGTTCCCTTTGAAGTTTTACAAATGTCAAATTTCTCACTTGTTGTAGTATGAAGTGCTGATTTTGGAGAAATACCATTTCCATGTTGATTACTAGCTCCTTGTGATGTGTCTATTTTTACTCTGCATTCAGCTAGCAGATGACCAACAATCTTACAGTGACTGCAGAATTTTGGAGGCTTGATTAGTAATACATTTTGCATAAATCCTCCAAACTTAGTTTTTATCCAAAGCTTGTTAGGAACTTTTCTTTCCAAATCAATATTGATCAACATTCTTACATAATAACCATTCTCATAATTCAAGGTCGCATCATCTACTTTTACTGGATCTCCCAAAGCTCTTCCAATGGTAAAAAGCGTTTTTTCATCCCAGTATTCCAAACTAAGACCTGGAAAGTGAACCCAAATCATTGCTGATGATGTTCTATGATTTTCAGGATGAAAATCAGGAATCCAATTTTGAATCCATAACACTTGATCTAGAACCTCCCATTTTCCTTCTTTGATTAAGTTCTTATCTCTTTCGTTATCAAGTTTAATTGTAAAGAAACCTTTTCCTAATGGAATTATTTTGCATTAACCTTCTAATCTCCACTGATTTTTCATATTTAAAACTACATCCAAAAATTTCATTCGAAGTAAATCCAGTCTACCAATGAGAGAAAATCTCCAAGCAGCACATCGCTCTTCAGTATCATTAACTAAATCGATTGATGGACTTTCTTCAAAAGAATTACTTAAATCAACCACAGATGAATCCATTTCTGGGTTTATGTTTTTTTCCATGAAATTAAATTGAAGTAACCCTAATTAATTATACTATAAGTAAAAGGTGAGATTTAATCACCCATCGTTGAAGTTTGTAGTTAAATTCACCTGAAAATCACCTAAATTGAAGATGTTTGGAGCTCTGAATCCAACGAAGAAAATGAAAAAAGGAACTGAGTCAGTCGCCGATCCTCAGAGCCTAACTCGGTCTAACAGAAATTTTCCTTGTCTCATTCTAAACTATTGCAACATGTAGATTTTCAAAATAACAAGTGTAAATCCAAAGTGTAGAGCATAAGAAACCTATGGCCAAGCATACTCTATCAAAAGAAATAACAATTGATTAACAAAAATTATTCAAACAATTTTCAATCAAGGAAAATAATCATAAATAATTTCAATAAATAAATAAGAATATACCACTTTTTGTTGGGAAAATAGCTTCCTCTGTCGCCTCAGCAATGGGGTTTAGCTCCTCATATTAATCAATGTGGAAATTGTATAATTATCCCTCCTTCTGATGGGCCTTTACAAATATCCCTAACAGACTTCACAAATGTCCCTGATGGCATAATTGAAATTTTATCTAAAAAAGTTATTTCATGATTTCCATTTTTAACCTTTATATGTTATATACTCAACTTCTTCATTACTTCTGATAAAAACACGAACAGCACAACCAACCAACCAACTTCTTCATCGTTGCCGCCACCACCACCTCTGCAACTATCACCACCTTCTCCGCCGCTAATGGATTCAGGATTTAATCGAACTATCATCAACAGATGACACCTTCTTCTTCTTCTAAAAACTAAATTTAAAATCAGATTCAAATAGACCGAGATCTGATTTTAGGTTGTAATTATAGATCGAGATCTGGTTTAGGTTACGATTTATGGTAATTTTAGAGTAAAACTTCTTTGAATTATTGAACAGAGAAGTAATAATGATGATGGTGGTGGTGTGGCAGCGACGGTGGAGGAGGTATGTATTTGAATCTATTTTACGTTTTTGTTTTGAGATTTTGCATAGTTCTGGTTGAACAGAAAAGTTGTCATCTGTTGAACGGCGGCGGAGGAGGTACCAATTTCATAGTTCAAAATTATTGAACAAAGAAGTAACATCTTATACTTTTTATCTATGGTGATTCTCTTATTTAAGTTTCTTTCGGTACTGGTGGTATTATAAGTGATTGTGACGTAGATGAGAATAGTTTAGAACTAAGAAATTGATGATGTAGATGGAGGTGCTTTTGGTTGGAATGATGAAATTAGTATTGGAAAGGTTGGAATGTTGGCTATGGTGAGGTTAAAATAATGAATTTGGTTCTGGTTGTTTTGGTGGTGGTGGTGGTGGTGGAGATGTGTGATTGTTGGTGGCGGTATTGGTGGAGAGGTTCGAATGAGAAATTAGTCATGAAAATAGTAGTAGCTAGAATGGTGGTTCTGGTTGTTGTAGTTGTCGAGATTGGTCTTGAAGCTGGTCTTGAAGCTGTTGTTGTTTATGAAGCTACAGGTAATGATTAATTGTTGTTGTTTATATGTTTTTATGAGATCAATTGTTGTTGTTGATCTGACTCTATGGACAGAAGTGCTATCTCTATAAACGTACCACTAGTCTTCGATGGCTCAAATTACTTGTAGTGGAAAATTGTTATGCGTACCTTTCTTCAAGCGCGTGATTTTCAATCATGGGTTCATGTACTTAATGGCTATGATGCTCCCGTTGTGGCAGTAGGAGATGCAACCGTACCTAAAGATATTGGTGCATATGACGCTGCTGAGATACTTGTTGTAAAGCAAAATTCCGACGGTTTGAATGCCATCATACATGCCATTACCCTAGATCTTCAGCACCATGTGACTACGTGCACTCGTTTTAAAGATTCTTGGGATATCTTAGAAACCGTATTTGAAGGGAATACTAGTGAAAAGGAAGCCAGGCTTCAAAACCTAAATTCCGATTGGGAAAACCTTCGTATGCCAGATGAAGATTCATTTGATGAGTTTAATCACAAAGTGTCTGAAATTGTTAATGCATCCTTTGCATTAGGTAAGACTATTCCTGAAAAGGACATTATGATGAAAATTCTCAGATCGCTGCCATCTAGATACGGTTCTAAGAAGCATGTCATCGTTGAAGGAAATAACCTTGATGCTCTCTCTATAAATACGTTGGTTAGGAAGCTAAAGATCTTTGATCATGAGCACACATCCAAAACCGGAAAGGATGCTGCCTTTAAAGCACAAAAGAACACTAAATTACTTGATAAAAGTAAAAGTGCTTGCGTCTCTGAGGATGATCTTTCTGAGGATGATTCATCAAATGAAGATCTTGACAAGTCAGTCTCGTTGATCACAAGACAGTTTAGAGATCTTCTATTGAAGAGAAGTAAACGGTTCTCAAGAGACAGGCCCAGATCGTCAGATAAACCTCACAATCGCATTCCTCCTAAAAACATGGATGCTGACGAGGCTGATGACGAGGATATGCCACAGTGCTTTAAGTGTAAAGGTTTTGTTCATTTTGCAAATGAGTGTCCAAATCGAAAGAAGTACACTGGAAACAAAGGTCTTGCTGCAACTCTTGATGAAATGTCTGACAACTATGATTCTAATAAAGATGAAAAGTCAAGTGTTGCACTTCTTTCTGAAAATATTGATTTTTATAGTTGTAGCAATACATACATCAATCTTGATATTCTTTCAGAAGAGAACTCATCCAATCTGGAAGAAAAAACTGACCTTTCCGTTGGAAACTCTCTGTCTAATTTTTCAGGCTCTACTATGTGTCTAGCAGCTTGCACATCTCGAGTACCTGAATCATATTCCATGTTGACATGCTCATATTGTTCGCTCAAGGGCCATGAGCATGTCAACAAACTTCAACGAAAAGAAAATTGATTAGCAAACAAGCTCAAACTTGTTCAAAAAACCGCAGAGGTATGTAAGATTTTATCTTCGTCAAAGAAGTTAGTTTCCAATGAACTGTCAAAGTTTTTCAAGTATAAACACAAACTGAGGCATGCCAACAAACTTCAACGAAAAGAAAATTGATTAGCAAACAAGCTCAAACTTGTTCAAAAAACCGCAGAGGTATGTAAGATTTTATCTTCGTCAAAGAAGTTAGTTTCCAATGATTTGTCAAGACCACTAGAGGAAAAGAGTATGGTCTAAACATTTTGATAGACAGGGTTCAATGAATTCCATTCAAAGAGGTCATGGTGGACAGATTGTTGTTCACCCCAGCACAACTTGATTGTGTTGATTGGTGCGTCTTTTCTCATGAGCCTAATCAAAAAGAGACAAGATTGTGCACACCTCAGGTTTTAGGAAAAGATTTTTTGTTTTCTCTCTTTTCTTAGTTTTGTTGTGTTTTAAAAGCCTGGAATTCATGACGCCTTTCATATCTAATTGATATTGGAAAGGACTTTCCTGTTCAATCAATAAAAGAGGGTTAAAATTGACAATTCTTCCTTTTATAGGGTATGAGTTGTGCGTACGTGAATCCTTTGAGTGTATAAAGGTTCTGTAACTCTACATTCCCTTTTCCTTCCCTAAAACTCTTTTTATCTTAAGACTGCTTGTTGAGACTCAAGTTGTGATTTCCTCTCACAAACCCGTACGGATATGGATACTCCTAGCATCATGTCTTCTGATGGAAAAGATGTTAATATGATTGTTAAGTCATCAATCATGAAGGAAAAAGAAAGATCTCCGTTACCTCCAACTTTGAAAAGAAAAAGAAGGAATATGATGAAGCCAAGAGATGTTCCTTCAAATTCTCAAAAGTTTTCTGATGTTCTTGAAGAGTTGAAAGAGGCAAGAAAGAAGATTCAACAAATAAAGGATTTTGTTATGAGAACTCTTAAAATTCAGAAGGCCCTGGTTCGACATCATCAACCTAGAAGGTTTGTTGGAATTGGCTCCTATCTTCACGAACCGTGTGTTCCAATGGTTGTTGACGACAAGGAGTTCGGGGATGATAAATAATTTTTTAGAGGTCTCAATGTCTAGGAAAAATTCTTATGAGAATTTTATTCTTGTGTTTTTAAGAAGAATAACTAGAGTTCGGAATAGCCATTATTGTGATTACACATAGCTATGTCCAACGTTTTTCATCTTCAAAAAAATTAGATTTATTTATTTAAATTCTAAAGTTGGTTTGGAAGATGATTTTGCAGTATTAATCTTTATGGTTTTATATATTGCAATTTGTTATGGGATATGTGTGTTTGGGTCCGTGAACTATGATTGTCCCATACATGGTCAAAAGTTAAGTCCTTCATATGTCGATATGCAAGTATTGATAAAAGATTGAATGAACTTTTAACAAACAAAAGTTAAGCCTTTTATGTCATTATGCAAATATTGATGGAAGAAAGGATGAGCTTTTGTTTACAAAGATTAAGTTTATTGTATGTCATTGTGCAAATAGTGATGAAAGATAGAATGAATCTTTGTTTATTCCGCAGTATTGATCTTCCCCGATCCATTTTTTTTTTATATATACTGTGCGGCTCTGTAAGTTTTCTTATGTTGATCATTTCCGATTGAATTAATCATGGGTTCTCTTGTGGTTAATTTGGTTGCGTATTCCGGTTGAATTAATCATGGGTTCACTTGTGGTTAATTCAATTGAGTATTTTGGATACAAATTCATATTTTTATGTGATTTGTTAATGTCCAAAGAAATCCTTCTTTTCTTGTGAAAGTAAGGTCGCTCTTGTTGTTCTTTCGGGAATGACATTATATGGGGGAGAGTTCTTAATTGAACTTGTGCTTAGTTGCCAAATCTTTATGGGGAATGTGGCTGTGGAATATTATAGGGGTTATCTTGTATCTTTATAAACTCCTTGATGAATGCATTTAGTTTCGGCTATATGATTGCATCTAAAAAGTTGATATGTGCTTTCTTTTGGTCATGAAGTGTCTCTATGAAAATTTCATTAGGATCCCACTAGTTTTCGTACCTTTGCCAATTTTATTGACAAAAAGGGGGAGAATTAATGTGTAGTTCATACTACAAATAAATATAGTTTTCGGATCATTATGTAAGGGGGAGTGGTTTTCATATGAGATGAAGTATTGACTAGGGGGGGTGATACATATCACCATAGTATTGTTGTCAAAGTTGTGATACAATTGAACTTTGATGCTGTGTAATAATACTATGACACTGTGTAACAATGATTGAGAGCTTTTGTTTTCTCATTGTTATGGCTACGGATCTTCAACAACGGTGATGCTGATTTGAATATCTTTGGAATCATTGGAGTACTTGGAAATGACGAAGATTTCGAGTAATGTTGAGGAACTAAGGAGATCATGCATGTGGAAGAGAAGCTGCAAAGTTTATTTATTTTGTATTCCATATGTATTGATAGTTTTGTCACTAAAATTGACAAAGGGGGAGATTGTTAGAGCATTGCTCAGTCGAACTCGTAAGCGTTGCTATCTCAAGCTTGTTGTCAAGTTTAGTTGCCAAAACTATAAGTCTTGATTTCTAGTCTACTTATAGCTAAGTCTCGGACTAGGATAGAAAGTGTAGTTGAGCTCTAGACTCCATGACGTTCATCATGCAAAGACGAAGAACTACTCAAGGAACTGGTGGATCTTCATCGACAAAAAGGTATGTGGAGACTTGAACTTATCTATCGCTCAAAAGTCTATCTACTCTATCTCCTATCTTGAGACAAAAGTCGTATTGCTATATAGACTTCGATTATACACATTTTGCTATTTTGAGCCGAGTTTATCTCGCTTATCTATTTCTCGAAATATGTGTTGGTAAGCTTTCGCTTTGGCCAAATTCATCTGTACAAGTGACGAAAGTCATGTTGATTATTTCAATATCTTGAAAATTGCTTTGATGAAAAATAGTGTGTGAATAACCTCTATTTAACATCCTCTAAAAATGTTTCAATAATTGAAATAAAGAGTTTAGAACATGTAACCATCCTTGGATATAAGCATATAATGTGTTCGCGCATTAGTGTATAAGTCAAAAACCGGGAACCAAATGTATGCATACTTGTGTGTGTACTAAATGGTTGATGGAGACTGGGTAAGTATGCGTACCCGTATGCATACATGCGAAAGTTCACGTCCGTGAATTTATGCTGAGTTTGGAAATCAAAACAAACTCAATTCGGTTACCTAAGTATGCTTACCTGTACGCATACTGGCGGAAAGTTCATGTCTGTGAATTTCTGCTGAGTTTGGAAACCAAAACAAACTCAAATCCGGTTACTTAAGTACGCATACTTAAGTGTGTTACTTTCTAAAATTGGTTTGTTCATGAACTAAAACATTTATATATTAAGGAATACAATTTGCAAACCGTGGCTATAATGTTCATGAATCGATTCGAGTGAATCAAAACCGATTTTGCTTCGATTGTGTCTTGTATACTTCTATAAGATCTAAGCAATTGAACAACTCTTAAACTAGTTCATTTTAGTCATTTGGACTAGTTATGGTGAAGATGAATAAGGTTGATATGAAAGTGCTCATATGGCTAACCATTTGGTTAACTACTGTTGAACCAACTAGGTGTACACGTTTAGATACGGTTACTCAAACCTAAATGACGTATATTTCATTTGTGTATAACAAGCTAAGTTCGATCTAACGGTTTAAAGATATTAGCTTAAATCTAATCATGTTTTCATCTAACGGTGAATAATTAATGCTTTGTTACCAAGGTAAATTAGATTGCAAACCCTGATTTGGAGACTATATAAAGGAGAACTCTAGCAATTGGGAAACCTAATCCCCACACCTCCTGTGTGATACTAGTTGTATAAGCTAGAGTCGATTCTCCTTTAACCTTAGGTTTCTACCGAGACCCTGTAGGTTAACGACTTAAAGACTTCATTGGGATTGTGAAGCCAGACTCAACTATTTATTTTGTAGTTGCGTGATCTGATCTTGCTGTTTCCATCGTGATTGAGTGCAATCATAAGATTAGCTTTAGATTAATTTCTCCGATAAGCAAGATATAAAAGTAGTCACAAACATCTTCATCTCATCGTTTGTGATTTCACAATATCTTGTTTCGCTAATCGATTAAGATTATTATGAGGTGATTGATAATTTTGGGCTGTTCTTCGGGAATATAAATCTGGGTTATCGATTGGTTCATGTTCACCTTGATTTATCAAAAGATGAAACAAAACTCGTAGGTATTTCTGTGGGAGACAGATTTATCTAATCTTATAGACTTTTCTGTGTGATACAGATTTGTTTATTAAAGTCTTCGACTTTGGGTCGTAGCAACTCTTAGTTGTGGGTAAGATCAGCTAAGGGAATCAAGTGCGTAGTATCCTGCTGGGATCAGAGATGTAAGGAGCGTAACTGTACCTTGAATCAATGTGATATTGATTGGGGTTCAACTACAGTCCAGACCGAAGTTAGTTTGTAGTAGGTTAGTGTCAGTAGCGGCTTAATACAGTTTGGTGTTCAATCTGGACTAGGTCCCGGGGGTTTTCTGCATTTGCGGTTTCCTCGTTAACAAAACTTCTGGTGTCTATGTTATTTCTTTTTAGCATTATATTTTGTTATATAATTGAAATATCACAGGTTGTGCGTTTGTATCGATCAATTGGTAAATCTAACCTTTGGTTGTTGATTGAAATTGATTGATCCTCTAACATTGGTCTTTGGTACCGTTCAAGTTTATTTCTCTTGTATTCAATCAGACTTGCAGATTTCTATTTGTTTGAGTTGGGATTGAATCGATAAATTGAGATATAACTCTTTGATATACTTTTTATTAAGATTGAGTCTGACTGTCCAGTTGATTCTCTTAAAAGTATATTGGAGTTAGTCCATACAGATTCCTAAGCGAAATACTGGGTGAGGTTGTTAGACCCCCGCTTTTTCAGGATAAATTCTACTGTTGATCCTTTTTTTTGGGATCAACTATTGTTGTTGATCCCATAAATTGGATCAACTTCTACTATTGGTTCTATTTTTATTTGGATCAACTACTGTTGTTGATACAAAAATATCTTAACCAGTGGTGGCGGCGGTGGCGGACTAGTGGTGGTGGCGGACTGGTGGTGGTGTAATGGTGGTGGCGACGGAGTGGTGGTGTAATATTAGTGGTGGTGGCGGTTGGTAGGTGGTAATCGTTGAACGGTGGTGGTGGAATGGTAGTTGAATGTTTGGTGGTGGTGGTGAAGTGGTAGAGGAAGAAATTTGTTCCATTTTGAAATAAAGAAAAATATTATATGGGTGGGGATATTAAGGTAATCTAATTTTAAATGATAAGGTTATTGAAAAGTATGGATATATTAATTGTTATATAAGGATATATTTATTGGGTTTCAAAAGTAAGGACATATAAATAATATACCCTTAATTAATTGCTAAAAGGATGAAAACTAATAAAACAGACCGTTTGCAACGATATAGTGACGTTACAAATCAGCTGTTACAATGGACTGACTGTTACAGAGAAATCACTGTAGCGATGTTACAAATTTGAGACGCTGTTCTTATTTGCAACACTTGTTCTTCAGCAGCAGCAGAAAACGCAACTTCCTGCAACTCGATCTTCTCAGCTCTGTGGTCTTCTATAATTCTCTTAAACTGATCCAATAACTTAGTACTCCTCCTTATGACTAGAACCAACCCTTATATAGCCAGAAAACCCCAACAATCTGAGTTTATCTTCAATTATTCTTCCACGACAAGATACAAAAAAAAATTTCTTTCTCTGCACGTCTTCTGTGTTCTCGCAACTTTCAAAAACTCCCTCAAGACCTGAAAAAGACTAGATTCTACCAATCCAACGTAAAATTCTCTCCCAACTTCCAAAAATATTATCAAAAATCCCGAGTATTTTTCCTCTCCCCTGTTTTGCATGAATTGAAGATATATCACGACTTTCTCGAATCTGATCACCATACATTCCCTGTTTTCAGGATTATATCAATCCTTTTCCACGTCCAATTCCGACAAAATCTCCACCGAAATCCTCCCAAAATATCTCCCAGGTGGGAGACCGTTTTTCCCACCTAAACTCTATTTGTACGAACAAAGAGAGGTGGCCCCCTAACCAGAGTAGGGGTGCCTTTAGCAGATATCTTGGGAGTGCCCTTCGGGTGCCCCTTATTCAAAATGTGGGGGCTAATAACAATTCCTACGGGTGCCTTTACAACTTTTCAAGCCGATTTTCCCAAAAATGTTTATTGGCCAAAAATACCTACACACATATAAAACACCATAATAAGTATAAAAATGAGCATTATCAATATATAGAATCGAGACAAATTAAAAACACAAAAATGTGGTCTATCAAATACCCCCAAACTCATTATTTGCTAGTCCTTCAGCAAAAATAAAAATATAAAAATCCTAACTTACTGTCGCAGACATCGCGATTGCACTTAGCGTGCTCAACAAGTCTTTGAACCCCTATGTGTCCTTAATGGCCGATTTATAGTCTCGGGAGAGTTTACAAGAGGTGTACCCAAAAAACCTTTACTCCAAAACCTAGCTATTTATGCAGAACCTTGGAATAGCACTAAAGAACATCCTTGGTTGGCATACTCTTATTGACTACAGGAGGAAGTACCCTGATTCGAGTGACAAAGCTCTACTCAGATAGTCGCACTATGGACATCAATATCTGGAATCAACAAACCACAATCACATGTGAAAAAATTATGAAGATGGATATGGAGATAATAGATGGTTGCAATGTCGTTGTCTAAGATCAATGGTGTTTCCCATATCTGTCTAAAGGCCACTGCAAAGATGAACCTATCCTAATGGAATGAGATACTGGTCTGACTAATATCAGCACAACTGGCATATACAAGGGAACCAGTGGTCGACAAACCTAATTCTAGATCAACTCAGCTGGCATATACAAGGGAACCAGCGGTCGCTTTTATTGAATAATTTATTCCGGTTGGTCTGATGGTCTGGTCTCAATTTTCTTTTTCTTTTTCATTTTATTCAATTTTTTTTTTTTCATTTTTTTTTTAAATAGTAACTCAATCACTCTATTTCACCCTAGCAGTGGCAACAACTTGATGTGTGGGGCCAACCAAATCACTTAGAAAAACATGTAAGTTTGCAAAAAAATATAAAATACAGAAAGTGATATGGTGACGACTCCGAGATACGGTGAAACTACCAAACCAAGATGCTTCCATCCACTTAGCTTGGTTAGTGCCATCCTTAATAGGCATAAATTTCTAGGCTTTGGACTTTATTTATTACAACTAAAAACTAACAAAAAGTTTCTTCCCCACCCCCAAACTTAAATCTAACATTGTCCTCAATGTTTCTAATTAAAGAACAATACCAAAAATATAAGTACCATGAGGAATTAGTAAACAGAAAAGTCGGAAAGATAGTACCTGGGTGAAGCGTAACCAAAAACCTACAAAAGTAATATACAACATACAAACCGTCTCGATGGTCAATCACGGTAAACAGGGTCCTCCAGAGGGACCTCCTCACCATCACTTGTAGGAAAAGGTTCTAAAAAGGGCTTCAATCTCTGAATGTCAACCTTTGAAGAACTACTACCATCTGGTGTCTCAATCTCAATAGCGTCATGAGGAAAAACAGTACGGACCACAAAAGGACCGGTCCACCGAGAGCGCAACTTCCCGGGAAATAGATGCAAACGGGTGTCATATAGAAGAACTTTTTGACCTGGAGAAAATGACTTTCGTAAAATATTCTTATCATGCACAAGTTTCATTTTATTCTTACACTCACTAGCACTATCGTATGCATCTCTACGAATCTCGTCCAACTCATTGAGCTGGAGCTTTCTGTGAGCTCCTGCCTTATCAAGTGAAAAGTTTAGCTGCTTAATAGCCCAATAGGCTCTATGCTCTAACTCAACAGGCAGGTGACATGCCTTGTTAAATACTAAATGATAAGGTGACATTCCAATGGGTGTCTTAAAAGTACTGTAAGCCCATAAGGCATCAGTAAGCCTTGACGACCAGTCTTTCCTATTAGGATTAATTGTTTTCTCTAAAATACGCTTAATTTCCTTATTGTAGATCTCAACCTGACCACTAATCTGTGGTGATATGGGGTAGCTACTTTGTGGGTAATACCATATTGTTTCATTAAAAGTGCAAACGGTCTATTACAAAAGTGTGACCCTCCATCACGCTCGCGGTGTACCAAAACGTGTAAGTATATTGTGACGGATAGGTAAATTACGCCTGGCGCGCCTGGGTGTGTAGGTCATAACTTCCCCGATGCGCCATGATGATGCTATGGTATGGGCCTTAAAGCTAGGCAAATGCACGTCTATTTTTCATTGCAAGCATGCTCGTGGAGCATGATGCAGCTAACTTAGCTCCCACACCGTTCCAACTTGCCCTTGTTCTGCAAAGGGTTTAAAGCCATGAAGGCTATAGCCGATGCACCTTGCATGCATCACTGGCTTCCGAGTCTTTCCCAGGCAGAAGGCATGCTTGGACTTGCACATAGGCAATTGACGTCCTAATTCCATCTCCCTCAGGCTCATGCAAGCTCCGCTACTTGCATACCGATATAACTTACTTTCCTGGCCATGCCCAATGCACTATTGGCTCATGCATACGTCGAATGCCTTGATAGGAAGTATGAGCATCCAAGGAATGGAATGCAACTAGCCTCATCAAGTATGGCCACAATCATCTCTTGCATCGCAATACCGATCCAGATGATATGAGAGGCCAATGTGTCGCAATAATCTCTCAATTAGATGATATGAGCGACAAAGTGCTGGACTGGCAATGCTATAACTCATTGCGACTGCCTACGTACCCTTCCCTACTCCAAAAGGATTAAGCACAGACCGTAGTTCATCCTTGAAGGGACAAGCAACTTAATCCAACTCGTTTGCAATGCCGTGACCAATCAATAATAGTAATGTCCTAGTGCGTATAGGCCGTTCCGTCAAAATGCATCTAGGTGATGAATACTTGGTCCGCGGCAATAGAATAGTGATGCGTATACTTAATATGAACATTGGCAAGGATACTAAGCTATAAATGAGACTTAGGCATCATTTATATTCTTCCGGCTAAGTTATGAAGCTTACTTGGTGCATGGTCCGCATATGCACCTCCAACCAACTACCCCTCCCTATATATGTTAACTTGACATTTTTACAACTTAGATTAGGGGAGAAAAAATCATTCATCAACTCCCAAGGCAGTGATGGCTGCACCTTACCACCCTGGCCAACTGCAATGTATGGCCGTGATGTCTGTACATTCAATTCTGGCTCACAGGCCAGTTCTAATGTCCTGCCATGACGGCTGAACATTTCCTGAGCCATATCCAGTAAAGGGCCGTGATGGATGTATTTCCGTCTTTGGCCCATAGGACACTCCAATGTCCAGCCGTGATGGCTATACATTGCCAAGGCCATCCTGCTCTGGCTGTTGCAATATTAGGCATATGCCAATGACTTGCCTAATGCGTCATTGTGGCGCTATTTGTTCTAGGCCAGCCACCCAACTGTCCTGAAGCACCTTTGGTGCGAGATTGGGGGCTCTTGGCCAATACAACTTACAACTTATACCCTGTTGGTGTCATATTGGCCTTAACCAATATGTCCACGCAATATGCCATTTTTGGCAGCGTATTGGCCTAGGCCAATGTTCCTATTAACACACAACGGAGCTTGAGATGAAGCTTCATTTCATGCCACGGTGCATCTTTTAGCATGCGTCATGCTAAAAACATGGGGTGTTACATATATTCTCTTTCAAAAACTGGACTATGACCCTGTGGTCATTTGTTTTACACGGAACCGCCTAAACCCACTTAGACACATGGTCTACAGCGACAAGTATGTAAAGATAACCCAAAGAATTAGGAAATGGACCCATAAAATCAATGGCCCACACATCAAAGACCTCAATCACTAAAATAGGGTTCAAAGGTATCATATTTCTACTGGAAATGGTCCCTAACTTATGGCAACGCTCACAAGAAACACAATGACTTTGTGAGTCTTTAAACAACGAAGGTCCAATAAAATCCACACTGCAATATCTTAACAGCAGTCTTCTTAGCACTAAAATGACCCCCACATGCATGTTCATGACAAAAGGAGATAATACTGGAGTGGTCACTCTCAGGTAAACATCTCCTAATAATCTGGTCTGGACAATACTTAAACAGATAAGGATCATCCCAAAAGAAATGCTTAACCGCAGCTAAAAACCTAGAACGATCTTGTTTATCCCAAGTGTTGAGGCATTCGACCAGTAACAAGATAATTCACTATATTTGCATACCAAGGTGATTGGGAAACAAATAACAATTGTTCATCAGGAAAGTTATCCCTCACAGGAATGGAGTCATCAAGGGAATCAACAGCTAGCCTAGACAAGTGATCTGCTACTACATTTTCTACACCCTTTTTGTCTCTAATGTCTAGAGACAATTCTTGCAACAAAAGGATCCATATAATCAATCTAGGTTTTGTATCCTTCTTAGACAAAAGGTATTTCAAAGTAGCATGATCGGTATAGATTACGACCTTAGAACCTAATAGGTAGGATCTAAACTTATCCAAGGAAAACACGATGGCTAACAGTTCCTTCGCGGTAGTTATATAGCTCAGTTGGGCATCGTTCAGAGTTTTGCTAGCATAGTAAATCACATGAAGTAATTTGTTGTCTCTTTGTCCTAACACAACACCAATAGTATAATCTGAAACATCACACATAATCTCAAAGGGTAGATTCCATTTAGGTGCCTGGACTATGGGGGAGGTAGTGAGTAAAGTCTTAAGCTTCTCAAAAGCCTCTAAACAAGCATCATCAAAGACAAACTTAGCATCTTTTGCAAGCAAATTGCAAAGAGGTTTATAAATCAAGCTAAAATCCTTACTGAATCGGCGATAAAAACCTGTATGCCCTAAGAATGATCTAATTTCTATTACGGTTTTTGGGACCTGTAAAGTGTTAGTAAGGTCAACTTTGGGTTTGTCCACCTCTATACCTTTTGAAGATACGATATTCCCTAACACAATTCCTGATTTAACCATAAAATGGTATTTTTCCCAATTAAGCACTAAATTCTTTTCCTTACACCTAGTCAACACTAATGTCAAATAATGCAAGCACTCATCAAAATATGAACCAAACACTGAAAAATCATCCATAAAGACCTCTAAAAACGTTCTAACATATCAGAAAATATGCTCATCATACAACGCTGAAAAGTCGCAGGGGAATTACATAAACCGAAAGGAATGCGTTTATATGCAAAGGTACCAGAGGGACAGGTAAAAGTGGTTTTCTCTTGGTCATCTGGGGAAATAATTATCTGATTATATCCTGAGTAACCATCTAAGAAGCAATAATAACTATGTCCGGCTAATCGTTCTATCATTTGGTCAATAAAAGGAAGGGGAAATGATCCTTCCTTGTGACCTTGCTCAAGTTCCTATAGTCAATACAGACACGCCATCTCGTGGTCACTTGGGTTGGGATTAACTCATTATTATCATTTTGGACTACAATGATACCTGATTTCTTGGGAACAACCTGAACGGGGCTGACCCACTTACTGTCTGAAATTGGGTAGATAATACCCACATCTAACAACTTAAGCACCTCTTTTCGAACTACCTCTTTCATGTTAGGTTTCAGTCGACGTTGCATCTCCCTATAAGGTTTGGGGACTTCCTCTAAATGAATCTGATGCATACACACAATAAGACTTATACCCTTAATGTCTGCTATAGTCCACGCTAAAGCTTCCTTATTATCTTGAAGTACATTCACTAGCCTATTTTCCTGATCACTATCCAAATCGGAAGCTACAATCACATGAAAAGTCTCAGATGGGCCTAAAAACACATACTTCAGGGTATCTGGTAATGTTTTGAGTTCCAACTTAGGAGGCTATTCTAAAAAAGGAATTAGGGTAGTCTCAGAAAAGGGTAATCGTTCGAATCTAGCCTTCAATCTATCAGTGTCTAACACAGGGGTAGAATCTCATAGAGCATTTACTTGTTTAATAGTGCCATCGTTGTCAAAATCTAAACCAAAATAGGATAAACAACTTTCTAATGGGTCTTCAGACAAGATGTTTGGTAATGACTCCTGAATTAAGGCTTTTATCATGTTCACCTATTCAACGCACGTGTCATCTAGCTCATAAGGTAGCTTACTGACATTAAAAATATTCATCTCCATAGTCATATTACCAAAAGATAAATTCATCACACCATTTTGACAGTTAATGATCGCATTAGACGTAGCTAAAAATGGGAGACTAAAATCACAGGTATCTGGTTCTCTGGATCGGGGACAGGTTGGGTATCTAGCACAACAAAATCTACTGGGTAAATAAACTTGTCTACCTCAATCAGATCATCCTCGATAACACCTCGAGGAATTTTAACAGACCTATCATCTAACTGCAATGTCATCTGAGTAGGTTTCATTTCACCAAGTCCTAGCTGTAAGTACACATGGTACGGCAGTAAGTTCACACTGGATCCTAAGTCAAGTAAAGATTTTTCTACCCGGAAGTTACCTATTGTGCAAGCAATGGTATGGGAACCTGGGTCTTTGTACTTCGGAGTTGTGGTGTTCTGAATGATTGAACTTATACGTAACTAGATAAAAAAGGATTTCTTATGGACGCTAAGTTTTCTCTTTCGTGTACATATATCCTTAAGGAACTTGGCATAAGCAGGAATTTTCCTAATTGCATCTAATAAAGGAAGGTTTATGGTGACTTGCTTAAAAACCTCCAATATGTCATTAAAGTTCAATTCCTTCTTTGTTGGTACTAATAGCTGGGGAAATGGGGCTCTAGGCACATAATCAGACCTCTCAGGAACCAAATTGGCATCATCAGAAACTTTATCATCCCCCTCAGCTTTTAGTTGCATCTTTTCTGATGGCTACACCCAAGTAGATCTAATGACTATAAAACTACTAACATTAAAGATTCAAAGATAAACAAGATGTAAAGAACATGAAAGTAAATATTAACACAAGCATATAACGTGGTTCATCCATGAAGACCTACATCCATGGGAAAGAAACTATCTTCTTTATTGATTAAGGTCTTACCCTTGAAAGAGTTACAAATATCACTTAGACTTCTCACTCTCTCTTACTCTAAGTTTCTCTCTAGAATTCTCTGTAGAAAGACCATCTAAGATTTCATGTCCATTTCCTTCTACATGGACTGGTATTTATAGACAGATTAGACTCTTGGAGGTATGACCCGATCTCGCCGAGTTGGTGGAGTTGTTGTACATCTTCTCATTACTTCGGACGAACTCTATACTATCCCTTATGATATCTTGCTCGGTTATCCTTCCGAGCTGTCTCGCCTTATGCATTATCGTACTGCTCCTCCTTGAAGGGGATCGTACTGCACCATCCTTGGGTTGTAGTATGGATCGTCCGAGTCTTCTGATGCATATACCTTCGCCCACGCCTCTTCTGGTCCTTCATTAAATGCGTTCCTTCTTTTTAGAATTGACCGTATGAGTTGATTAGACCACTCCTCACATGCGTCATACATGTAGCATTGTAGCAGGCATCTCGATTCAGATAAAATCACCTTTTGGAGTATGATTCGATACTTCTACCTCATCATCTTATCATAAGACCACCTCTTGAGATGTTGACACGTGGCGATTGGGTATTTTACCCTCACAATTTACTCCTTTTCTTTTCATCTTGCCGAGGGCACGATGGGGAGAAAACCCTATTACCGCTTCGTCTTTATCGCCACGTCCGAAGTTCTCGCCACCTCTGCACTCTTAGTGCACTTTTACCTGTTGGACTTGAGGCGCTGGTTGATTGTCCAAAGGTTTCTTATAAAATCTTTTTGGGAAGAGAATGATGTTTTTATTTTCTTTTTTCAAAGTTCGGAGCCTTTTCATTCTCTTTCTTCTCTGTCTTTTCCTGTTCCTTCTTAACTCCTTGTCTGTTATAAAGAACTTCATTATGTATGTGAGGGATTCTCCATTTCAAACTTCAAGACGGTAAGGTTCCTTCTCCTTTGTTTTTCCTTTTTTAAGGTTGTTTTGCTCGATGGTTTTCGCCGTCGTTTTTTAGCTGCATGGTTCTTTCGAGTTCGCCATTGTCATCTCTACTCCTCTCCTGGTGTTTTCGGTGATTTTTTTTCAATGTATGTTCTAATCCTTTTCTTTTGTTCAAACATTGTAGTGCTGAGAAGAGACCAGTTAGACCTCCTAGTACCATTCGCTCTTTTGGTATGTCTGATGCTGCTTATTTGGAGGCGGTGAAGGTTAAGCACCGTCTTCAGAGATTTGAGGTTTCTTTTGCCAGTCCGGCGGGTCAGGCCGGCGTTTTGACTAAGAAGATCCTTGAGGATAATTCCTGTGGCCCCAACAAGATAATCGTGACCGTGGGTCAGTTAGATGCTGGGATTTTCCTTCTCTTGTACTGCCCATTGGATTCTTTCCAGTACGAGGTACTCTGTCAGCTCAATCCTCAGCGAGGCGTATTTCAACCTAATGGTAATTTTTATCAGATTATCCGAGAAAGTTCTCGGTGATGTAAAGGTAAGGTTACTGAGCATGAGTTGAACGAGTTTGTTCCTTCTCAAAAGGATTTGTATACGCCCGAGAACTTCGTGGAAAACTACTGGTGTTAGCAGTCCGGGAAGTTTGATGGCTTCGAAGTGGGAATTTCAAGATCTCGCCGAGCTCTCAAGGGTCCCTTGCTCATGTCCGATTTGAATCCTCCTAATGCCAGCAATTTCACACTTCGCAAGACACACGACCCAAAGTGGTTCTTAGTTCCTCTTCGTGTTGTGGGCCCTTATATTTATGGTTGAGATGAGCTTGGCAATGTTCTTTTGGAGCTTCCCAAGATGCATAATTATCTGCCACCTTATAGGCCATGAGAGCTTAGATGGGTCACTTCGTGTATGCGTCAATCGCAGTCCACCCGAGCTATTGAGGATGCTAAGGTAGAAAATACTGTCTTAATGTTTTAACGTATATATACCTTTCCCCTGTTTTATATCTTAGCATCTGATGCCATTTTTGACAGAGAATGAGGGTTGCTGACGGTTCTGGCCCATCTGGTGCTCCTGTGGGGGTTGCAGAACATGCTTTGGATGTTGACATTTCTGCTCTATTAGGTGATAGTGAAATGATTAATATTAGTGAAGGATTTTTTGAAGATGTGGATCAAGCGTTGTTGCATGAGCCTGCTCATCCCGATGGCACTGCTACCATGTCGGATGTGGGAATGCCCCAGGCGAGTAATATCGCTGATAAGGGTATTCCATCCGATGTAGGTGCTCGGGTTGAGAGTGGCAGTGGTGGTGGTGTTGTTATTGGTACTCAAAGTGGTGGTGGTATTGGTGGTACTAGCGTACCAAGTGCATTTACTGGTGGTTTTCCTTCTGAAAATACGGGGGTACAACAACCACACCCAACAATTCGTTTGGAAATCTTAGAGGACTTACTCTAATATACTTTCTAGAGAATCAACTAGACAGTCAGACTCAATCTAGAGAAAAGAATATACAAGAGTTTAATATCTCTGTTTCACAATGGAATCAGCAAATCAAACAGATAGAAATCTGCGAGCCTGATTATTATGTGAAACAACTTGAACGGTACCAAAGACCAATGTTCGAGTGTCAATCAATTTAAATCAACAACCAAAGGTTGGATATTCTAATTGATTGATTTAAATGCACAACCTGTGATATTTCAATTATATAAATAAATATAATGCAGAAAAGAAATAACACACACACCAGAAGTTTTGTTAACGAGGAAGCCGCAAATGCAGAAAAACCCCGGGACCTAGTCCAGATTTGAACACCACACTATATTAAGCTGCTAAAGACACTAGCCTACTACCAATGAACTTCGGACTGGACTGTAGTTGAACCCTAATCAATCTCACACTGATTCAAGGTATAGTTGCATTCCTTACGTCTCTAATCCCAGCAGGATACTACGCACTTGATTCCCTTAGATGATTTCACCCACAACTAAGAGTTGCAACGACCCAAAGTCGAAGACTTGATAAACTAATCTGTCCAACACAGAAAAGTCTAAAGATTAAATAAATCTGTCTCCCACAGAAATACCCAAGAGTTTTTGTTTCGTCTTTTGATAAATCAAGGTGAACAGGAACCAATTGATAACTCGGACTTATATTCCCGAAGAATAGCCTAGAATTATCAATCACCTCACAATAATCTTAATCGACTAGCGAAACAAGATATTGTGGAATCACAAACGATGAGACGAAGATGTTTGTGATTACTTTTATCTTGCCTATCGGAGAAATTAATCTCGAGTCAATGATTTCGATTGTACTAAATATGATAGAATCGGGCAAGATCATAACACGCAACTACAAAGAAAATAGTTGGGTCTGGCTTCACAATCCCAATGAAGTCCTCTCGATAGAAACCTAAGGTTAAAGGAGAATCGACTCTAGTTGATACAACTAGTAACACACAGGAGGTGTGGGGATTAGGTTTCCCAGTTGCTAGAGTTCTCCTTTATATAGTTGTCAAATCAGGGTTTGTAATCTAAGTTACCTTGGTAACAAAGCATTCAATATTCACCGTTAGATGAAAAACCTGATTAACCCAAGCTAATATCTTCCAACCGTTAGATCGAACTTAGCTTGTTACACACAAATGAAATGTACCCTCATTTAGGTTTATGTAACCGTACCCAAACGTGTACACCATGTTGGCTCACAAATAGTTAACCGAAGTTAGCCATATGATTACTCTCATATCAACCTTATTCATCTTAACCATAACAAGTTCAAATGACTCAAATGAAACTAGTTAAAGAGCCGTTCAATTGCTATATTCTAATAAAAGTATACAAGAACACAATTGAAGCAAAATCGATTTGATTCACTTGAATCAATACATGAACATTAAAGCCACGGTTTGCAAAGATTGCATTCCTTAATTTATAAATGTTTAAGTTCATGTACACAACCGATTTTAGAGAGTCACTAACTCAAGTATGCAAACGGGTACGCATACTTAAGTAGCCGGACCGAGTTTGGTTACGCTAG
>JAJJMB010007077.1:1709007-1733689 GCA_023531105.1 Papaver atlanticum
TACCCAATGCAAAAGATGCATTAACAATTTCAGACACTTTGTGATTAAACTCATAAAATGAATCTTCATCTGCCATACAAAGGTTTTCCCAATCGGAATTTAGGCTTTGAAGTCTGGCTTCCTTTTCACTGGTATTCCCTTCAAATACGGTTTCTAAGATATCCCAAGCATCTTTAGACCGAGTGCACGTAGTCACATGGTGCTTAAGATCTGGGGTAATGGCATGTATGATGGCATTCAAACCGTCGGAATTTTGCTTTGCAGCAATTATCTTAGCAGCGTCATATGCACCAATATCTTTAAGTACGGTCGCATCTCATACTGCCACAACGGGAGCATCATAGCCATTAACTACATAAACCCATGATTGAAAATCACGCGCTTGAAGAAAGGCACGCATAGCAATTTTCTACCACAAGTAATTTGAGCCATCGAAGACTGGTGGTACGTTTATAGAGATAGCCCTTCTGTCAATATCAGATCGCTACAAACACAGACTTATAAGGTCTTTAATGTGTTTGCCTGCTCTGATACCAATTGAAAATACGTGGGTACAACAACCACACCCAACAATTCATTTGGCAATCTGAGAGGACTTACTCTAATATACTTTCTAGATAATCAACTAGACAGTCAGACTCAATCTAGAGAAAAGTATATACAAGAGTTTAATATCTCTGTTTCACAATAGAATCAGCAATTCAAACAGATAGAAATCTGCGAGCCTGATTATTATGTGAAACAACTTGAACGGTACCAAAGACCAATGTTCAAGTGTCAATCAATTTAAATCAACAACCAAAGATTGGATATTCTAATTGATTGATCTAAACGCACAACCTGTGATATTTCAATTATATAACAAACTATAATGCGAAAAAGAAAAAACACAGACACCAGAAGTTTTGTTAACGAGGAAACCGCAAATGCAGAAAACCTCCGGGACCTAGTCCAGATTTGAACACCACACTGTATTAAGCCGCTACAGACACTATCCTACTACCAATTAACTTTGGACTGGACTGTAGTTGAACCCTAATCAATCTCACACTGATTCAAGGTACAGTTGCATTCCTTACGTCTCTGATCCTAGCAGGATACTATGCACATGATTCCCTTAGCTGATCTCACCCACAACTAAGAGTTGCTACGACCCAAAGTCGAAAAGTTGATAAAAAAATCTGTCTCACATAGAAAAGTCTATAAATTGAATAAATCTATCTCCCACAGAAATACCCAAGAGTTTTTGTTTCGTCTTTTTATAAATCAAGGTGAACATGAACCAATTGATAACCCGGACTTATATTCCCGAAGAACAACCTAGAATTATCAATCACCTCATAATAATCTTAATCGACTAGCAAAACAAGATATTATGGAATCAAAAATGATAAGACGAAGATGTTTGTTATTACTTTTATCTTGCCTATCGGAGAAATTAATCTCGAGTCAATTATTTTAATTGTACTCAATATGATAAAATCAGGAAAGATCAGAACACGCAACTACAAAGAAAATAGTTGGGTCTGGCTTCATAATCCCAATGAAGTCTTTCAAGTCGTTAACCTACAGGGTCTCGATAGAAACCTAAGGTTAAAGGAGAATCGACTCTAGTTGATGCAACTAGTAACACACAGGAGGTGTGGGGATTAGGTTTCCCAGTTGCTAGAGTTCTCCTTTATATAGTTTTCAAATCAGGGTTTGCAATCCAAGTTACCTTGGTAACAAAGCATTCAATATTCACTGTTAGATGAAAAACCTGATTCAACCAAGTTAATATCTTTGAACCGTTAGATAGAACTTAGCTTGTTACACATAAATGAAATGTACCCTCATTTAGGTTTATGTAACCGTACCCAAACGTGTACACCATGTTGGCTAACAAATAGTTAACCGAAGTTAGCCATATGATTAATCTCATATCAACCTTATTCATCTAAACCATAACTAGTTCAAATGACTCAAATGAAACTAGTTAAAGAGCCGTTCAATTGTTATATTCTCATAGAAGTATACAAGAACACAATTGAAGCAAAATCGATTTGATTCACTCGAATCAACACATGAACATTATAGCCACGATTTGTATAGATTGCATTCCTTAATTTATAAATGTTTAAGTTCAAGTACACAACCGATTTTAAAAAGTAACCAACTCAAGTATGCTAACGGGTACGCATACTTAAGTAGCCGGACCGAGTTTGGTTACGCTAGTACACGTACGGCTGCGCATACCAATTTACATTCTAAACTCCAGCAGAAATTCACGGACGTGAGACTTCCGCCAGTATGCGTACAGATACGCATACTTTCCCAGACATCCAACAACCGTCAGTACGCGTACGGGTACGCATACTTCAGGTTCCCGGTTTTGGACTTACACATAAATGTGATAACACACTATGTTTATATCCAAACATGGTTACATGATTCTAACCTCTTTATTTCAATCATTGAAACTTTCTTAGAGGATGATAATAGCCGTTTTCACACACTATTAGCATCAAAGCAATTTTCAAGATATTGAAATAATCCTAATGAAACATTCCAAGACTACACCAAATGATTGTATCACACAAACTATATAAGATGTTACTCGGAAATTTTCACATGATATAAGATAAACTTTGTCGAAGCGAAAGCTTGGCAACACATATTTCGAGAAATATGTAAGCGAGTTAAACTCAACTCGAAATCTCAAATGTGTATATAGAAAACTATATCGTAATACGACTTATGTCTCAATATAGGAGATAGAGTAGAAATAGACTTTCCAAGTGATAAATGAGTTTTAGTCTCCACATACCTTTTGTCGATGAAGTTACACAAGCTCCCCTTAGTAGTTCTTCGTCTTCAAATGATGAACGCCGTGAAGTCTTATGCTCAACTACACAATCTATGTCCTAGTCCGAGACATCTATAAATAGGCTAGAAATCAAGACTTATAGTTTTGATCACTAACATTGATAAACATGCTTGCGATAAAAACGCATGCGAGTTCGACCGAGCAGTGCTCTAACATCTTATGCTCCAGTGACTCCTTCTGTTTCATCTCACATCATTTTTGGTGGAGGAGCTAGTGCGGCGGCGATGCTATGCTCGGAAGAGTACGCTCGGCTGAGCGAGGACGAGCAAACACGGATTTTGACTTTGTTAGATAGGTCCACTCAGCATTGGCGTGTGCAGACGGTATGTGTTGACACCTGAATATATTTTTATAATATGATTTCAATTGCTCCTGTCTAACTGGTGATGTTGTCCAATTTATTAGAGCAACAATCTGAGGGTTGGCATGCTAGCCGAGACTCGCGTTGCCAGGAGATGGGTCAAGACTGTTGAAGGAGGTGTTCATTGCTTATAGTTCGAGCTGGATGCCTCCAAGTGAGAGGCAGAGTCTATACGCAATGACAAGCGAGAATTAGAAGGTACTTCCCTTTTTGACTTTGTATTTTTTATTATTAGAAACATAGGTTCCTTGGATCTGAATTTAGTCTCTCTATTGGTAGTAACGGTTCATCAATTGGAGGAACGGATTGAAATTAATGCTTGTAAGCATGTTAGGGAGCTTAACTCTGTGAAGATTGACTTGAGTTCTCGTCAGTGTAAGATTGACTCTTTAGAGCAAGAGCTTGAAGCTAGCAACAAAGATGTGAATGTGCGTCATGATCATATTGTTGAGCTTCGTGCGAAGGTAGAGGAGGTTAATCAAATCGTTGTGGACCGTTTCGGTGAGGTGAAGTTGCTCCAATCCCAAAGGAATGATCTCCTGAAGTGGCAATCAGATCTCTTGTCGATGTTGGCTAAGGCTGAGGAAGATAGGGAATAGCTTGTCCGACTCAAGCGAGAATATATCAAGCTTGAGAGGCAGAGCGATAGACATATGTTATCATGTCTTGCTGGTGATGGTGTTATAGCACCTTTTGAAGCACATATTAGTGCTTTAGACAATGAGAAAGCCCAATTGGAACATACCCTTAATTCTGTGCTTGCTAGTCAAGAAGGTTGCTTTTTGCAACTTTGGACTGTTATTGCTTCTATTTATTTTTTAGAAGACTTGAAATCTTAATATTTCTGTGCCATCTCCGCAGAGGCTCGTAATCGCAATGTGGAGCTAGAGAGGCAGTTGGAAGATGTTAAAGCAGAGAAGCAAAATCTGGACGATGAGCTCAATGACCTGGAGACTCTCCATGAAGAGGAGATGGAGGCTGAGCGTGCTTACAAGAAGAAGAAGAAGATGAGCACCTTCATGCTGAGTATGCTGTCAAGATCACTAATGTGTGTAAGGCCGTCATTCTGCTTGAGCGCCAAAGAGCTGCTGCAGCGGCCGCAGCTGTTGCTACTAATGTTGTGGTTCCTCCAGAACCTGTTACAGAGCCGATTGCCCCTGTGGTGGTGCAACTGAAGATGATGGTCAGATGGATGCTGAACAGGATATTCCTGGTGATGAATAGTCTTGATATTCCTTTGCTTTTGCTATGTTATGAACTTTTTTGTCCTTTTGGTGTTACGCCCTCGTGTTGTTTCCGGGGTGATATTTAAATATATTGTTGATTAGTAAGTCCTCGTACTCCTTCTGAGGAAATGTTTAATAGGTTTTTGATTAGTTAGTATGCTAACTAAGTCCTCTGTTGTTTCGAGGCAGTATTTTGCTAACACTTTCTTTGTAAGTCCTCATATGTGGGAGGCAATTGATACTTTCTCTTAGAATAATTATTGGTATGCATGATAACTTTCGCTGCTAATTTTTTCATGTAATGTTCTTATTTTGATGGCTCTGAGGGTAGTTATTGTACATGTTATAGATCCAACCATGGGTGACAAGGTCAAGGAGTGATCAGTTCCTTAATAGGACAGGGCATCTCTTACAGTGTTGGATTTGGAGTATGACAAATTCCCTTACTCGCCTTAATTTTGTGCCTTCTTGGGATTGGTTTTTTAATAGTATCCTTTTTAGGTTACACTTGCCCCTAGGTTAGGTGATCAGATGTTTGAGTCACTCGATGATAACCATTGTTTGGAGGGCGATATCTCGGTCGAGTGATTCTTGCCTTAGCCAGAGACAAGTTCCTCAATTCTGGATATCTCCTGTTATGGCAGGACATCATCCGATTTCGTGATATGGCATTACCTTAGGTCTATTTACGTCTTAGTAGCTTAGGGTGTTACCCGCTTCATCTCGCTTCACGAGGCTAGATGGCATTACCTTAGGTCTTTTTATCCGTCTCGGGCAGCTAAGGTATTTTACCCGCATCATTATTTGAAGAATGGAAGGTGTGGCTAGCACATTGCCATGATCTTGATGGGCTTTTGTTGTAATGCTGTTATGAAATGATTACTCTACATGCAAGTGCAAGAAATGATGAAAAATTAAGGCAAAAAATATAGGCAAACAAATAAATAAACAGACAGACAATCAAAGCAAATGAAAAATAAGTGAGCAAAAAGAGGAATTTTATTATTCTCAAAAGAGGGTTTATAAGCCCTTAGTACATTCAAGTAAGGTTTCATGACCTTTTACAAGTAGGGATTCAAACCCATTTTCCATAATTTGACCTTCTATGTGATAGGTTGTTTAAGCATTGTATTGCTTTAGATACTTAATATTCCATGGGCGCTCCAGTTCTTCCCCATTAGGTTTGAGCAACATGTATGCTCCATCACCTTCCTTGGCGATGACTGTGAGTGGTCCTTCCCATATGGGTGCAAATTTTCCTGACTCGCGCTAATATGGCGGGATCTCGTGCCAGAATTTATCGCCTGGGCTAAATTGTCTCTGATGAACACGTTTGTTGTATTCTCGGGCTAACCTCTGATGGTAATTTTCTATTCTTTGAAGAGTTATCTCTCGGTTCTCCTCGAGATCGTCTAGCTTAGCGAGTATCATGTCCGAGGTTAGGTTCTTTTCCCAAGCCTCGGTCTTAGTTGTTGGGATCATCGCTTCAGTTGGTATGATCGCTTATGTACCATATGTTAAAGCAAATGGGGTTATCCCTTTTGCCTCTCTTCGGGTGGTCCGATAGGCCCATAGAAAATTATGTAATTGTTCATACCAGCTAGCCCCATGTCCATCTAGCTTCTTTTTTAGCATGTCGTCAATAGTTTTGTTAGTTGCCTCTGCCTGGCCATTACTCTCTGGGTAGATGGTGTAGATTTGTTCTTTCTGATCTTGAAGCAATTAAAGAGGAGATCAATATTTTTCCCTCGGAGTTGGGCCCCATTGTATGACATGATAGCGGCTGGGATACCGAAGCGACATATAATGTGCTCAAAGAGAAATTTAAAGACATCGTGGTCTCTGATGTGCCTAAGGGCTGAGGCCTCTACCCATTTTGTGAAGTAGTCTGTGGCAATGATTAGGTATTTTCTTTGTCCTTTACCAGCTCGTAGAGTTCCTACAATGTCGACCCCCTATTTTGTGAATGGCCAAGGGCTTAGTACATATTTTAAATCCATGGAAGGAGCATGTCTTCGTTTGCCAAACTTTTGGCACTCTACGCATCGTTGTGCCATTTGTTTTGAATATTCGTTCATACGAGGCCAAAAGTATCCTTGGAGTTTAGCTTTGTGAGCTAAGGTTCTTCCTCCGCTATGGTTCCCAACGTATCCACGATGTATCTCTTTTAATATTTCCTGGCCCTCATCAAAGGAAATGCATCTAAGCAAGGGTCCTAGGTATGATTGCCAATACAGTACGCCTTCCCTTAGTTAGTAATTCCCTGATCAAGATATCACCTTGTGTGCAAGTTTTTGGTCCCTTGAGAGATCGCCATTAGCTAGGTATTTCATGATTGGGGTTCTCCAATCGTCCTCGGGCGGAGCATCTTGGCTCGTAGCTACATTGAGAAGTTTCATATCTCCTTCTAAGGGTATGAAGGGGATTAAGACCCTTTCAATCCTCACAGTTGTGTCCTATGGGTTTTCCTTCATGGAGGCAATGAAATCCAGAGCATCTGCATGCCTGTTATTATTACTGCATAAGTACCGGAGAGTGATGTTAGGTATCTGTCCGATATAATGCTTGGCGAGTTGCAGGTATCACTGCAAACATGCATCGGAAGCTTGATAAGTTCCATCAATTTGTCGTATGACAAGTTGTGAGTCACTTGTGAGTCTCACTTCATCAATCCCGAGCTCGATTATTACTCGGAGGGCATGTATGACTGCCTCGTACTCAATTATGTTATTTGTGAAGGGGAATTCTAACCTTAGGCTGTAAACGATCCTTCGACCTGTCGGAGTCGTAAAGACCATTCTGATGTCGGATCTTTCTGAGTTACATGACCTATCCACAAATACTTCCCATTGCCTTGGATTTTCTGAACGAAGTAATTTGGGTGGATCGTCTAATTAATCTTTCATCCCTGGGATCTCCTCAATCTCTTCTATGTCGTCGAGAGGGACATCGTCTAGGAAATCTGTAATAACTTGGGTCTTAATTGCAGTTTGAGGCTGATATTTAGCCCTATATTGTTTAATTTGAGCTCCCCATTTGGAGATTCTGCCTGCTCTGTCAGCATGGTCTGGTACAGACTCTATTGGAGCTTTTGTAATAACAGTCACAGTGTGTGCATGAAAATATGTTCGCAACTTTTGCATCACATAGACCAAGGACAGCACGATCTTCTCGATTTTTGAGTAATTTTTCTCCGCAGAGGTCAGAGTTTTGCTTATAAATTAAATTGGTTTTTCTGCTCCCTCGTCTATGCGAGTGAGCACTGCACTGATCGAAGTGTTAGTCGCTGATAGGTAGATGTAAAGATATTTGCCTGGGTTAGGCTTCTGTAAGATTGGCAAGGTAACCAGGTGTTCCTTGATATTTTAGAAAGCCTCTTCGCACTCAGCGCCCCATGAGAATTTTTTGCCCTTTTTTAGAGTGTTGAAGAAATCCTTACAATTGTCGGACGATCTGGCTATGAACCTTCCTAGGGCTGCCAGCCGTCCATTTAGTCTCTACACGTCTTTAAATGTGGCAGGCGAGGGCATCTCTAATATGGCTTGCACCTTAGCCAGGTCGACTTCGATGCCTCGCTTCGTGACCAAATATCCCAAGAATTTTCCTAAGGTTACCCCGAAGGCGCATTTTGCTGGGTTGATTTTCATGCTAAACTTCCTAATTTGTTCAAAAATTTCTTTGAGATCGTTAGCATGGTCCTGTGGAAGTTTGCTCTTGACGAGCATGTCATCCACATATACCTCTAAGGTTTTATGTATCCAACTGTCAAACATTTTTTCCACCATTCTCTGATAAGTCGCGCCAGCGTCTTTTAATCCGAATGGCATCTTAGTATAATAAAAAGACCTCGAGGAGTGAAGAAGGCAGTGTGCTCTTGGTCCTCCTTGGTGAGCGGGATTTGGTTATAGCCTGAGTACCCATCCATTAGGGATGGCAACTCGTATCCGGATGTTGCCTCTACAAGCTGGTAGATGTTGGGGAGTGGAAAGATGTCTTTTGGACATGCTTTATTAAGATCACTAAAATCAATACAGACTCACACTCCTCCGTTTGTCTTCGGTACGATCACCATGTTTGATATCCATATCAGATACTAAAAAAGCGGGGGTCTAACAACCACACCCAATATTTCGTTTGGCAATCTGAATAGACAAATTCCAATATACTTTCAAGAGTATCAACTACACAAGTAGACTGGATCTAGAGAAAAGTATATCAAAGAGTTTATATCTCTGTTCACAATGTAATCAGCAAATCAAACAAATAGAAATCCGTGAGCCTGATTATTATGTGAAACAACTTGAACGGTATCAAAGTCTAATGTTCAAGTGTCAATCAATTTAAATCAACAACCAAAGGTTGGATATTCTAATTGATTGATCTAAATGCACAACCTGTGATATTTCAATTATATAACAAAATATAATGCGGAAAAGAAATAACACAAACACAAGAAGTTTTGTTAACGAGGAAACCGCAAATGCAGAAAATCCCCGGGACCTAGTCCAGATTTGAACACCATATTGTATTAAGCCACTACAGACACTAGCCTACTACCACTGAACTTCGGACTGGACCGTAGTTGACCCTAATCAATCTCACACTGATTCAAGGTACAGTTACGCTCTTTACGTCTCTGATCCCAGCAGGATACTACGCACTTGATTCCCTTAGATGATCTCACCCACAACAAAGAGTTGCTACGACCCAAAGTCGAAGACTTGATAAACAAATCTGTCTCACACAGAAAAGTCTATAGGAATAGATAAATCTGTCTCCCACATAAATACCTATGAGTTTTGTTCTGTCTTTTGATAAATCAAGGTGAACAGGAACCAATTGATATACTGGGCTTATATTCCCGAAGAACATACTAGAAATATCAATCACCACATAATAATCTTAATCGTATGGTAGCGAAACAAGATATTGTGGAATCACAAACGATGAGATGAAGATGTTTGTGACTACTTTTTATCTTGCCTATGGGAGATTAAATCTCGAGCCAATCTTAGAGAAGATAGTACTCAAACACGATAGAAACAACAAGATCATATCACGCAACTATAGAGAAAATAGTTGGGTCTGGCTTCATAATCCCAATGAAGTCTTTAAGTCGTTAACCTATAGGGTTTCATGAAAAACCTTAGGTTAAAGGAGAATCGACTCTAGCTTATACAATTAGTATCACACAGGAGGTGTGGGGATTAAGTTTCCCAGTTGCTAGAGTTCTCCTTTATATAGTTTTCAAATCAGGGTTCGCAATCTAAGTTACCTGGTAACAAAGCATTCAATATTCACCGTTAGATGAAAACCTGATTAGATTCAAGCTAATATCTTTCAACCGTTAGATCGAACTTAGCTTGTTATACACAAATGAAATGTACCCTCATTTAGGTTTAGTAACCGTACCTAAACGTTTACACTATATTGGCTCAACCGTAGTTAACCGAGGTTAGCTATATGAACACACTCATTTCAACCTTATTCACCTTAACCATAACTAGTTCAAATGACTCAAATGAAACTAGTTCAAGAGTTGTTCAATTGCTATATTCTCATAGAAGTATACAAGAACACAATTGAAGCAAAATCGGTTTGATTCACTCGAATCAATTCATGAACATTATAGCCACTGTTTGCAAAGAATGCATTCCTTAATATATAAATGTATTAGTTCATGAGCCAACCGATTTAATAACTTTAACCACTCAAGTATGCAAACGGGCACTCATACTTAAGTAGCCGGTCTGAGTTTGGGTTCGCCGGTATGCAAACGGGTACGCATACTTAGTACACTTACGAATCCCAAGAGAAATTCCCGAACCTATACCTTACACAAGTATGTGTACCTGTATGTGTACTTGGTACACGAAATTTCAACACTACAAGTACGTATACGGGTATGCATACTTTAGTTCCGGTCATGGATCACATACAAGCAAGAAAGTATACTATGTTTAAAATTCAATGATGGTTAAGTATTCTAAACTCTTATTTCAATCATTGAAACTTTCTTAGAGGATGACAATAGACGTTTTCACACACTATTAGCATCAAAGAAATTTTCAAGTTATTGAAATAATCATAACGAAACATTCCAAGTCTACACCAAGTGATTGTATCACACAAACCATGTAAGATGTTAATCGGCGATTTTCACATGATCATCTTTTGACTTTCGTCAAGAATATAAGATGAACTTGGTTAAATCAAAAGCTTACCAACACATATTTCAAAAAATATGTAAGCGAGTTAAACTCAACTCGAAATCTCAAATGTGTATAATCGACAACTATATACTAATACGACTTTTGTCTCAATATAGGAGATAGAGTAGAAATAGACTTTCCAAGTGATAGATGAGTTTAAGTCTCCACATACCTTTTGTTTATTAAGTTCCACAAGCTCGCCTTAGTAGTTCTTCGTCTTCAATTGATGAACGCTGTGAAGTCTAATGCTCACCTACACAATCTATCCTAGTCCGAGACATTACTATAAGTAGACTATAAATCAAGACTTATAGTTTTTATCACTAATATTGACAAACAAGCTTGAGATAGCAACGCTTTCGAGTTCGACCAAGCAGTGCTCTAACAATCTCCCCCTTTGTCAATTATAGTGACAAAACTATCAATACATATGGATTGCAAAATAAATAAAATTTGTAGCTTCTCATCCAAATGCTTGATCTCTTTGGTTCTTCAACATTACTCGAAATCTTCGTCACTTCCAAGTACTCCAATGATTCCAAATATGTTCAATTCCTCATCATTGTTGTTGAAGATCCGTAGCTATAACAATGAGAAAACAGTTGCTCTCAATCATTGTTATACAGTATCATAGTATCATTATACAACATCAAAGTCCAATTGTATCACAACTTTGACAACAATACTATGGTGATATGTATCACTCCCCCTTAGTCAATACTTCATCTCAACATGAAAATCACTTCCCCTTACATAATGATCCGTAAACCATATGTATTTGTAGTGTGAACTACACATTAATTCTCCCCCTTTTTGTCAATATAAATTGGCAAAGGTACGAAAACTAGTGGGGTCCTCATGAAATTTTCATAGAGATACTTCATGACCAAAAGAGAACAACATACCAACTTGTTTAGATGCCATCAAATAGCCGAAACTAAATGCATTCATCAAGGAGTTTATAAAGATACAAGATAACCCCTACAATATTCCACAACCACACTCCCGACAAATTGAAAAAGCGGGGGTCAAACTACCACACCCAATATTTCGTTTGGCAATCTGAATAGACAAACTCCAATATACTTTCAAGAGAATCAACTAGACAGTTAGACTGAATCTAGAGAAAAGTATATCAAAGAGAATATATCTCTGTTCACAATGTAATCAACAAATCAAACAGATAGAAATCCGCGAGCCTAATTATTATGTGAAACAACTTGAACGGTACCAAAGACCAATGTTCAAGTGTCAATCAATTTAAATCAACAACCAAAGGTTGGATATTCTAATTGATTGATCTAAACACAAAACCTGTGATATTTCAATTATATAATAAAATATAATGCGGAAAAGAAATAACACAGACACCAGAAGTTTTGTTAAAGAGGAAACCGCAAATGCAGAAAAAGCCCGGGACCTAGTCCAGATTTGAACACCACACTGTATTAAGCTGCTACAGACACTAGCCTACTACCAATGAACTTCAGACTGGACTGTAGTTGAACCCTAATCAATCTCACATTGATTCAAGGAACAATTGCGCTCTTTACGTCTCTAATCCCAGCAGGATACTACGCACTTGATTCCCTTAGATGATCTTACCCACAACCAAGAGTTGCTACGACCCAAAGTCGAAGACTTGATAAACATATCTGTCTCACACAGAAAAGTCTATAGGAATAGATAAATCTGTCTATCATAGAAATACCTATGAGTTTTGTTCCATCTTTTGATAAATCAAGGTGAACATGAACCAATTGATATACTGGACTTATATTCCCGAAGAACAGCCTAGAAATATCAATCACCTCACAATAATCTTAATCGTATGGTAGAGAAACAAGATATTGTGGAATCACAAACGATGAGACGGAGATGTTTGTGACTACTTTTTATCTTGCCTATGGGAGATTAAATCTCGAGCCAATCTTAGAGAAGATAGTACTCAAACACGATAGAAACGGAAAGATCAGATCACGCAACTACAGAGAAAATAGTTGGGTCTAGCTTCACAATCCCATTGAAGTCTTTAAGTCGTTAACCTTAAGGGTTTCATGAAAAACCTAAGGTTAAAGGAGAATCAACTCTAGCTTATACAAATAGTATCACACAGGAGGTGTGGGGATTAGGTTTCCCAGTTGCTAGAGTTCTCCTTTATATAGTTTTCAAATCAGGGTTTGCAATCTAAGTTACCTTGGTAACAAAGCATTCAATATTCACCCTTAGATGAAAACCCGATTAGATTCAATCTAATATCTTTCAACCGTTAGATCGAACTTTGCTTGTTATACACAAATGAAATGTACCCTCATTTAGGTTTAGTAACCGTACCTAAACGTGTACACCATGTTGGCTCAACCATAGTTAACCGAGGTTAGCTATATGAACACTTTCATATCAACCTTATTCATCTTAACCATAACTAGTTCAAATGACTCAAATGACACTAGTTAAAGAGTTGTTCAATTGCTATATTCTCATAGAAGTATACAAGAACACAATTGAAGCAAAATCGGTTTGATTCACTCGAATCAATTCATGAACATTATTGACACGGTTTGCAAAGAATGCATTCCTTAATATAAAAATGTATTAGTTAATGAGCCAATCGATTTTAGAACTTTAACCACTCAAGTATGCAAACGGGTACGTATACTTAAATAGCCGGTCTGAGTTTGGGTTCGCCAATATGCAAACGGGTACGCATACTTAGTACACTTCCGAATCCCAGCAGAAATTCCCAAAACTATACCTTACGCAAGTATGCGTACAGGTATGTGTACTTGGTACATGAAATTTCACAACTACAAGTACGCATATGGGTATGTATACTTTAGTTCCGGTCATGGATCACATACATGCAAGAAAGCACACTATGTTTATAATCCAATGATAGGTATTCTAAACTCTTATTTCAATCATTGAAACTTTCTTAGGGGATGACAATAGCCGTTTTCATACACTATTAGCATCAAAGCAATTTTCAAGTTATTGAAATAATCATAACGAAATATTACAAGTCTACACCAAATGATTGTATCACACAAACCATATAAGATGTTACTCGGCGATTTTCACATGATCATCTTTTGACTTTCGTTAAGAATATAAGATGAACTTGGTTGAAGCGAAAGCTTACCAACACATATTCCGAGAAATATGTAAGCGATTTAAACTAAGCTCGAAATCTCAAATGTGTATAATCGACAACTATATAGTAATACGAATTTTGTCTCAATATAGGAGATAGAGTAGAAATAGACTTTCCAAGTGATAGATGAGTTTTAGTCTCCACATACATTTTGTTGATGAAGTTCCACAAGCTCGCCTTAGTAGTTCTTCGTCTTCAATTGATGAACGTCGTGAAGTTTAATGCTCAACTATACAATCTATCCTAGTCCGAGACATTACTATAAGTAGACTAGAAATAAAAACTTATAGTTTTGATCACTAACATTGACAAACAAGCTTGAGATAGCAACGCTTGTGAGTTCGGCCGAGAAGTGCTCTAATAGATACTGTTCTTCTCGGATGACACTTGATGCTTCAATCTTTCTTAGTTCGCTTTGGATAGCCTCATGGTATTCTGGTGCCACCTTTCATATTTTTTGCCCCATGGGCTTGTGCTTTGGGTTAATTTTTAAGTGATAACAGCAGACTTCTGGGTCTATCCTTGGCATGTCTTCCATGCGCCATGCGAAAACATCAGATTATTCTTTTAATACTCGTACTAACTTTTCTTCTTCCTCTCTGTCAAGGAGAGTTCCAATCTTAATCATACCCGGATTTTCGGGTGTTCTGATATTTACTTCCTTTGTAGGTTCTGAGGATGAGCAATTTGACCTAAGCTCTCCGATATCGGAGAGATTCTGTAATTGCTACAAGGGCTCCATATGTGTGTCCGAGGTTAGGACTTGCACATCGCCTGAGCACCTTGATTCATTGGTCTCTGCTATGTAAGTATCGATTTCTTCTTGGCTCTTAGCATTCTTAGCCCTTTTCTTCTTTGCCTTTGAAGAATTGACTTTATTCACACCATTTTGTACATCCATAGTGTAACAATACTTCGCCTCGCCTAAGTCTCCAATGATCTCTGCGATCCCATAGGGTGTTGGAAACCTTAGTCTCTGGTGGTAAGTTGATGCGACTCCTTTAATCCCATGGACCCAGGATCGCCCAACAATGGCAGTGTAGGGTGAAAGTACATCCACTACATAGAATGTAGTCAAGGTTAGGATTTTTCCCACACGGATTTCTAGAGTTACCTCGCCTCTTGGGCGGGTAGATGAGCCATTGAAGCCAAATATATTATATGTGGATGGTATTAGACACTCGTCCCTTAGACCCATTTGTTTGAATGTCTCGTAAAATAAGATCTCGACGGAACTTCCTCCATCAATTAGTATCTTAGGCATAGCCCATGGTAGCGCCTTTGCCTTTTCCTCCTCGTCCTTGTGCTCAGGGAGAGCGATGTCTATCGTGACCACTATGGGATCGTTGTGATTTCTTCCACTGTCTGGTGCCTCGGAAGCTGAAAAGCTGATAGGTTGCTTCATCCACTCCTCTATGGGAGGTTCCTTTGCCACACTAAAAACTTCGTTACCTTCAAAGTTTCGCTTATGAATTCGCCCTGTAATACTTCCTTCAGGTATGGGAGAAGTAATACCCGAATGCGATATCGTGTTGCACCCCAAATACTATGCCTCATGGGGGATTTTCGCACGATGTACGGGTGGTCCTGTCACCTGTTGGGTCGCTGGTTGTGCGATGTACTCCTGAAGTTTACCATCATCAATCATATCCTGCACCATTTTCTTCAGATCTCTACACGAGTTTGTTGGATGGCTATAGAACTGGTGGAACTCAAAGAAATCTATTATGTTATTAGCGTGCTCGGGTTGTTGCCCTCTATTCCATGGGAAGTTAATCTTATATTTACCGTCGACCTTTTTAAAGATCTCGGAAATAGGGGTGTTTAGTTTCGTGTAGATTGGGTCTACAAACTTTCCCTTCTTTTGCTGGGCCTGGTCTCACCCTTTCCATCCCCCACTTCGATGTTTATCGAATCGTGTGTATCCATTGTTAGAGCTCTGCTCCTCGAGCTTGTGTCTGAGGATTTTATGGTTCTACCAAGTTTGCTCCTCTACTATTTCATCTGACCAACTATTCGTAGGTCCCGTCTTGGAGTTCTTTGAGGTCTATGTAGTACTCCTGATTTCTCTCAGTTTCCCTAGGCAGGGTGGCATAGTTTCATACATTCGGACGAATATGGAGGTCTGTCTTTCGCAGACTATTTTTGAAGCCTAAGATCGCATAGGTCTCTGGAACTCTACCGATCTCGGCACATAACTTTCTCCAGCGAGTTACAAGAGAACGGAGTGAGTCATTTGGTCCTTGGGATAAATGGAACAGCATGTCGATTCCTGGTTTAACTCAGTTGTTATGCATGTATGCCTCTAAGAATAGCTCGGATATGTGGGCAAACGACTTAACCGATTCTTTCAGCAAGTTATTAAACCACATTAGAGCTTCGTCTTTTAGACTGGCTAGAAAAAACTTATACATCATTACATCGTATTGGCTCTACTGTGTCAATGTCATGCGATAAGATCAGAGATGTTCAATTGCATCGCCGGTCCCGCTGAAGGGTGTTGCGAAATTGGGAGGGAGTATTTCCTTGGAAATGGTTGAGCCAATAGACTCTCCGCTAGGGGAGTTTGTCCTGCCTCCATCATTACTTCTGCCAATTTTTGGCCTCCTTGTCTTCCTGTAACTTCTTTGCACATCGCCTCGAGTTGGCAGAGTCGGACCTGCAATTGATCATCAATGTGCCTCGTTTCGACCTTCTTCCTTCGCCCTCGTTCCCTTTCGGGTGAGAAAGAAACTTCTGGGTGACGGTATCTTAATTGCCCCGAGTCCTCATCGGATTTTTCAACATATGACACTAGCTTAGAGCGAGTTGACTTTTCTTTTAAAGTCTCCCCTCGCTTGGGATTTATAGCTGCGGGATTCTCGGCCATGCAGTTGGTTTTAGTTTCGTCCTTTTTCTCATTTTCTCGTTTGTTCCTAGGATTAACATCGGATGACCCTTCTGAGGGGCTATCCTCTTTGTTTAGAACTCATTTGCTTCCCTTAGGGAATCGATCCCTCATCTCCTCGTTCGAAGTATTAGGGATATGGACACGCTCATCATCTTGCAAATTTTCAAAAAGATTTTCCTCATCGGGGATCTTCTCCATGATAGTGAGTGGCACCTTTTTCTTTGTTCTGCGTTTTATATTATGATTTTTCCTTTCTAGTCTCCTGTTACATCATTCTAATTTTCTTATTCTCTCTTCTTGCGCCTTTTACACTTTCATAATGGCTGCGAGAGTTACAGTGGTGTTATCGAGGTTAGAAGAATCATCCTTCTTATCCCCGTTATTTGCCATCTGTTTTGGCAAATAGTTCAACCCTCCTGGTTGAGTTAGATAAATATTTCCCTATCCTTCGAAGGAGTTTTCCTCTTTGTCAAAGCTAGAGTTGTCTGTCAACCCTTCCCGATATTGGTTATCGGGTTGTCCCTCTCCTGGGAGTACACCGTTGTGTATAGCCTCGCCTGGCACTATCTCGTCTAGTCCTTCGGGTTGGGCTCTGCCAGTCTCTCCTTGGCTCGTGTGAGCGGATCGTATCGTCGCCATCGCCTTACCTGTGATATATGCAATAATGCTTAATTTTTCTTTTCTTTCAGAAAAGTGGGACCCTAAGTTTGTAGGTCATGTGCAATTACTAAGTCATAGCTCAGACTGTGCAGTTCCAGTACATGAAGACTCTTCAGTAAATTTTAGAGATATGTGATGATGTTAAAACATTCCCCACTTGGATAAAGTTTTAGTGACAGAAAAAGGTGTTTTGCTTTTCTTATTTTTCGAGTAAACTACCTCCTTCTACATGTCATACCTTTAATGGGAAAAAACCAAGTTATGACGATTGAGCACGTTTTCCCATTTTAGGAAATATTTCTCAATGTCTTAAACTTTTGGTTTGAACAAACTTTGAGTTTGATGAATGATTATGTACTCATGAACCTTTCCCCTTGACTTAGGGTTAGATTTCTAAGAAGAAGATTTTGGGTCACTTTGAGTTCCTTAGGAGATGAAGAACACCATGAATAGTTCTTCTTTTAACGTCTTTTTAACTTTCGTAGTATGATTTTCTTTTTACGAAGTTTACTGACTTAAACTTCTTCCCAGATCTTTCACGAAGGAGGTCGCCTGAGTGTTGATTCGAAGTAGCTTAGACTCTATTTTCACTCTGACCTTCAACTCTCCTGAACCTCTTTAGGAAGATACTAGAAATCTTAGAAGAGCAAAAATCTTAAATAAAATCGGAAAAAAGGTGTAGATCTAGTGTTTCTGAGGATCTTCAGGACTTCACAGATCGTGTTGCGTCCGAGATCTACTCATGAGTTTCATAGAAATCTATACAGTGGTGTGAAAAACCACTTCTCTTTGAGAGCTTATGAAAAAACTGTAAAGCTTTGCAAGGGAGGTAGACTAAATCTTCATACCTCCTTGTTTCTAACGCCAAAATGTAGTTGCATCTTTTCTGATGGCTACACCCAAGTAGATCTAACGACTATAAAACTACTAACATTCAAGATTCAAAGATAAACAAGATGTAAAGAACATGAAAGTAGAGATTAACACAAGCATATAACGTGGTTCGGCCATGAAGACCTACATCCACGGGAAAGAAACTATCTTCTTTATTGATTAAGGTCTTACCCTTGAAAGAGTTACAAATATCACTTAGACTTCGCACTCTCTCTTTTTCTAAGTCTCTCTCTAGAATTCTCTGTAGAAAGACTATCTAAGATTACATGTCTATTTTCTTCTACATGAACCGGTATTTATAAACAGACGAGATTCGTGGAGGTGTGACCCGATCTCGCTGAGTTGGTGGAGCTATCCTACATCTTCTCATTGCTTCGGACGAACTCTATACTATCCCTCGTGATGTCTTGCTCGGTTCTCCTTCCGAATCGTCTCTCCTTGTGCATTATCGTACTGCTCCTCCTTGAAGGGCATCGTACTGCACCATCCTCGGGCCGTAGTATGGATCGTCTGAGTCTTCTGATGCGATGTACCTTCTCCCACGCCTCTTCTGATCCTTCATTAAATGTGTTCCTTCTTTTTAGACTTGACCGTTTGAGTTGATTAGACCACTCCTCACACGCGTCATACATGTAGCATTGTAGCAGGCATCTCGATTCAGACGAAATCACCTTTTGGAGTATGATTCGATACTTCTACCTCATCATCTTATCATGAGACCACCTCTTGAGATGTTGACACATGGCGGTTGGGTATTTTACCCTCACACAGCTAGTGGTGGTCCTGAGGGGTGAGATCCCGAGGGGAGAACTACAGTATGTTCACTATCGGGCATGGTTACCTTATTGTCTACAACTCTACCACTCCTAAGGGTTCTAATAACATTTAATTTATTCGTTGGTTTTGCACCTACTTCATGAACTCCTATAGGGTTGGGTTGTGTTTGACTAGGAAACTTACCTTTTTCTCACAAAGACTCATGTATCAGACCAACTTGGATTTTTAACTCGGAAATAACCTAACTATTTTCTTTTCCTATCCTGTAACTAGCTTGTACACTCTATTCTACTGATAACTGAAATTTTGTAGTTTGCTGAGTTAACAAGGCGAGAGTCTCCTCTAAACTTAAGATTTTCTTATCTGACTGATCCTGAAACTGAGCTGGTCCCGAAGGATTCTTAGTATAGCCAAAACCTGAGGGAGCATTAGAATTACTAAACTGACCTTGACTCTGGCCCTTAGACCAAGAAAGGTTTGGATGGTTTCTCCAACCAGGATTATAGGTTTCTGAATATGGGTCAAGCTTTTGACGGTTATCGAATCTAGTGTTATTATAAAGAGCATTGGCTTTCTCTTCATTATTCCGGCCTTCCCAAAAAGGCTCCACTCTACCACTAGTGTGACCCAATTTTAAAGCTTCTAACCTTTTTGCTATAACAACAATTTTGGCATCTGATTCAAAGCCTCCTTCTACACTATTAACGTTTCCTCTACCTAGAAGAATTGTTTTCTGGGGTTCCCTACTATTTTCCCATTGTTGGGTCTTTTCGGCGGTGTTATTCAAAAATGTCGTCGCCGCATCAACTGTTTGGTTTTCAAACCCACCTGTACAAAGAAATTATACCATGGTTGTTGTGGAATAATCTATACCCTCATAAAGGATCTGAAATAGCCTAACCTTTTCTAAACCATGATGAGGACATTGTGTTAACAAATCATTGAAATTTTCCAAATACCCATACAAAGATTCTCTCTCCTGTTGAGAAAACGTGTTTGCGTCCTAATAGACGATGTTTTGTGCCTAGGGAAAAACTTGCATCATCATCAAGGCCTTTAATTTTTAGGGTACTACAAATTTCCTCAAAATCCCTAACATGGAAATAGGGGTTTTCATCTTCTTTCCCTAAAAAGATTGGGAGCATCTGTATGGTCCCAGGTTTAAGTTCATAATTTTCTTCCATTTCAGCTAACCTGATACACGAGGGAGGATTAGTCCTAGTAGGATTCACAAAGCTTTCAAAGTTGCCATTTCTGGCTCTATCCGAATAATAGGGATTCCCTCCTCAATAAAAGAGGGACGTTCAAAACTGGATTTTCCGAAAATCGGTCTTTCTAAATTAAAGTAATCGAGATTCTTATAATTACTAGGTTTCTCTTTAATAAATCGACCTAGAGCGTCTTTTTTATGTTCAGGCATACACAAGAAATTTCGTAATTGGAAGGGTATTCTAAGCAATCACAAATCAAGGCTGACTCAACCAAATAAAACCTATTAATTTATAGTAAATAAAAAGCATGATGGCTCCACTTGGACTGTTTCTAGACCAGCTTCTAATCTTCTAAAAGTCAACTAGGTATAGTTTTAGCAAACCTCTCTAGAACGTTCTGAATTAAAGTAAGTCAAATAGAAGTAGGAGAAGCTCAGAGGAGCTTTGATACTCAAACCTCTTTGGCAAAAACGTTACAGTAATCATCCTGAACTTTGAGTTAGGCTAACAAAATACCCAATACAGTCATTTCAAACAACTGTCCTACAAGCTCGTTACCTTATCGGTCTCGTTCTAGTCAATATTTCAAGGCTTAGGTTCGCGTAGGTTACGTGTTCCTAAGGCGGGCAAGAAGAGAACGGTGATGAAATCCGAACCCGTATCTTGTAATGGCCAGGCCTTGGCCTTTACTAGAAAAAATAAATATCCGTATTCAGTCCTCAACATATAAGCATACGAAGGAAGACAGTAACCCGCTGATAGGAGATTCACGGGTGTTCAGAATCTTATCTCCAGTTCCAGATGGGGATGAACCAGTTGTAGTCGACTCGGGCCACCGACTCCTATGTCAATGTACGAACCCAAGGTGCAGATTGTCCTCCTTATCTGCAAACAGTTTATATTTAATGGAACCCTTCCGCAGGGTTTTAAAATAAAAATAATGTCCCAAAGTGTCCAAAAAGAAAAGAAAAATTACAAAAATAATAAATAAATCCTAATACAGTTTTTTTTTTCTAAAAATAAACTAAAAACTAAAAAATAACTAAAAGTTGTCTTCTGTTTTTTTTTTTGTCCGTTCTTTTTGCTTTAATCTTTAGCTCCAAAGTCTTTACGAAATCACAAACTCCTTGGCTCAATTTTCTTTATGATCCAAAACCTGTAGACAAAAGATAAATACCCAAAAACATAAAATATAACAAAATAATAAAAATCTAATAAATAAATAAAATAAAAACTAAACCTAAAAAGAAAAATAAATCTAAAAACCCTAAAAACAAGTCCCCGTCGGTGGCGCCAAAAATTGATGTGATTTATATATAGTGGTAAAAAGGATTCGATTTTCGAACTTGTGAATGATACCTTTAGACTTAAATTCTAAAACTAAAATAGAAAACTCACTAAAAATTATAACAAACTCAGACTAGGATGATATCAATATTAAAAGAACACTAAGGCCAAGATTCCACTATTTTCTATGTTCAAAGTGATTAAATCCAATATTTATATTTATGCAATTTTTGCGTTTAATTTGATTCTAAACTATTGCAACATGTAGATTTTCAAAATAACAAGTGTAAATCCAAAGTGTAGAGAATCAAAAACCTATGGCCAAGCATGCTCTATCAAAAGAAATAACAATTTCTTAACAAAAATCATTCAAACAATTTTCGATCAAGGCAAATAATCATAAATAATTGCAATAAATAAATAAATAAATAACAATATACCACTTTTTGCTGGAAAAATAGCTTATTTGTCGCCTCAGCAATGGGGTTTAGCTCCTCATATTAATCAATTGCTCAAAATACATTTTTATAGCCCAGAAGTTGATTAAAAGGATGAAAATTAATAAAACAGACCGTTTGCAACAATATATTGACGTTACAAATCAGCTGTTACAATGGACTGACTGTTACAGAGAAATCACTGTAGTTATGTTACAAATTTGAGACGCTGTTCTTATTTGCAACACTTGTTCTTCAGCAGCGGCAGAAAGCGCAACTTCCTGCAACTCGATCTTCTCATCTCTGCGGTCTTCTATAATTCTCTAAAACTACTCCAATAACTTAGTAATCCTCCTTATGACTAGAACCAACCCTTATATAGCCAGCAAGCCCCAACAATCCGAGTTTATCTTCAATTATTCTTCCACGACAAGTTACATAATTATTTCTTTTTTTTTTCTTTCTCTGCACGTCTTCGGAGTTTTTGCAACTTTCCAAAACTCCCTCAAGACCCGAACAAAGACTAGATTCTACCAATCCAACGTAAAATTCTCTCCCAACTTCCAAAAATATCATCAAAAATCCCGAGTATTTTTCCTCTTCCCTGTTTTGCTTGAATTGAAGATATATCATGACTTTCTCGAATCTGATCACCATATATTCCCTGTTTGGGTCTAACAGGATAATATCAATCCTTTCCCACGACCAACTCCGTCAAAATCTCCACCGATATCCTCCCAAACACTGTTTGAACGAACAAGAAGAGGTGGTCCCCTAACCAGAGTAGGGGTGCCTTTAGCAGATATCTTGGGGTGCCCCTTATCCAAAATGTGGGTGCCAATAACAATTCCTCAGGGGTGCCTTTAGCAACTTTTCGAGCCGATTTTTCCAAAAATGTTTATTGGCCAAAAATACCTACACACACATAAAACACCATAATAAATACAAAAATGAGCACTATCAATATATAGAATCGAGACAAATTAGACACAAAAATGTGTCTATCACCCATACACATAATCATAAAACTATATACAAGATTATGTCAATGTCATATCTACGAAGTTCAAAAGATAAGCGTTACACTTCGATATAATTCCTTAATACTATGACCATACTATTATGATCATGTCTATCTATTAGAGTATTATATACAATATATATAGCTTCGCATGTTATGTTTTCAATATAGCATGACTTGAAAGATACGTTAGGAATAAAACATGTTCAAGTCAATATTACTAACCTCAAGCGGAAGGATGATGTAGTCGTTACTTCTTCTCATTCTTCAGGTCTTTAGAGTAATACTTGTATTTCTCAATATTCCTAGAATTTCTAGTCTAACCTAAACGAAGTTGATTTTAGTATTTAATCAAGCGACTTTAGATGAGTTTCGATACAACGACGACTTTAGATGTACAGTATATATAGTTTTGCAGTTATGTTTTCAATATAGCACGACTTGAAAGATACGTTAGGAATGAAACAGTTCAAGTCAATATTACTAACCTCAAGTGGAAGGATGATGTCGTCGTTGTAGTTCGTTACTTGTTCACATTCTTCAGGTCTTCAAAGTAATCCTTGTATGTCTCAACATTTGTAGTTCTAGTCTAACCTAAACGAAGTTGACTCTAGTATTTAATCAAGCGACTTTAGATGAGTTTCGATACTAAAATATGACAACAAAACTTGACATATCAACGTTTGGTGAGTTTAACCGATCTATGCTCTAACATATACCCCCCCAATCCAGTTTTAGGATATTCATAAATCTTCACATATAATATACATAACCCAATATTAATCACTTTACTCAAACTTTTTCCGAAACATGCCTCCATCTTACATTAATCCTGTGGAGTATTCATCAGAAGAATATTTATCTCTCTATCGGAGCTTGGTACCATATTACCCGAAGAAGGGTGAAGAACGCAGGATGAATGATGTTCCCAGTCAAAGCCATTGGAGTACCATACAGGAAAACTTCAGCACTGAAACTGGTAACCCAAACAACCGTATGTCGACATGTTTCCATAAATGTAGTTCACGAATTCAATCATTTAGTATGGAATGTCAACCAATATCGACTCGGGGGTGAAACTAATGATGAAGTTTTAGCAAGAGCTCTGGAGGAATGATGTAGAAGGAAAGGTTCAAATTTCTAGTATAAACCTCATTTCAACATCCTTAAGGTGATGGCTAGATTCAAACCTTATGTAAGGCAAGTTATCCCACCATATCTTAAAAATGGTGTAGGCCAGTCTTCGACAAACCTCGCCCATCGTAGATGACGAATAATAATACAATGAAATTGATTTTGTGGGTATATCTATCTGTAAACCCTCATGAGACAAAACTCGTCCACCAGGAAAACCTGGTGGTTTAAAGGCTTGTTGCACATGCTAAGTGTAACCGTATTTTCAACAAACTGAACTAAGATTGAAACTACGAATAACTAGTTTACTATCGTAAACCCAAATTTCAAACGGTGTATTATCTTGTGTTCAATTTATAATCCATGAAATTTATTTAGAACGGACTTTTGAGGACTACTCAAAAATGGAGGGGGACTATTTTGTGATAGGAATGTCTACCCTATACTTATAAGGGGTGTCCTAAAGTGTGGAATTGACTAACAATGGGCGAGAGGTACTGGGACTAAGGAGAAACTATTACCATTTGAAGCAAAAGAGTTAACGAAAGATAT
>JAJJMB010007077.1:1733699-1902195 GCA_023531105.1 Papaver atlanticum
ACAATATATACAATTGAGACATATTAGACACAATAATGCGTCTATCACCTACCCTTAACCTAATTTAATTTAAAACCAACCTAATAACCACCTATATATATATAACCACCACCTCCTCCCACCACCGCCGCCCACCACCACCACCACCTCTATGTATATAGCTTAATTTAAATCATTAACGAAGATATTCTCACAAACCCATTACTTGTCATTCGTTTTTGGTTGAAGAAATGAGAAGTAATCATCAATATGAGTTGAAAATGAAAGTTGCAGAGAGAAGTTCGGCTAGGAATTATGTGAAACAGTTTGTCGAACTAGCCGAACTCAGCTTTAATGGAGTTTTTTCTTTCAGAAAAAAGTTCGGTTACCTCGCAAAAAAAAATCCCAGTCGAACTTTTATTTCGGTTACGTCGCAACTTTTTTTCGTTTTTTTCCTAGCCGAATTTTTAGTTCGGTTTTGTCGCAATTTTTTTCTACTAATCGAACTTTTTTCTGAAAACCTATATATTGAGTTCGGTTACGTCGAGAAAAAAATTCCCAACCGAACTTTTAGTTCGGTTACGTCACAACTTTCTTTTTCCTAACCGAACTTTTCTCTGAAAGCAAAAACTCCATTAAAGCTGAATTCGGCTACCTGTGTCTTCAGAACCATTAGCCGAACTACACTTGCAGATGAGTTCAGCTACCTGTTCTTCAGATGTCGTAGCCGAACTTCATTTCCATGGTCGAAATCAGTTTATAAATTTCTTATTTTTTCAAAAGTTTTTGTCAATTCAAGCAACATTAACTAAATTTGAAGTATACCTAAGTACCCAAAACCCTCATTTCGAAATCAACCATCTTAAAAAACAAAAAAACAAAACCCCCTTCTTCTAAAAAATAATGCTTTTAAAAACACTCAGCTAATTAATCTAACCTCACTAATCAATCATTACACTAACACTAATTAATCATTACACTAACTAATTTAATCACCAAGGGCAAGTTTGGTATTAGAAAAAACTAAGTTAAGGGGTGGCTCAAATTTACTTCAAATATCCACCCCAAAATAGAAGAGTAGTCCCCCACCTTTTTTGAGTAGTCCCCAAAAGATCATTCTTTATTTATCACTTTTAGGAAACTCTATGAAGTTGAGTGTCTCCTCGCCGAGCCTTCATATCCCGACCAGAATACAAGTTATCAATAATAATGTGCATTATGTCGTATGAGTGTAAACTGGGGTGTAACTTAGAAAAGGTCAAACAAATATCTTATGCCGGCGACCAACAGTTTGGCGTTCAGGTGGGGCGCCTAATGGTTAGTCGCTGCAAAGCATATTCCCCAAAAAACCTATCGAGCGCCAAACCGTTGGAAGATAAAGCAATTTTCGGAGCGGCAAACCCATTGGTCGCTCATGTATACATTCAAGATTGCGTTCAAGCAAATGCTTGAACCTTATATTGAATCAAGGCTATGATAACATTTACATAACGTTTTTTAAGTTGAACGTTGAAGCACAGTAGGGGAAGCCTTAGGTCGTGTTTGGGAACTGGGATATCCCAATCTAGGTTGGATTATCAAAAAAAAAAAAAAAAAAAAAAGGTTGAAAAGTATTTGTTTACATTTTATTCCAAGTTGGAATACAGATAGCTAATCCATCCTTGGTTTTCGGAGGCTAAAATTTTAGGTGCATGGTATTCTCCTGAAAACCTGTTCTCCCCATTTCCCAACCTAGGATAGAGCCACAAACTCCACGATTTAAAATTTTTTAAGACTATTTTGTCATTTGCTCCTACTAGTTTACCTTGATATCTGATATATTTGCGTAAGTTGAGTTAAAACTGATCAATCTCAAGGTTAATCTACTGCTGGATTGAGTGTCAAACAAACACAAGTTGAGTTAATCCAAATCTGGATAAGATTTTAGACAAACAATACTAAAACTGATTTATCATAAATTAAAATAAGATACACTATCCTAGGCTATGTTATTCCATTTCCAAGCTCCTAAATAGACCATTCCCAAGTGGCCTGATGGTTCTCATGCTCCCTCTCTTAGATAAGGTTTAAACCCTACACTTTATATTTGCTAGTAGTATTTAGGGGTCACAACTAACCACTGTAATAACCCATCTAAAAAAACAAAAAGAAAAACTGACCCTTATTATTTGAAACCTATTATTGGGGCGTCACATTCCAATAGAGGGGCTTCACTTGGATTTCTAGTGACCAAATAATTGGTTATGGGGTATTCTTGATTCAATACCAAATGTCTAAAATAACCTTCAACTAAAATAAAAACCTAAAAACTAAAACTAAAACTAAAATCTAATTCTCATTCAAAGATCTGCTCCTCTTCTTCTTTTTCTTCTTAACTTCATCTCCTTCATCAACCATAAATCATTCCCTCTTCTTTTTTTCAATCAAAATCATTTCACCAACTTCGATCAATCGACGGTTCAAAAAATTCATAATCGTCAATTGAATTCTCTATTTAAGGTGCAGAAGAAGCATGTTGATAGAAGTGATGGTAATCAACAAACCAATTGCATCTGAAATGGTTAGATTGATTGAAACCGTAGAAAAAATTAGGTTTCAGAACCAGTTAAGGTTGGGTTTTCCTCAAAAAAAACCAACCGTAAATGTTTTACAGGTTGGTTCGACCAAAAAAAAACCTAGCCGTAACTGATTTACAGTTAGGTTCGATCACAAAAAACCCAACCGTAACTGTTTTACAGTTGGGTTCGACAAAAAAAACCCCAGCCGTAACTGATTTACAGTAGAGTTTCGACCTAAAAAACCCAGCCGTAACTGGTTTAAAATTGGGTTTTCCTAATTTTACCTAGTTACGGTTAGGAGTTCATCATCACCTGACCGTAAATTTGTCTTACGGTTGGCTACGAAGGAAAAACTCAACCGTAAACCGCTCTGAAAAGCTAAAAAATTCAAATTTTTTTACTTACTTTCATCAATTTTGAGAAATAAAAAGAACATTGGTTGGTGATTTAAAATCAAGGGTTTTAGTTAGAAAAAATTCTCCAAAAATTCTCATTTTTTTTTCAACTTTTTCTTCCCACTAAAATCACTTAATATGATTTTTTATCACTAATTATATAATTTTTTTTATCAATCTAACTATTAGTTAATTAGATTATTAGCACTAACCACTTAAGGGTTGTTTAGTCATTATAAAATTATCTTAGATAAGGGTTTTTTGAAATTACTTATGGTTGACCCATTTTTGTCATATTAGATGAAACCCCCTCTATTGGAATGTGACGTCCTAATAATAGGCTTCTATTATTTTGTTTGATTGTCGAGGCAATCCAACCTGCATGTCATTACCCACCCGATTTAAAGTGTTTTTTTCTTGATCGTCGATTTAAAGCGTTAAAAACCACTCACATAACCCATCGTCGGTGGACATCCCACTTGAAAAAAGTATATTTCACCCTTAGTGACTCGGTCCACCTGCGCTTCCACTAGTGGGCACGGGCAGACAGAACGACAAACATGCGATTCGTTTCTCCTGGACACGCGGAACCAACAACACAGTCAACAAAGACTAGACTAGTTGAAAATAACATCAAATATTCTCTCATCAAATACCATCCAACGGTTTCAAACTATTTATGTAGGACCCGCTTTTAATACAAAATATGTTTAAGCGCTGTTTCCCATGTACAACAAAATTATACTCCTATAAACATCCCGTGCTTGGAAGAACCGCTCTCTTCTCCCTACTGCAGTGCTTTTCTCGTCACAGTTTTTTCTGCTGAAAAAAGAAAAACCAATGGACAATGTGAATTTTATTTGCCCTAAAAATCCAAATGTAAGATTGTTATTATTATTATTATTATTATTTTTCAGTTTTTTGTTGTAGAAATTGATTTTATCTGCTTCATTGATCACTGATTTTCTACTGATTCTTTTTCCTTCTTTTCTTTTTGTGACGATTTTGTTACAGGTTGATGATCGCAATGGAAATTTAGAGTGTTTGGATGATATATATCCTTTTCTTAAACTTTTAATTTATCTATTTCTATTTGCTGTTTTGAGTTGTGTGATTGTGTTTCTTAACATTACTTACAGTGCTAGGTTTTGGACCAAATTTGGTGACTGTAATTATAATTGTTGTACTTGGAATTATCCGGAAGAATGCTTCAGTTAGATATAGTAGGGTATGAATGATATTCCTCAGAGTTTATTTTCGTATTGGTTAAGCATTTCACTGAAAATGTTTTCATCGGTATACTTTGGGAATTATACGTTTTTAGTTCAAGACATTTGTGTTTTCCAAGTCGAAGATGTTTGCTAATTGAGAAATTTTCACTTTATGATAGTTTTTTCTTTCTTTCTTGTAGGATGCTGGAATGAGCCGTTTAGAGGTCTTCCTTTTTAGTGTCTTACCTGCTGTTGGAGCATGCCTATCCATGTATGATATTGTTTTACTTTCGAAGAAAGCTTTTCAAGAGCAAATTACTCTCTATCATCAGTGGATGCTCAGATGTTCCCAATTCTTAGTCTGGGTGAGATTTTATTGGAAGTAATGTCTTGCTTATATTTGAAATTCGTGTGTGGTGGGGATAAATTTGCTGTTTTTTTCCTGGAACTTAATCATTCCTTGTTCCATTTCTGCGTTATAGGCAGTAATTATGCTACACTGGAAGTATGACTACTGGTGCTCTATTTTCTGCAACCGAGTGCTGTGCTTTTGGTGGATAGCAAAAGCTCTGTTTGAGTTTCCTCATTTAGTAATGGTTTTCTCATTGCCCGAGGTACTCGTTTAGGTTACTTGATTCCCTCACAGTTTTTAAGACTTTAGATTAATATCCGATGCAGAATGCTGATTGAGAATATCTGTCCATGAAAGACGAGAATGATAGCGGTATATGACTTGATAAGTTGCTGGTTATCATGTCAAAAAGAATTTAGAAACCAGCATAATGATTATCTTAAGGCAAAAATTGAGAATCTATAAGTCCGTTAAGATGTTCGATGAGTTATTTCAAATGTTGATTTGCTTGATCCTAAAATCAGGTAGTCTTCCATAGAACGGAAAATTTGATACCAGAAACTCTTATGTGCCAGGTAACTAGATGGCTTAAAGAGAGTTTTTCTACACTAGTGGTTATCTTCTTTGGTGTATTCCTCAACACTGTCAGAGTAATGAAAACTTCCAATGGAAGCAGGTAGTACTTTCTTCTTTCCATCAATTTTTTATGCGTCTGAGTTTACCATTTTGAATTCATGTTTTTTACTTGAATTTATGTTTCTAGGAAACTTGAATTATTGGAAGATCCACTTATTTCTGGCAAGATAGAGTTGGAAGAACGCAATGTTGGGGATCTTGTAAGTCTTTCTCTTGCTTGGAGGTCCAATCCTTTCAAATAGTTTGAAGTAATTGCAACTTTCCATAATGAACACTTAAGAAAGAGAAATAAACCCTCTCTTCATAACACCAAACCTGCGTAAAAAATGTGACTTAGTTCCCGACCAGATGAACTTGCTGGTTGCAGTTAGGGTGATTATTGAAAAAGAGTCTTTTCGACTTGTGTACTTTTTCTATGAGGGTTGGTTGGAGATCTTAGAGCTGTGGTGGTTGGAAATGAGATTGAGTGTGAATTCAGTATATATCCTAAAGCCTCAGTCATCATAACTAAGAATATTTTAGATTCTTTTCATGTGGGTCTATAAGTATCAACATTGAATGTCTGCTTTTGTTTCATAGACGGGAAGCTTTGGTAGCTTTTGGCATCATCTTACTTTCAAGTCTATCAACTCAGTAATGGATATTGGAGTGGTGAAGCAGCTTGGCTATGATGACTTAATCCAACCACCGATTGAACTGAGCACATCTTCCTGCTATAGTGTTCTGCTAGAAAGTTGGGTAGCTGAACAGAGGGACCATAAAACACATCCTTCATTGTTTAGAGCAATTTGTTATGCATATGGCTGGCAATATATGTATCTTGGTTTATTGAAGGTAATACTTCCACAGTCATTTTCTTCCATGGTTACGGTTTTAGTGTCTTGTATTTACAAATTAAGTATTTTCATGTTCATCACATATAATCTTGAAATTTCCCTTGTAACGAGTCCCTACTTTGTAAACACAATTTGCGACCAAACGCTATTGGATGGCAAAATGGAAATCATAGAGCTTCCTGACTTAACAAGATCTTACAATTTGATCAATCTTTGCTTTGTATAAACTTTTGGTTGGGTAATGTTACTACTGCAGATCTATTTGAGTTGACGAAAAGCACAAAATAATACGCTTCATCATTAGTTTTAGCTTGCATATATAAAATATGCTAATAGTGCATGCTGTCTCCATGCTCTTTAAATTACCGTTGTGACACTGTATCCTTTTCAAATATTTTACTGGGTTTTGCAATTATATGCAGGTAGTGAATGACTGTCTTGGTTTTGTGGGACCACTACTTCTGAATAGACTTATTTGGTTTCTTCAACAAGGTGTTGTAATACTTGACTTCCTTTCCATTAGTTCTATATTTTTTCCATAGTTAGTGAAGTTACTTTATGCATGTATATAAATCCTTTAATGCTCTAAAGGAGGAAACTGATTCTGTTCAAATTTTGATATCTTCTGCAATTTTGTGCATGTGGTCATGTCATGTCTACACTGTGATTTTCTTACTTTTTCTGAATAAAATTCGGGCACTTACAAAATCTCTCTTGAGGAGATTGTTTTGTCTAAGTCAGAAAAATCTTGAATGAGAAGAATAGTCGTCGCATCTGAATCTCTATAGCTTTAATAAATTTTTATACGGCTGTTGATTAGATCTTGACTTCAGAATCCATTACTGTAAGAAGGCTGGAGATATGAATCAGCCAAGGATGCTCTTTTAACTGTGTATCTCCACCTGACTTCTTTGAGGAAATCAGGAAATTGCTTGCATCCTCAAATGCTTGTTGATGTCTATGCTGGATAGTATTGACTTTTTTCCCGAGGACCATTTTCCTTGCGGCTCCTAATTAATCTGTTCTTTCGGTAGCAGGAAATTTTCCCGTTTCCTCATTTTATTTAGTCTTTATTGCCTTAAATTTCAGCCTTTTATCGGACTGCTCGGCCTGACTCAGCGAGTATTTGCTAGGAGTCTTAAAATTTAACTCACATAGTTTCCAATACTAAACCGTCTCGTGCATCAGGATCTTGTTATTTTCCCCAGATTTTTGCGCTGTCAGTCTTTACACACTTTCGACGCAGCTAGAAGGTCTAGAATCCTTTGGTCCTCTGTCTTTTTTCTGAAAGTGCGGTGAAATATACGAAATACATTGTATCACTTGATAGGGTTCAATGTATAATTCTCGACTATCTGACTATTTTCAGTTTCTTTACTTCTGTGATGTGAGCTATGACTGACAATAGTTTGGTGTTGATGTCTTTAATATATTCAGGTTCTGGGCATTTGGATGGCTACGTTCTTGCCATTTCCTTGGGCCTTACACCCATCATTAAGTACTTTTTCTTCTTTAACAGTTACTGTAATATTTTGATGCCGTCATTTTCATATCTGATTTTTTATGTATTTTAAACTCCATCTTTTATCTTTAAAACGTTCCCAGAATAAAAAACAACCTTCTTGAGTTCTATTAATATTTTCTTTAGTTTGCTGCTTGTTTGAAAACTTGCAACAGAAACAACAGTTGCCAATGAAGTACTTATCATATTCTCTTAGTAATACTTAAAATCCTTCTTTACCAGTCACATTCAGACCTTTATCAGTTTCGGAGTTATTCACGTAACGAATTTTGGAAACTCTGCTATTCCATATGTTTGAGCATCAATTCTGCAGTAGTTTGCCTTACGTAACACAGGTACTTCAAAATTGCAAATTACTTTTAAAAAGAATTTGAAATAACAAGTTTGATGTTGTAACTTTCTTCTGGTAAAACAATCTGAAATGATGTAGCAAAGCACGGAATAGCTTGGAATCTGACTAGAGATCGACGGTTATATATATTTATAATATTAGAGTGGTAAATCTTCTAGAAAACACATGTCTCTTCTATAAGATCCTGCTATTTTAAACGAAGCCGAGTTGATGTTGAGTAGCAGTCTGATGAAACTGCACCTCTTGTTTGGTGAATGAGAATCCTTAAAGGTAAAACTAGTAGACAGAAAGAACAGATGAAGGATGTAGAGGAAAATGAGTAGACCATTGAAATGGAGAGGGAAGCTAGAGTTAAGGACAATTACACTCCATTCCTTGATTTCACAATAGAGATTATTCAAAATTACCTGGAGTCTGAATATTTTCAGTATATTGCTATAGTTTTCAGGAAAACTGAAACATACATATATTTCTTTGCTGTACTTCTACAAGTGACCAGATTATTTGTTTCAATTGAATGTTTTGGTTAGTTGTTCTGGAGACTTGCCAACTGAAACATATGAATACATGCCAATTCTTTTATGTACTCAGGTGTTTTAATACTTTGGCTAACATAAATACTCCTCAACCCACAGGTCGTTCATGGACACGCAATATACTTTTCTCCTAGCGAAACTAAAACTAAAGCTAAGGTCCAGTATAATGACAATTATGTATCACAAGGTAAGTCAATGACTGCTTCCATTGTAAGTATTTTTTATTAGTAGGTCTATTTTTCTGAATTTTGTGAGCACATAGTTAAGCTTAATATTAACTGAACTGATTCCAACAGTTTTTGGCTACCCTTTTGACAGTGCCTCAGCATTAGCCTTGCAGAACGCTCAAAATTTTCTGAAGGTGAAATTCAGACATTCATGTCTGTAGATGCTGATCGAACTGTGAACCTGTTTAACAGCTTCCATGATATGTGGAGGTAAAATCTTTTTCTCTATTATCTTGTGACTTGAAAGTTAAGCTCAACTCTAAGCACTGAAATTCTAACAGCTATTTATCACATTTATGTTGGATGTATGGGACGATGTTTTTGTTCCTCCTACTCTGGTTCTCTTTCTTTTGCTTCCCTGTAGTTTAGGTGTATGCTTTAACACCTAGCGGAGCAATAACTTGGTTGTTTTTTTAGTGTGTTTATAGCCTTTCTGTCCTTTCGTCTAGCTTTCTCACTGGATCTTACATATCTAGGGTTTCGGTTTTAAGCATTCCACAATGTTCCCTTGATTTATTTATACAGAAATTGCAATTTGCTGATGTCTTAGGACTGTCACATGCCTTCCAATTTCCTCGTTAGTTTTTAGACAAAGCTCGTATATTTCTTTTTTGTTGGATAAATCGAGAAAAATATTGATAAAAAAAAGGAGTACAAAAAGGGATGTAGCCAGAAGGTCAAGGGAAGGTCGATTACCAGAATTAAACAAAAGCTCGTTTGGTTGTTGGTGGGCTAGTAGATTAAAAGAATTGGAAGTTGGTAGATATTGTAATTTTTACACTTACAGTTCAGGGTTTTGTCAGGAGTTTAGAACCTGTGCGGGTAGTACTCAATGGTCATCTATTAGTATTTATGCTCTAAAGATAGTCACTGGAAGCTAGGCTGCTTCTATGTAATCTGGGAAGGAGGATCCTTACTGCTTCATGGTGTTTTCTAGCTCCTGTGAATCTAAAAGGTTGTTCCCTGGTTGGTCATTGAGGTGCAGATTATGCTCATTCCACATTCTATAACCTTGAAAGCGCATAATGCCCATTTTTTATATTTGGTTTTTGTTTGATATTTACAAATTTCACACTGAGTTTGTTATAGTGCAAGTGGTAATAATCTTTTGCCTCTTTCTGTTATCTACAGTTATGCCTTTTCCTTTAATGGCTTACCCGTTATAAATTACTCTTGTTGGTGTTGCAGTCTGCCTTTACAAATTGGAGTGGCACTGTATCTACTGTACACTCAAGTCAAATTTGCTTTCCTTTCTGGAATCACAATAACGGTGTTGCTAATACCTGGTATGCTTCTGGTTCTATAGAAAATATAATTTGAAATCTGACAAGTTTTAACTGTTGATAGATTTTGTGAAAGTGCTTTTACTGTTGACTGTTGTTACTAAAAGGGGCCTAAGTTGTGATCCTTGGACGCTTTTTCTGAAGTTATAAATTTTCAATCACAGTGAATAAATGGCTCTCTACTTTGATTGCAAGAGCAACAGAGGAAATGATGAAACAAAAGGATGAGAGGTAGATTTACTTGTTCTATGTTATCTTCCTCGTAGCATTGATAATGTTCTTTGAAGGGCTTTGTGAAATGCGTTCATTGCCATCTTCAATCGGACGGAATTAGGATCTAAATCTTCTTTTTGGTTTGTAGAATGAAGCATATCTCTTTATCTTTGTTAACTGTTGGCATAAAAGTGTGCCAGTTCCTTGAGAAGCATTAGTTGGTATAACAATTAAGCATGACTAGGAGGTCAACCTTCTCTTTAGACAATGCAGGCAACATTTGAAGTGTCAAACGGCTTTCGCTTTGTTGTAGCATGTCCTGAATATATCTGAAAGATGTGTTTGTTTTATGTCTGAGTTGATTGATTATGGGACCGAAGTAGTGGACTATGATCTTTGTTATAAAACAATTGAGGTTGTTTATGATAACATTTTGCTGTTGCAAGTTGAACTATATTATATAAGGAGTCGTAATGAGAGAAAATCATGGCTGACTCAGAGGTGTCAGGTTTTTATATGTAGAGAGTACATTCCATTCGATAGTGAAGCGCCTGTATGAGGCGTGGTTTCCCGTTCACCTAAGCAGGAAGTAAGAGTTGTTTACTGATCAGTGAAAGTTGCATTATACCAATTAATGCAAAAACTACCAATGGGACATGCGACAGTCATGCATCTAATTTTTACCACTCATAAACTGCGTACTTGTTAACAGTTCATCTGTTGCCTTTCCAATCATGTAGCTGAGAAAAATCTAGCACACACCACTTATTATGCATGTTAATAATTCGTTCCAAAAATGTAACTTGGGCAGAATCAGAAAAACAGGAGAACTTTTGACTTATATCCGTACATTGAAGATGTATGGATGGGAGCTTTTGTTTGCAGATCGTTTAAGGGTGGCCAGATCCCTGGAAGTGAAGTATTTATCTGTATGGAAATCAGTCTTTCAATTGTTTGGATTAACATAGATAATAGGGACCCTTTGTTCACTTAAGTTCATTCATTGTGTAAATTGGTCAAATAAGTTCCAACATTTTTAGCCATCTCTATCAGACTAGGAAGTATTTGGATGCATGGTGTGTATTCTTTTGGGCAACCACACCAACACTCTTTTCGCTGTTCACATTTGGACTCTTTGTGTTGACAGGGCATTCACTCAATGCCGCAACGGTAATTTTGTAATGGATTTCTCTGCCAATAATTATTATTATAATCTGTGTTCATTTAGTAAAAGTTCAATTCCTTATTTACAGGTCTTCACATGTCTATCTCTTTTCAATACCTTGATCTCTCCGTTAAATTCGTTCCCATGGGTCATTAACGGGTTGATTGATGTGAGTTTTCTATGTGCAATTGTTAAAATTTTATTGCTCATTGTAGCTGGCGTGCTGTTGTTTTAAAATTTCACACTTTCCATTGTACCTTTCAGGCTATCATATCTACTAGGAGATTGGCTAAATTTCTTTCATGTCCCGAGCATATTTCTCAACGGGCACTCACAGCTGACCCATCATCGAAATTTCTCTTCAACCCCTTGGTTGATGTTAATTTTGATCATATGGCGGTTATCATCCGAGATGCAGCATGTACATGGTTGAACAGCAACGGTGCGGAACATAGTTGTGTGCTGAATGCGATATCTCTGAACCTTCCTAAGGGATCGCTTGTTGTAGTAATCGGAGAGGTAGATCAATGTTACTGGTTCATATTACTTTCTATATTACAAATTGCACATCAACACAGTAGCACAGAACATTTTCAGTAGGTCGCAATAATTTGTCAGAGTTTATAATTCCATTGTTGGGAATAGGTAATTAAATTGATAAGGTGAATCATGTATCATAATATTTACTTGATGCCAGCATATGTGAATCACTAAAGAAACTTGGTCATTGTATTTTTATAAATCATTTTGTAGTGGGGATACCCATTTTGTAGATCTGTTGAATACTTTCACACTTGCTTTTCGGGCCCATGCCTCCAGGTCGGTTCTGGGAAATCATCCTTGTTAAATTCAATACTTGGAGAAACGCGGCTCATTCGTGGAAGAATACACTCATTTGGTTCAGTAGCGTATGCATCACAGGTTCGACTTTTTGTACTCAGAAGAAGTGGAATATGGCTATTACTGCAGTACCCTTATGCTGGTTGTTGCTAATTGCAATTGTGTAGGTCCCATGGATATTGTCGGGCACTGTGCGTGACAATATTTTGTTTGGAAGGGAGTATGATGCGAAAAGGTACACGTTCAAACTTGAAATACATTTTAATATGATGGAAATTCTGTTTACTAGAGTTAACGTGAATAATAGTCAGAAATACATTTTAATGCATTTTAATTTTGTTGCTGCTGAACTCCCAACATAAAGCCATCATATGAAGCTCACTTATTTGCTCTTGATTTGTATTTTCCTCTCCGCTTCTTGTAGATATGCAGAAGTGCTACAAGCATGTGCTCTTGATGTAGATATTTCCTTGATGGTTGGAGGTGACCGAGCTTATATTGGGGAGAAGGGAGTCAATTTATCAGGTGGACAGAAAGCACGTCTTTCACTCGCGAGGTAAAAGCTCCTCTTATTGACTCATTCATTAGATTTATATTTTGTACAATTTTTTCTCAAGGTATTAATTATGTCAAGTAATCTATAGGGCCGTGTACGCTGGTGCGGATATATTTATGCTAGATGATGTTCTCAGCGCAGTTGACACTCAAGTTGCTTCCTGGATTTTATACAGAGCCATTTTGGGCCCTTTAATGAATAAGCAGACACGTGTCCTCTGTACTCATAATGTTCAGGTTGACCATTCCGACCTTTTTTTTAACTACGTTATTTATGAATAAGCTAATGGTGGGTTTGAAAAGTCAATATTTACTGGTACTAGCATGCTTAGTTGCAGTGTTTAATACCTAGTTATATCACAGAAAGAGCGATAGTTCTTATTATTTATTGTTTACTTTGTAGTATTTTACTTCTCCATTCTTCTAAAAATAAGGGTTCTACTACTATGTGAAAAGCAAATGTATCACAGTTTCGATGTCGATTAATATATTGCAATGCCATAAATACCCTTATGCAAAAAATTATCACAATGTTTGGGAGATAATACAAGTCTCTTAAGGTTTGAGGCAGATTGCAATTTGTTGCAAGGTATGCTTTTTGACATCTAAATCAAAGATCTTAAATATTGCTGACTTGGAATTTATTGAGCAAATTGAAAAGGTTAACATTGAGAAATATACTTATTAGTTCGTTAAACTTTTAGCTAACTTTTATCTTGGTTTCTCTGAAAGGTGAGTTTGAAATAAAGGTGAAATGTTCATGTTACCTAGTTGGCTTGACTTGACCCAGCTTTTTGTGATAGTCAAAATTTGTGTCTTAATAAAGGAATCATATGTTTTTTATTTTAACCCAACAGGCAATGCAATCCGCTGATATGATTGTTGTTTTGGACAAAGGAGAAGTCAAATGGGCAGGAAGTTTGGCTAAATATTCAATCTCTCCGCATGCAGTAGTCTCATCGTTTGAAGAATCAATGGTTTCAGCGTCCCAATTTGCACGGCAAGACAGTAATGTTGAAGTTTCACTTGATAAAGAATATGACGTCCTGCTGCAAGGGAACGCTGCAACTGCTCAGGATGAACCACAAGAATTCATTGAAGCAGAGCTGAGAAAGGAGGGCAAAGTTGAACTCAGCGTATATAAGTGAGTGCTACAGTCCACAATATGATAGAATGGGTAAAAATCATAAAAGGGTACAATACAATGTCCTCCTTCGCTATACATCTTAGGGTGATTATAATCATTTGTACAGCTGCAAGGATTTTCTTGCTATATTTGGACGAATCTGTTTTCCTAATCGCTAAAGAAAGGAGTCTCATGCAGACATTTTTGTTTGGAAGTTCCCGAAATAAGTTTTATTATGGTGTTAAAATTGAAAACGAGTGCAGTTTTTCAGTTGACCTGTCATAATATATGTAACTAGGTTCTTATGCTTTGAATTTTTTAACATACGCTGAGCAGTCTGCATCTTGCAGAGCATATGCCGAATTTTCCAGCTGGCCAGTGGTTATTATAATTTGTCTCTCGGCTGTTTTAATGCAAGCATCACGCAATGGAAATGATTTGTGGTTATCATACTGGGTTGATTCGGTTACAGGGAGGCACAAAGCTAATTATTCCACATCCTTTTATCTGGTAATCAATAATATTATACATTGTGATACTAGGTAGAATGATAATTACTTTCTCAAGAATTCAACAGATGGATCTCGGATATCAACTAGGATGATCCATGTTAGAAAGTTCAAGAGTAGTAAAATTTCCGTCTAATTGTAAGATTGTTTGTACAGGTTGTTCTCTCTGTCTTCTGTCTCTTAAATTCTCTCTTAACCTTGGTAAGGGCGTTCTCTTTTGCATTTGGAGGTCTACGAGCTGCAGTTCAGGTGCACAGTGACCTTCTAAACAAATTGATCAGTGCACCTGTAAATTTCTTTGATAGGACACCAACTGGAAGGTTGCTGAACAGGTGAGGATGATGTATGTTTGAGAAACCTTAATAACTCGACTACAATCTTGTTTTATGGATTGATTTCTATTTTCGTGCAGATTGTCATCAGATCTGTACATGATTGATGACTCACTTCCATTCATTCTTAACATTCTCTTAGCTAATTTTGTTGGTCTCGTGGGCATCGCAGCAGTATTATCATATGTACAGGTAGCCGTATTTTTCTTCCTTCTACACACTATTGACCAATAGTATGGCATTCTTTTCTTTATATAAAAATAAAATAACTAAAGAGATGGTGGAGCTCCCTTTGTTGAGTTCTTATTTTTACTCTCTCTAGCTATAATATATGATTTCTGCGACTGGTGGATTATGCAGGTCATATTTTTGCTTCTGCTACTGCCACTGTGGTATATTTACAACAAGTTACAGGTATTCGTGCAATAACTCATATTTGTGTATCTACGGTTCTACATCAGTAGGTCGTAATTGTATTTGGTGCTGCCATGTGCTTGACTTACTCTCTCTTGATATTCTTCCATACATAATGTGTACTGTAATGTCCTGCTACATGTTACCAGTTTATTGGGACTGAAGTTGCCGGTACCCTCTTTCATATTTTGTGTCTATTTTTGTCTTGCACCAAAACTTGTCCCCGCAACCTCATTACAGGGGATTCTGTTCTTATTCCTTCTTCTTCATTATTTTTCTTTTACTGTCTCTTGCGTGCCTCTATTCTGCGGTTTTGGTGTACCTTTTGCAGTGATTGTGTATCTTGCATTTGAGGCTTCAGAATTTCGTTTCTTTTGATAAAGCTAAGCATGCAGTGTAAATTCCATCGTCAATCTAACATGTAGTTGTCAATTTTGTCAGTTTTACTATAGAGCAACATCCCGTGAGCTGCGGAGGCTTGACAGTGTTTCCCGTTCTCCTATTTATGCATCTTTCACAGAAACACTAGATGGGTCATCAACTATTAGAGCATTCAAAGCAGAGGTAGGTAAAATGAATTGTTCAGCAAGTTAATCTTCATCGATCAAAACAAAAGAAGAAGTTCATTTTTATGATAATGTAGAATTGTAACAAGTATATACATCCTTCTTCAACTGATCCACTAATCATGAATGTACCTAGTGATACTAAACTTTCTCTCAACTAAAAGGGATTTGTCGAACTATTGATTCTGTAGGCTTTAGTCATGTTGTAAGTTGTAATCTATTGAAATATGAATGTCTCATAGCAGATATATCATACAAACTATCCTTGTTGTGAAGTTTTTTGGTATATTTTTAAAGGTCATCTATCGTTTTTGAGCATAAACGATCTATTCACTAAAATTTATTGATATTGGGTACTTGGTTGATTATAAAATAATCAATTTAGTGATCCTATTAAGGAAAGTCAGTTCAGCGATCATGTGCTCATTTATTGTTAATGTGGTAAATATAAGTAAACCGTTGCAGTTTGCAACGGTGCAACCTTCCACCTGTAACAGAAGGTTCTCAGAGACTAGTCTCTTAACGTTGTCATGCCACAGTAATATGTTTCTAACAAAATTATGCCAGTGCAATAAGTTTCCTTCTTTGCTAGATGAGTAGACTAGTCTAGTATGTTATTCTATCTTGATGGAGACGATTTTTATCACCCTGAAAGTAACAGGCTTTGATGATGCTTGACAGGATTATTTCTTAGGTAGATTCATGGATCACATTGCATTGTATCAGAAAACCTCGTTCTCGGAGTTGACTGCAAGTTTATGGCTTTCTCTGCGCTTACAAGTATGCCTCACTAACTCTTCCGCGTTTTCTTTTTAACTAGTTTAGATGTTTGTTAAACCTTTTCTACCAATCTGACTCATGTTTGTTTTATCAATACGAATATCTGTAGTCTATAGTAGCTTCTCCTGTGGTGTTTCTTACAGTATTATGTTTTAGTTGCTAGCAGCATTTATAATCTCTTTCGTGGCCCTGATGGCTGTCCTTGGAAGCCGTGGCCGTTTTCCTATCAGCTTGGGTACACCTGGACTAGTAAGATATCCCCGTTTCCTTTCTGTTCATGTTTTACGTGTACTGTATTCTCCTTTCAGTTTTTTAGCTGATTAGGTAACCGTTGATGAATACTACAAATTGGTTCAGGTGGGCTTGGCTCTCTCGTATACGGCTCCAATTGTATCTCTGTTGAGCAGTTTCTTATCCAGTTTCACTGAAACAGAAAAGGAAATGGTTTCTGTTGAACGAGTGCTGCAGGTATGGAACTTCTGTGCGAGGTCCCAGACATGTTGACATATACTTATAACAGCGCTCATCTCATTTTTTTGTCGTTAATAAAAAAGAACTGATTTTTTTTTTTTTTGCTTATTCGTTTGTTTCTCAACTTACTTTTGGTGATACTATTATAATTTATATCTAGTATAAGGATGTCCCCGAAGAAGAATTTCAGGGATGCAAACCTCTGCATAAAGATTGGCCCTTCCTAGGAAAGATTGAATTTCAAAATGTTACCTTGCGGTATCTGCCATTTTCGCCACCTGCTCTTCGGGGTATTACTTTTACTGTTGCAGGAGGGACACAGGTCAGCACACATCCAAGTCTGATATGGATTTTTCTTCAAAATTGGTAGTTACATATAGTGTCCTTGCCGTTGTGTTGTCTAAACATCCAAATAAGCGAACTGTCTTGTGATATGTGATCAGGTTGGAGTTATTGGAAGAACAGGTGCTGGAAAATCGAGTGTGATAAATGCCCTTTTTCGCCTTAATTCAATATGTGGAGGGTGTGTTATAGTGGATGGTGTAGATATTGCTGACAGTGCTGTTAGAGATCTTCGGTCACATTTTGCGGTTGTTCCTCAGAGCCCATTTTTGTTTGAAGGATTGCTTAGGTGATACCCCTAAGAAATTATATTTCCTACTGATATTTACTTTTAGATTTACTCCTTTTCTTTGGATTAAAAAAAAGATTCAATCTATATATTGTATATTGCGGTTTTCATATTAAAACATCTCATCAATCTCAGGGACAACATAGATCCATACGGGGTGACAAGCGACTCGAAAATTTGGGAGGCTCTTGAAAAATGCCATGTTAAGGATGAGGTTGAAGCAGCAGGAGGCTTGGACATTCACGTGAAAGAAGATGGAATTTCATTTTCTGTTGGGCAACGACAGCTTTTGTGCCTTGCTCGTGCTTTGTTGAAATCTTCTAAGGCAAATACATTAACTTAAACCTTAGAATGGAACTGTGTGGGATGCAAGTTATTCGTTTAATCTCATTCAAATGCTAATTGACAATATTCTGGCAGGTACTCTGTTTGGATGAGTGCACTGCCAATGTAGACACTCAAACAGCGAAGTTACTACAAAATGCTATAACCAGTGAAACCAAAGGCAGAACAGTGATTACGATTGCTCATCGAATTTCCACCGTTATGAACATGGATAAGATTCTGATTCTTGACCAAGGGAACCTGGTGAGCTATAACACACATCTTTAAGTCCCTTTTTATTTCTAATCTTGTTATCGACTAGACTTTTGTTTTGAACTTGAAAATGCAAGGGAAGGCTTCCTATTTGTACATTCCTGGAACTAAGATCAATTTGATGGGTATGTCAGTGAAATGATTGCAACAACACTGACCATATTTTCAATTTGTTTCTATGTATTTTTTCAAAGGTTGAGGAAGGCAACCCACAGATTCTGTTACAAGATGAATTTTCTAGGTTTTCGAGTTTCGCTAAAGCTTCTGCAATGTGACTGTGTTGTTGCTGGTCAAGTCTTGCTTCTCATTCGAATTCCAAATTAGAACGGGTAACTTGGAACTGGGGAGGCTAATGCTGTTGCTGCTATAAGTGGGAACAATTAGAGATAAGCATGTGTGTAGGTTCAGCAGATATACGAGGGATCAATGTGAACCCTTAGGTTTGTGTTTCTTCATGTTTTCGGCGTGTTATGGGAATGTGTAAGATCAAAACCAAGAAATATCATTAAGATTAATAATCGAATCTGGAATACTGAAGCTTTCTGCTCATAGAAATCTGTCATTCTCTCTACCCCTAATCATCCACAAAAACTAGGGTCATTTCTGTCACTTCAAGCGTTTTTCCAACAGTCCCAGTAATAAATAATCTGCTAATCACAATCTTAGAAATGGAAGCGTTTTTCTCTGTAGAACAGCTTTCAACTCAAATCGCTTTTTGTATGGAAGGGGAAGCAAACAAAACCGGAAGGAATTTATATTTCCTTCCATATCCAATTCCATCCATGCATGAAACAATCGAATCATCAATTGTTCAAATTTTATTATCTTTGTGAAAGATAGAAAGTTCTTAAATGAAAAGGATAATTCCACTGACAATAACAAATCTTTTCAAACATCAATGTGCCTAAATGAGGAAATTACTCATATAACCCTATTATATCTTTGTGAGGGTTGATGAACAAAATACAAATTACTACTATCAAGTAGTATGAGCACGGCATTATGGTTAAAAAAATGTAATTTGCTTTTGCGAATATTAATTTTCCAGGTGAATGTATGGTATCGTAATTCTGGTAAAACCGTTGATATGTGTACTTTCATTATTTAATCTCTAAAAGTTGTTTTATAGATACGTCACTTTGTTCGAGATTTTCTTCGCATAATAGTATCAATAAATGTTAGCTATCATTATAATTGTTCGCGCCAGCGCCACCGAGAAGTCGCGCCAAAAACCCGTAGGACGGTTTTTATAGTCGTTACTCATATTAGTGTTATCCCTCGAAAAATAAGCAAATACATATTTCATCATATTAAATCATAATCCCGAGTAGAGAAATCGCGCCAAAAACCCGTAGATGATTTTTATAGCCGTTACTCATATTAGTGCCATCCCTTGATAAATAAGCAAATACATATTTCGTCATATTAAATCATAATCCCAAGTATCTTATATGGTTTTCTATTTAATCCGTTATTTTTGGATACCTGGGAATAACCAGATTTCCATTGTCACCGATATCCTTGGCATTAGGCATAAAATCAATTTTTAAGCTCAATACTTTTCCCCAAAACATCAAACCATAAGATAAAAATGATTCACTTAAAAAACACCAAATGAATAGTTAGCGGTTGTTACCAAATAAACAAAGGTCATGTATGTAATTGTAACTCGGACTCCAAAGTTAGTATTCAACTGAAATCCATAAACCATGAAAATCCGACCGTGGGATTGGTTTATTATTTATATTCTCTTCAAAATTGTGTTTTAGTAGTATTTGTCAATAAAGCGAGAGAGCTCGAGAGAAAGAGAAAAAAAAGAAAGAGGAGAAGCGCGAAAAACCTTAAAATTCAGTTTGATACTAAGGTAATCTTCAAAATCAGAAAAATACTTTCGTTTCTGTTTATTTTAAGGTTTTGCTTATGTTGTTTGTTTAAGGAACCCTAGATTTGGAGTTTGTTTTGTTGATATATCTGTTTTTGTTGTTTGTTTAGTTTTCTAGGGTTTTTTCCTGTTTGGGGGTTAGGGTTTGTTATGGTGTGAAGTTTAAGTGGAATTTCGCAAGAAGAAAGTGATTATTGAGGATCTTTAAAGAGACAGAGAAAATGGCTGCTGCTGCTGCTGACAAACTACTAGAGAGTCAGCTTATGGAATATGGGAAAAAGCTTCTCAAACCACCTTCATCTGTTGATCAACTTTTACATATTTTGGATGTGAGTATTCCCTCTTAAGGAGAGTTTTACCCTTACTACTTGTGCAGTTTTTTATGTTTTGTTTTGTTGATTTCAGAAGGCTCTTTTTTTGTTTTTGTTTTAATGGTCTACTTCTTAGTGTTTTGCTTATCCTTATGAAGAATTATGTTATTTCATTTCTGGAAATAACAAATTGTACCTTCAGAAACAGATGAGATTTGGTTATTTTAAGAGTAGATCGGTTTTAGATATGTTTTCTCTCATAATGTTTCTCTTTGTTTTCAGTTAAGAGGGTTTATATATAACATCTAAGAGGGATGTGATTTGTAACCCTAGTATATCCGATTTATAACTGTAGTGTTAGGATGCTTAGGTTTTTATTATTAGTCAATCAAAGATGTGTACGTGGCATAAAATCTGGAGGTTTCTAACCAGATAAATTATTAGGTAATTGGAACTTTTAATCCCCCATTTTCTCTTGAGGAATCCTTATTTTGTTAACCTCCCCTGTGAAGTTCACTGTTGATCACGATGCTCGACAGATATGTCATAGATTTATGGTTTTTGGAGTACAGTTTTGGCCTGATTTTTCTTATGTTTCAGAACTTCTCTTGTTGCTAGTTGTTACAATGATGGCTTATACATTTCTCTTATTTGTTCCTCTATCTTCTTTTTTATTTCTAGAAAGTTGAAATTCATCTGTCCAAAGTGGAGCAATCACCATCTGAATCGATGCATAATGCTCTGGCTCCCTCAATCAAGGCATTGGTTGCGAAGGAATTGTTGCAGCACCCTGATGTGGACGTGAAAGTATCAGTGGCATCTTGCATAAGTGAGATTACACGAATTACAGCACCAGATGCTCCTTATGAAGATGATCAGATGAAGGTTAACAAAGCAAGCTTATGTTCTTTGGCTAATTATTCTACTTTCCTGTTTCAAGGCTTTTAACAAAGACAAACCATTATGCCTCAGTTTTCCTGTTTCTTTTTCTGATTCTGTCTTTCTGCTCTTCACACAGGAGATTTTTCAACTGATTGTTGGTTCATTTGAGAAACTCTATGATACCTCTAGCCGCTCATATCATAAGAGAGCTTCGATACTGGAAACTGTAGCAAAGGTTCGATCCTGTGTAGTCATGCTGGACTTGGAATGTGATGGGTTGATAATTGAGATGTTTCAGCATTTACTGAAAGCCATTAGGTAATGAAGTCTCAAAACTCTTTTCTATTTGGACTTGCATCCAATGTCATCTTCTTGATCCTAGTTGGATAGCCATCATTTGTTGTGTTGGATATGTTGCTGATTTGTGTTGTTGAGCATAAACCTTCTCTAGGCTGGTCACTGCTAGATATTTTCTTACGTATGCAGAAACATGGTCTAAATCTATTGTATTGTCAATGCTAAATTGTCTGGAACTATTGAGTACTTCATTTTGCTTTTCCCGGTTTTCATGATATAACATTTTAACTAGTGATAAGTAGTCATTGTGTGCACACAGCAGGGAGACATGCTGTAGATTGCAGGAAGCCTGTGTTAGTAGTGTTTTGAAAGCTGCATGTGTCCGTACTTGAGCCTGCTGGCATCCTGTATGTAGATGCTTGATCATGTAGTGGTATCTTCCTTTAGGCAACAACATTTGGTTTTGTACTTGGGGCAGAAAATTATGAACATGCATGTTTATTTGTTTACGTGCTTCAACTGACAAGTTGAGTGTACTAACTGTTGCAATGGTATGGTTAGTACATGTTCTCTGGCATTATGTACATGTTCTAGTGGGCTTTGGTCTTTGGCAAGTTAGTTGTAGGGTTGAGTTCATATGTACAACCCACTACATTGAAACGAAGAAACTCCTTGGCATGGTTTGCATACCTCGGTGTACATTTTTTTATGATGTTACATTGATTTCCAGGGATAACCAGCACGCTATATTTTCCTCGATGGAGACAATTATGGTTCTAGTTTTAGAGGAAAGTGAAGAAATATCAACAGAGCTTCTTTGTCCACTCTTAACTAGCGTTAAAAAGGAGAATCAGGTACATCATTCTTCGGTTTTAATCGAAATTATCTTTTACCGGCTTCAGGGTTATCTCAAAGTTTGAAGTTTGAACTGATAATAGTTGATAACATGGGTCTTATTGTATGTTCTCAGATGTTATTACTTGTCCTTTTGCATATGTATAGCGTATTTACGTGCATGCAAAGATTTGTTCAATAACGTTTTTTTCTTCATATTATTCCTGTCTACTAACTGCTGGACTGCCACCTTGGTTCACTTGGGGTTGTTGGAACTTCTATTCGTTCTATAACTTTGTTTTGCACTTTGCACTTTGCTTTTTCTTTCTTCTATTTTGACATTTTTAACAACTCATGTCTTTACTTGTACACGATTTATCATTACTCAGGATGTTTTACCTATTGCAAAAAGATTGGCGGAGGAAGTTCTTGAAAAATGTGCTGCCAAAGTCAAGCCTTACTTGATGCAGGCGGTATTATCCTTGAGCACTTCCGTGCATGATTACAGTAAAGTTGTTGCTGCCATATGCCAGGAGACCTGTGGGAATATCAAGAATGATGATGTGTGTGCCTTTGAAGAACATCTGGTGAGGCTCTCAATCTTCACATGGCTATTGATTAGTAATCTAAAACTAATTGATGCTGGTGATTTCCATCTAGTCTTATATACATATGGAAAACTTTCCATTAGTTTTAGATAAAACTAATAAGTTGTTGACTATTGGTGAGGCCTACACTGATGTGTGGTCTTGAATTATGATGCTAACAAGTTCTATGATCATTGTCATGTTCCAGGATGATCAGGAGAAAACAAAATTAAAGGTTGACTCTCATGAGGCAACACAGGTACATTCATTGCAAAACTTTGTTCGTCTTTCATCCCTCCCTGCCACTTCTATCTTATTTATCTAACTTGTTTTTCGATCTATTTTGATATCTGTCTTCTCCAACATTCATTAGATTTTTAAATTTGATATCAGGTAGTAGATGAGCACAAGCCTGAGGTGGCGGAGGAGCAGAAGCCTCAGGTTGCTGAGGAGCAGAAACCAGAGGCGGCCGAGGAGCAGAAACCAGAGGCGGCCGAGGAAGAGAAACCAGAGGTGGCCGAGGAAGAGAAGCCGGAGCTGGCCGAGGAAGAGAAGCCTGTGCTGGCCGAGGAAGAGAAGCCGGAAGTGGCCGAGGAAGAGAAGCCGGAAGTGGCCGAGGAAAAGGCAGAAGTGGCTGAAGTGCAGAAGCCAGAAGTGGCTGAAGAGAAGAAATCAGTTGTGACTTCAGGAGCTTTGGAATCCATTGCTAGAAAATCAGAAAAGCCGGTAACAAGCAATGGTACTTCTGGGAAAAGTGACACTCTGATAAGTTCAGATGGCTTGCAAAAGGAAGTGATTTCTAGTGCTACTATTCAACCCACTGAAGATGAACTTAATGTGAACTCATCAAAGACAGCTGATTCAGAAACTAATCTAGACCCTGTTGTTATGGAGCCAGAAGATCAGAAGCTTAATACTTCTATACATTCAGCAGAAGTGTCTGACCGTACCCGGACATTAAGTGACAAACAAGATGGAGAACATGAAGACAAGAAGAAGAGTCACAGTGCGGAAGCTAATAGTTCACCTCTGAAAGAGTGCTCTTTAGGTGAGACAGCTGTGCCTTCGGAAAATGAGATACTGAAGTCACCAACTGTGTCGCAAAATGAAACTGTAAATGCTGCTTCACCATCCCATAGTCAGAATCTTCTTGAAGAAACTCATTCCAAGAAAGGTGCTAGGCAGCAAAAGAAGAATACTAATACTCGAGATAGCGAACTTGATTCATCTTCAGCGCACAAGGGAGGTTTCTCACAGGACCAGGTTGAGGATCAAACATCTCCATCCACAGATGTAGTTTCCGATAAGGAGAATAAGGGTGAGAAAGGTTCCAAAGAAGAACAAGCAGTTTCAGAAGATGAAGCACCTCCATCTGCAGAAGTGATCTCACAGAGTGATTCTAAGGTCAAAAAAGGTTCAGGAGCAAAAACAAATACCAGATCGCGTAGAAAGGCAAGAGCCAGTGAAGTAAGAAGTTCACGTCTTATGGATGATATCTTAGCTACAAAATCTGGACCTGAAAGTGATTCCGAAGCAAAGCCAGTCGGACTATCCAGCAAGAAAGTAGATGATAAGTCTTCCAAGGAGGATGAGCTGTCCGATATCAAGGAGGAAGTTAGAACAAAAAATGGAAGGGGAAAAAGTAAAACTGAGAAGGATGTTACTGGAGAATCATGTATTGAGGTCGATGCTTCCAAGGAGGATGAGATCCCTCGCGACAAGAACATCAGAACAAAAAGAGGAAGGGGAAAAGTTAATTCCAAAGAGGTGACTGGAGAACCAAGTAGTACCAAGAAGGATGTTACTGAAGAACCATGTATTGAAGTGGATGCTTCCAAGGAGGATGAAATCTCTCATGATAAGGACATCAGAACAAAAAAAGGAAGGGGAAAAGTTAACTCCAAAGAGGTGGCCGGAGAACCAAGTGATAAGGTATGAGAAATTTTTGACTCTTCTTTGTTTCTAAATTTGCAGACTCTTGAGTAGATTTCTGATGGTCTTTTGTCTTACAATCATTTTATGGAAAGAAGGTTTCTTCGCCGAAGTCCACAGAATCATCAGATAAAGAGCAGAGCCATCTGGTGGTAACTCCTAGTACAAAATCAAAGAGAAAACGTGCTCCAGGAAGTGACGTGGTTGGTCTACTGATTCTTACTTTCTTGGCTCTTGCTAATATCTTTCTTGTGTTACACTTACCTGCTGCTGATCTGTTATCCTTCTTGCATTTTGGTGTTCTTAGGTTGTATAACATTAAGTTTAGAATGGATCATGTGGCATGCACATTACATTTATTACTTTGATCCTTCCATCGAGGTCCTTGTTAGTATGTACAAGCTAATGTCTTTTTCGAGTTCCAGTTACTTCATGTAATGCTACTCTCAACCTCGCTGTGTTTTTATGCGTTTTTTGCTGGAAACATCCTCAACCTTTATTAGTTTCTTGGTAGCGTTGGGTGCATGCTTTTCTTTTTCCCCTCCTTTTATATTGTGGAGCTTCTCTATCTGGTTTCGCGTCTGTGAAATCTGATATTGCGGTGACTATCGGTGCATAATTTTTCACTTTTCCTGTAGATAGTTTCTTCTTTTTGTAGCTTTACCCTTGATAAATAAATGGATCGACTTTTCTGGTGGACTCACTTTTGTAGTGTGTGCTGGTTGGTTTACTTGTATGGTATCAGATCACGTTCAGTAGTACTCATTATTTGATTAAGGTTGTTCATTCTTCCATTTTTCCACATAACTTCATTAAAAGTTAAGCTCTTCCGCTGCTGCTGACGTCCGATTTATGTTTTTTTCCTGGTCACCCTTTAAAATATATCCTTGATGTGATTTTGACTCCTCGATTCGTCTTTCTTGGAAATTTCTGTAGGAGTTGCATGCTTTGCTTCTTTTTTTTACCTTTTACCCAATGTATTGCTGATAAATCTAATTTTTAGTTAGCCGAGTCATTTCTTTTTGGTTTTGTAGCACTCAGCTATTTTCTTATTAATCTTGGATATGTTTCATATTATGGTTTACATTCTGTCCACAGTTATTGATTTGTTCCTCTTGTTATGTCAGACTGAGAAAACACCAAAGTCTGTTGATGCTGGCAAGGAACTGATTGGGCAAAAAGTCAAGGTTTGGTGGCCCGATGACAAGAAGTAAGAAAAAATCATGGTTATGAAATTTTCCTTTCAAGTGATTACAACTTTGAATCATTGCTTACCATTAATATTTTACTTTGATGTTCTGCAGGTTTTATCAAGGCACTGTTGACTCTTACAATCGTATTTCAAAAAAGCACAAGGTGATTGTTTTGTAGATGTGCAGCTGTTCTGTTTTGTATTTATAGTCGAATCTTGGTTCGAACTTCATGCATCATTATTTAATAAATGCAGGTTACATACACAGACGGTGAGATAGAGAAGTTGGACCTTAAGAAGGAGACATGGGAAGCTATTGAAGAGTTTGAACCAGAAGTAGGTATTCACCTGATAGTATGATTATATGTTGATCTTATAGTTTCTCTAACCCATTTCTATATTTCTAACAGGAAGACAGCGCTTTGAGTCCCGATTCTTCTGAAACGTGAGTTTGCCACTATCTGAAATCGAACTTTTATCTTATGGAAATTCTTATTTAACTATTGACTGTCATAAGGTTTTACATATGAAGCTGGATTCTTCATTATGTTCATGAAATGCTGTTATGACACAGTTGCTAGTTGGTTTGAAATGCAATTTTGATCTTTTATAGCGTCATTTTAGATAAAATGTGCTGTTACATGTTACCTTTTAGGTATGTTAACTTAACACGAAAACTACTTCAGAAGATTTCTAGCTTCCTCTTTCCCTTGCCTTTTTGTTCTTGGGTGGGCACAAGAGGCTTGTGTGAGATTTTTGTTAGAGAAGTAGGATGCAGGATCGACCTTCACTAGTTTTACGTTTATATGAGAGAGTGACATGTTACTCTGTATGTCCTGGATGCCACTTCATATGTAGGTCTCATGTAGTAGCCTATATGTACTTTAAAGCCACCAATAAGCAAGAAATAGCAGAATTAGCAATCAACAATGAACAAAGATAATTTTAGACCGCCTGCATACCCATACTTTGATTTGGAGGCTTTCTCGTGATACAGTAAGGCCGTTTTTGTCTGCTTTAAGATCTGTTGTTAATTTGTGATCTGGTACTTTACCAGGCATCAAAAGAAAAAAGGGAAAGAGGAATTGGATTCCTCAACCTCGAAAACAAAGATAAACACTTCAACCAAAAGGTATGTCATTGTGACCTCATCTTATGTTGATTGCTGACAACTGATGCTTAGAGCTCTCTTGTTCTTTTTGCTTTTATGTGTTAGGGACAGTAGTAACAAATCCAAGGGCAGTAGCAGTAAGAGAAGCAAGTCCAAGGATGAGAGATCTACTGAAGCCAAGGAAGAGAAGGATGATAAATCCAAGGATGCAACTCCTAAAGCTAGAAGTAAGCTGAAAGAAACTCCCAAAACACAAGGCAACAAGGTTAAGGGTTCATCCAAGTATGATGATGCAACACCATTAAACAAGGGAAAGGGTGATAGCAATAGCAAGTCTGGTGCCAATGGAACTTCTGCTGCCAAAAAAAGAAAATCCGATTCTTCATCGAAAGCCCAAGAAGTTTCCTCACCAGGAAAGAAAGCAAAGGCAGAGGAGAGTGAGAACAAAAGCGGGGGAAAAAACAATGCCCAGAAGAGTGGATCAAAGAGTGGCCGGAAACGTCCCAGAAAGTAGATGGGTGGATGTAGGTCCGACAGATTAGAGATTCCTTTGTTTGACCATGAGATTTAAATGTTTGTCTTAGACCCTCCCTCTCTCTCCAGATTCTCTGCAGGCATATATGGATCTTCCTTTATCCAGTCTTAGGCGCGTATCCATCCATCCATCCATCCATCTGTTGCTATAGTTTCGGATGCTGATGATGCCAATGCTGTCTGTTTCTGGTAGGTCATGTTATCAGGGTCCTGATCATGCCCTTGGTCAGCATCATTCGACTCTCTGGTCTGGAGGGGTTGGTTGCCATGCAGTGAATAGTTTCGAAGTTATCTCTGATGGTGTTCTGTTTCCTAAAATGGAAAAATAGTCTTGCTCTTTGCAACAGTAGTAGATAGATAAAAATGCTAGTGAACTTTTGTAGCTTTTAAGATGACCTTTTTTTCCCCCTTCCCTGAACAGTGTTAAATTATTAAATCATATTTTTGTTTGGTAGACGTAGCAACATGCTTTCTTATTGTTGCAATTGTGTTCCAAATGTTTGAGGCTCCTTGCTTCCATTGGATGTTAAATGGTAGCCTAACTATTTGCTTCACCTTAATTGTAAAAGTTTGGGACAGCGTTATCACTCCTGCAGGCGGTGTAACTGTTGGCGAAGTCTGGGCTGGATCAAAACCTCTGAACAGAAGGTGATTGGTCAGCAAGAGCCCTTTGGTCTGGAGTTTGGTTGTTGTTCTGCTTATTATGTCTATGTATACAGTTTCGAATCCTTAAGCAGGGCATACTAGTGTTTTTCGTGCATATACCTCCCAGTCGGTTCCGATTTCGTTTTGGGTTCATAGTGAAGTAAACTCTAGCGACGTATATTTCGAGGGAAGGACTCTCTCGTTAAGTCTGGCCTTCTTCACTCATGGTATTTTGTTGATGTTTTTCATACTGTTAATTTTTTTTTAATAGACTATTTTCTTAAGTTCGGGATTTGTCAAGCTCGTAGACTTGAGCCAAGAAGGAACCAAATATTTTTAGCCGTAGGCTATAATAGTAGTAATAAAAAAAGGAACCAAATGTCTAGGTCTCACTTTCTGCCACAGTCCACCCCACTCTTATATATACCACCCTTCGCACTCTCCTCCATTTTCACAAAAACCCTAGAAAGAAAGAGGCAGTTCTCTTGTTGAATCAAAATCTAACTCTTTCCTCACTCTCCTCCATTTTCACAAAAACCCTAGAAAGAAAGAGGCAGTTCTCTCGTTGAATCAAAATCTAACTCTTTCCTCCCTAAATCTATCACGTTGAGATTACCATTTTCAGCATTCTCTCAGTCATTTTTCTCTCTGGAATCAGTACTGCATAAGAAGTTTTTTCTTCTTGAAAGAAATTTAGTGAAGAAGGTTATTATATCATTAATATCATCCCATCAGGTTAGTTTATGGGCTTCATTTATTTTTTCTCTTCTCCACTGTGTAGAAATTTGGGTTCTTTTTTTCTGATGATTTTAATGATAAAAGATGATTGTTGCGATGCCAACTCGTAACCAAACTAGTTTTCCTTAATTAGTTTTACTTTGTTTAGTCAGTTTCCTTATTTAATTAAACCTCTTAAATTCATCATCTTATTGGCTTGAACAGCAACCTCAGTAAACTATAAATACTTTGTTTCGAGTCGTAATGAATATCAATCAATATAACTCAGTTTTTCTTTAAGTTTGTCTACTGCTAAGGTTGCTAACCCCAAAAAAAAAGGGTTTTATCCTAGGGTTCTTAGTTTTCTTGTGTTCTTAATCCAGTGTAAAGGTCTAGAACCCTAACACCTGGTATCAGAGCCAACTCAGATCAAATCTCAAAAATTCGACCATTTTTTTTTACCATGACTTGTACAGAAGAATTGAAAAGTCTTCAAGATAGTATTACCGGTGTGACAGAAAAGCTTGATACACTTACGGATACTATTACAAAGCTTCATATGCATGATGAAGATCAACAACGTCAGAAGCAAGCTGCAAAACTCAAACAACAGGATGATGCAAGCACATCCCTAAATTCAACTCTTACTGCAACAATGGCAACTTCCTTACGTACTGTGTCTAGGGAATTTTTACGTCAGTTTCAACAACGTACTGGCGCTGCTCCTCTACCACCTCCCCCACCTCCACCTCCATTTAATGAAGCTGAACCACAACAGCCTCGACCTGTTAACAATATCAAGTTTCCAAACTTCAGTGGAGAAGATCCGGATGGATGGATTTTCAATGCCGACCAGTATTTTAGCGTTTATAACAATTCTGATGCCCTCAAAATTATTGTTGCTTGTGCACATCTCAAAGGTGAGGCCAATATTTGGTATAGATGGAAAAAAAACCAGAGTTAATGTAACTACATGGTTGGAATTCTGCAACTTGATTCGCGCTCGATTTAATCCTGACAAGTTTGTTGATGCTAGATTAGCCATTAACACGATTGACCAAAAAGGTTCGGTTCGTCGACATATTCCTGAATTTGAAAAATTGTTGAATTTCGTTGATTTTCCTGAGGATTACTTGATGAGTTGTTTCATTCGTTCTCTGAAACCGCATATTGGGTCTGTGGTTAAACTGCTTGCACCACAAACATTGGATGATGCCTACACTAAGGCAATTCATCAAGAAGAAGCTTGTGCAATAACTAAGTTTCTTCCAAGATAACCATATCGCCCTCCACCAGTCAGGAATGCAACTACTACTCAACCTACTCAGTTCAAAAAGCCTATTCCTCCTGGAGCTAGACGATTATCACAAGAATAACAACGAGTAAGAAAGGAACAAGGTCTCTGTTTCAACTGCGACGAATTCTACAGGCCGGATCATGTTTGTGTGAACCCCAGATTAACTATCTTTGATACTGCTGAGGAGATTAATGTAGTTTCTAAAGCACCATCTGAAGCTGTACCTATTACTTTAACTGAAGAGACGCCTCTCGCTTTTGAGGTTGTAGAATCGACTGACGCTGAGCCAAAAATTTCCTTCAATTCATTCATGGGATCTACTTTTCCACGAACTATGCGAATTACTGGTAACACTAAAACTCAGTCTATTACAGTTTTGCTTGATTCAGGCTCCACTCATAATTTCTTACATCCGTCTGTGGCTAAGAAATGTGGTTATGAGATTCACTCTAAGAAATCTCCACTAAGTGTCACAGTTGGTGATGGAGGGCAGCTGGACACTAGAGGCTATTGTATAGATGTTCCTATATGACTTCAACAATATGAATTTACCACTGATTTCCATTTGCTTGATATTAGTGGATGTGATGCCGTTTTGGGAGTTCAATGGTTAAGGACGTTAGGACCAATTAAATGGGATTTTGCAAAGTTAACCATGCAGTTTCACATTAATGATGCAGTTGTTTCATTAATAGGGAACAACAAATCACCAGTAATTATTTTAGAAGCAAAATCAATGCAGCGTTTATTACATCAGGAAAATCATGGGATTTTTTTTCCAAATAGCTGAATTAAATAGTTCCATGAATGCTTCTTCAGTTATTCCTCCAGAGGTACAGCAATTACTTTCTCGGTTTGATGATATATTTAAATTACCAACTGCTCTTCCTCCAGAACGTGTTCATGATCACCGTATCCCATTATTACCAAATTCTTCTTCTGTTAATGTGCGACCATATCGGTATTCTCATTTTCAGAAAGACGAGATAGAGAAGATAATTACTGAGCTTCAACAAGCTGGCTTTATTCGACCAAGTACGAGTCCTTATTCTTCTCCCATCCTTATGGTTAGAAAGAAAGATGGCTCTTGGCGTATGTGTGTGGATTACAGTGCCTTAAACAAACTGACCATTAAAGATCGTTTTCCCATTCCAACGGTCGATGAATTACTCGATGAATTATTTGGTGCAGCTGTGTTTACTAAAATGGATTTACGTTCTGGGTATTATCAGATCAGACTTTATCAACAAGATATTCCAAAACTGCTTTCAGGACACATGATGGTCATTTTGAATTCTTGGTTATGCCTTTTGGATTATCGAATGCACCTGCGACCTTTCAGAGTTTAATGAATCATATCTTCAGGCCACACTTACATAGGTTTGTCCTTGTTTTCTTTGATGACATATTAGTCTATAGCAAGAACATGTCTTACCATCTAGAACATTTAGCCATTGTGTTTAATATTGTACGCACTAATAAGTTGTTTGTCAAAGATACAAAGTGCACTTTTGCACAACCATCTGTTGGATATTTGGGCCATGTAATTTCTTCTGCAGGGGTTTCAGTTGAGAACGATAAGATACAGTGCATATTGTCTTGGCCACTTCCGACTACAGTTAAAGAGTTGAGAGGTTTTCTTGGTTTAGCTGGTTACTATCGAAAATTTGTGAAGGATTTTGGTAAAATCAGTGCTCCTCTAACACAATTACTCAAGAGAGATGCTTTTCATTGGACTGAACAAGCTACTGCTGCATTCAAAATGTTGCAACAGGCTCTCACTACAACTCCAACTCTGGCACTTCCAGATTTTACAAAAGAATTTGTGTTGGAAAGTGATGCATCTGGAAATGGCATTGGGGTTGTTTTAATGCAATCAAAGCAACCAATTGCATTCTTTAGTAAACCTCTTTCAGGCAAAAATTTAAAACTCTCTATTTATGACAAAGAGATGTTAGCTGTGGTTTCTGCAGTACAAAAATGGCGTCAATACTTGCTTGGAAGGAACTTCAAGATATATACTGATCATCGTAGCCTCAAGTTCTTTTTGGATCAGAAATTGTCTTCAATGGAACAACAGAAATGGTTATCCAAATTGTTAGGTTATGATTATGAGATAATTTTCAGTCGTGGAAAGGAAAACGTTGCAACCGATGCACTATCAAGATGTCCAAGCTCATATTTTCATATATCTACACTTATTTTTTCTGGTATTGATGACATTAGTCAAGAATGTCATAATGATACAGATTTAGGCGATCTAATTCAACGGTTACGCCAAGATGCAAGTTGTAAGATGCATTTCTCTTATACTGATGGTATATTGCGTTACAAAAATCGTATAGTTGTGCCATCATCCTCTGCATGGTGTGTTAAATTGCTTGAAGAGTTTCATTCTAATCCTATTGGTGCCATTCTGGATACTTGAGAACTTACAAGCGACTGCAGCAAAAAAATTACTGGAAAGGGATGAAGAAATCGATAAAGGATTTTTTTTTTAAGTGTGATACTTGTCAACGTAATAAGTCAGAATCGATTGCTCCACCTGGTCTTTTGAATCCCCTTCTTATTCCTGCTGACATATGGTTAGATGTTTCGATGGATTTTGTTGATGGATTTCCAACTTCTCATCGAAAAAATTCGATTCTCGTGGTAGTGGATCGTTTATCTAAATATGCACATTTTATACCTCTCACACATCCGTACACTGCCAGTTCAGTGGCTGAGATTTTTGTACGCGAGATTGTCCGTCTTCATGGCATGCCAAGGAGCATTGTCAGTGACCGTGATCCAATATTTATCAACAACTTTTGGGAAGCATACTTTGCCTTACAGAACACCAAGTTGTGTCGTAGTTCTGCATATCATCTACACCTAAACAGTGGCATGAAAAATTTGATCATGTAATGATATCTAATGGCTTTAAGGTTAATGAATCTGATAAATGTGTTTACATTAAATCTGTGGATGATGCTCATGTTATTGTGTGCATGTATGTTGATGATATGCTCATATTAGGCAGTAACATTGATATTATTAATACCACTAAAAGCATGCTTAACGAAAACTTTGACATGAAAGACTTAGGCACTGCTTATGTAATCTTAGGGATGAAAATCAGAAAGACGTCTGATGGATATAGTCTTAGTCAATCTCATTATGCCGAAACTGTACTTAAGATATTTAATCAAGAAAATGTTAAACCTGTATCTACTCCTTATAATCCCACTTGTAACTTGAAAAAAAACAAGGGTGAGGGAATTTCTCAACTTGGGTATTCTCGCGTTATTGGCAGTCTTATGTATTGTGATGCCAACTGGATATCAGACTCAGATGAGTGCAAATCCACTAGTGGGTACATCTTCACACTTGGAGGTGCGTCTGTGTCATGGAAGTCTTCCAAACAGACATGTATAGCTCGGTCTTCTATGGAGTATGAGTTTATATCCTTAGAGAAAGTTGGAGAGGAAGCTGAATGGATACGAGCTTTCTTGGGAGAAATTCCACTCTGGCCCAAGCATGTGTCTTCGATCGCAATCCACTGTGACAGTCAAGCTGCATGCTATTGGTTGCGCAAGGAACAGTGTATACAACGGAAAGTCTATACATCTACAAAAAAGACACAAGACAGTGAAACAACTACTCTCTTCTGGTATTATCTCTATAGACTTCGTAAAGTCTAAAGATAATATTGTAGATCCTTTGACGAAAGGATTATCTAGAGAGGTAGTTAGATCAACATCGAGGGCGATGGGACTTAAGCTCATAGAATAAATCACCATGAAGGATAATCACCCTTGTGAATGGAGCTCCAAGATCAAGGTTCAATGAGACAACTAATTTATGGTGATATCGAGACAACACTATCTTTGTCCCTCCCTATGGTGTAACTGTGTGGTAGTGCTACCTGCATGAGTTAGGATGATCTGTTGAGATCTTAATGGGTTCCATGGCTTTGTTTAAAGCGGGGTGTGGCAGGACACTCTTAATGGACTCACCTATGTGGATGTTGGAAGTGGGGCCGCTACCTATGAGAATTTGAGCTGATTCTCTAAAGACATTCATTAAATCCGGGATTTAGCCCACGGCCAAAATGGGAACAACCGCAAGAGCTTGACAGCTTTCTGTTGAGACATCAAGTGTGGTTGTTATTTCTGAATTGCATTCACTATTGGTGGTTCAAGACATTGTGTTAACAGTTACAATAAGCAGTTCCGGTAACCTCTCACTAAGTTAAGGTTCAATCTCTAAGACACCTTAGCCTAATTTTGATTGCTTTTGTTTTCTCGTGCTTTATCGATATGTTTTATCATTCATGTGGGGGATTGTTAGAAATAACGGGTTTGTTTTTTCTTTTGAATTGATAAAAGCAAAAGCTGTTTTTGGATAAAAACAAAAGCTGTCTCATAAAAGCAAAAGCTGTTTTCCATAAAAGCAAAAGTTGTCTGATAAAAACAAAAGTTGATTTCTGATAAAAGCAAAAGTTGTTTTCTGACAAAAGCAAAAGCTGTTTTCTGATTGTTTTATGATTAAAGCAAAAGCATGCACTGTTTTTAACCAGACATAACTAGTAAATGTGAGAATCTTCTCAGAATTTTTGTGTCATACGCATGGGTTTCTCTCATCTTTTTTCTAAACGTTTTGAACACTATATAAGAGAGTAGTCTTCAACTTATTTGAAACATACAGAGAAATAACTCTACTTCTTCTCTTCCTCTGTTTTCTGTAAACAATTTTACTGTTGAGTTTTCTATGTTTTGAGTATCGTCAATCACTGCCAAGTTCTTAGGGCATTCTCTTGTATGCTGCAATGAGGAACGCTAACGATAGTTGTGAAAAAGCGTGGGTCTAACAACCACACCCAATATTTCGTTTGGCAATCTGAATAGACAAACTCCAATATACTTTCAAGAGAATCAATTAGACAGTCAGACTCAATCTAGAGAAAAGTATATCAAAGAGTTTTATATCTTTATCTCTTAATTCAATCCGCAATCAGCAAATAGGAATTTGCGAGCCCGATTGAATATAAGATAAATAACTTGCACGGTACCAAAGACCAATGTTCATGGATCAATCAATTTCAATCAACAACCAAAGGTTGGATTTCCCAATTGATCGATTCAACGCACAACCTGTGATATTTCAATTATATAACAAAATATAATGCGGAAAAGATATAACACAGACACCAGAAGTTTTGTTAACGAGGAAACCGCAAATGCAGAAAAACCCCGGGGATTAGGTTAATGAAGTCTTTAAGTCGTTAACCTACAGGGTTTCTTGAAAAACCTAAGGTTAAAAAAGAATCGACTCTATCTTATGCAACTACTACCACACAGGAGGTGTGGGGATTAGGTTTCCAAGTTGCTAGAGTTCTCCTTTATATAGTTTTCAAATCAGGGTTTGCAATCTAAGTTACCTTGGTAACAAAGCATTCAATATTCACCGTTAGATGAAATGCTGATTAGATTCAAGCTAATATCTTTCAACCGTTAGATCAAACTTAGCTTGTTATACACAAATTAAATGTACCTTCATTTAGGTTTATGTAACCGTACCTAAACGTGTACACCATGTTGGCTCAACAGTAGTTAACCGAGGTTAGCTATATGAACACTCTCATATCAACCTTATTCATCTTAACCATAACTAGTTCAAATGACTCAAATGAAACTAGTTAAAGAGTTGTTCAATTGCTATATTCTCATAGAAATATACAAGAACACAATTGAAGCAAAATCGGTTTGATTCACTCGAATCAATCATGAACATTATAGCCACGGTTTGCAAAGAATGCATTCCTTATTATATAAATGTATTTGTTCATAATAAAACCGATTTTAGAACTTTAACCATTCAAGTATGCAAACGCGCATACTTGAATAGCCGGACCAAGTTTGGTTTTCGCCAGTATGCAAACGGGTACGCATACCTCCAAACCCAGCAGAAAATTCCGGTCACAAACCTACGCCAGTATGCGCACTTAGGTTCCCGGACTTCTCAAACCAACAGGTACGCATATGGGTATGCATACCTCCAAACCCAGCATAAAATTCCGGTCACAAACCTACGCCAGTATGCGTACGGTTATGCGCACTTAGGTTCCCGAACTTCTCAAACCAACAGGTACGCATACGGGTATGCATACTATGGTTCCCGGACATGGATCACATATATGCAAGAGTGCACAACATGTTTATAATCCAATGGTTGTTAAGTGTTCTAAACTCTTATTTCAATCATTGAAACTTTCTTAGAGGATGACAATAGCCGTTTTCACACACTATTAGAATCAAAGAAATTTTCAAGTTATTGAAATAATCATAACGAAACATTCCAAGTCTACACCAAATGATTGTATCACACAAACCATGTAAGATGTTACTCGGCAATTTTCACATGATCATCTTTTGACTTTTCGTCAAGAATATAAGATGAACTTGGTTGAAGCGAAAGCTTACCAACACATATTTCGAGAAATATATAAGCGAGTTAAACTAAGCTCGAAATCTCAAATGTGTATAATCGAAAACCACATGGTAATACGACTTATGTCTCAATATAGGAGATATAGTAGAAATAGACTTTCCAAGTGATAGATGAGTTTTAGTCTCCACATACCTTTTGTTGATGAAGTTCCACATGCTCGCCTTAGTAGTTCTTCGTCTTCATTTGATGAACGTCGTGAAGTCTAATGCTCAACTACACAATCTATCCTAGTCGAGACAACATTATAAGTAGACTAGAAATCAAAACTTATAGTTTTGATCACTAACATTGACAAACAAGCTTGAGATAGCAACGCTTGCGAGTTCAACCGAGCAGTGCTCTAACAAGTTGTATCCTATAGGAAACTCGTCGATAAAGCTATAGCATCTCTCTACAAGAGAAGTAGCCGGCGGTATTGTCTTTAGGACAACGTATATCATACGTGCCTCTATTATTCTGCGACAATTTGCTGCTGCATCCGAAATCAACCATTGGTTCGAGCTAAGTATTATTCTCAGTATTTTATAATTGTTTTTACTATTTCCAACACAACTAAGGTAAAGCAATCAGAAAATATGTATGAATTCAAACTAATCAAATTGATTATTTTTGTTGATATAATTTTATAAAATGAAAACAAAAACATACGAATTCATTGAATTCTTTGGTCATTTGAATATAATGATCCATCATTTTATAGTGAAATACTAAGAAAATGAGAGTGACAATTCCAGGTAGTCAGTTCCTTTTGAATTTACTTTAAAAATCAAATCAATCTTAGCAATAACAATCATCACATACACAAAAAACAACAACCTAGTTTTACATCTTCATCTCCTCATCATCACAATCCACGAAACAATAAACATTGGATAAAGACGACATAATTTTTTTTTTAAAATCACGAACAATACCTGAATATGATAGAAATTGAACCAAATATGTAATTCGCTCGTAAAACTTATCAATATAATATTGTCTTTCATCCAAATTTGTGGTTTCATTTTTTCTTTCTCCAGATCTTATTCTAATTATTTGAAAAACAAGATTCTCAAAAATCATCTAAAATTTTGAAAATTGAGATGTACCTAATTCAAAGATATACTTAGTTTTGATCGAAAAAGAGACTGAACTCGGAGATTTGAGATCAAAGAAGATATGTTTCGTTTGGTGAATTTGCTGCCGTTCTCTCATTTTCTCTCACTCTCGATCTTTTTTCTAGACAAAAAAAATGAAAAGGCTATTTTAGGTATTAATTTATTTTCGTAAATGATGTTAGCGATTTTTCTCATGTCCCTAAGGCTGCACAAGAACCGGTCACTTGTCCCTGTACAGGTCTGGAACCGGAAAAACCATACCGGAACCGGTGTAGGCGGTACAGGGACCGGAACAGAATATGAGAACCGGGATAGGACCAGGTACAGGGAACGGTTTTTGGGGGAGTACCGGTCTGTACTGGCTTGAAAGTCCCGGTTAATATGAGACGTTGATTATATTTGTATAAATCAATCTCAACCATCAATTCTAGGTATGGTATAAGAGATAAGGGTGAAGTCTTCGATCTGTTTCTCTTTTTTTTTTCACTTTTTTTTTTTTTAGTTTCTTCTTTACTGCAGGATGAGACAGAGACTTCATCTTCTTCACTTCTACTGAAGAGTGAATTGGTCTTCTTCATTTCTTCTTTCTGCATCTTCTTCTTTTGTTCTTCTCTTTTCACTTCTTCTTTTCTGTCCTTCTTCTTCATCTGGTTTAGGGTTCTTAATTTTTATGTTCTTCATCTGCTACTGCTAGCTACTAAGGTAAATCGATTGCATCTTCTCTGTTCACTTCGTCTTTTATGAATTCCATGCATGTTTAATTTAGAGTTAAATCAATTTATTATGTTAGATTTAGGTTTAAATCGATTTACTCTGAAACTGGAAATTAAACAACAGAAAGTAGAGAAATGATTGAACTAATGTGTTTTTTGATATGGGTTTTTGATTATATAATTTGGGTTATGTTTAATTTTGTCAAATTTTACAGATTTCATGGTTAGGGTTTTAATAATCTTAATAAGAAGTTAAGATTATCTAATGGGTTCTGTACTTCTATGATTCTATCTACATAATGTAGTCTTTAGATTGATTTAGGGTTTGAATCATTTGATTTGAGATTGATTTGGGGTTTGAATTAGCATGCACATATCTATAGCCTTATTGATTTGGGGTTTGGTTCTTGTTGTTTGGTTGTTGGAGAATGTTGTTTAAGAATTTTTTCTTTGATTAGAATATCAGATCGATGAAATTAACCTTGTTGTTGTGAATGGTCATGAAATTAACCTTGGGGTTTACTTGTCTGTCTTTACTTTTGGTTTGTTGTCTTTTGTCCACTCCAGTGACTTGAAGTGTATTTGACAGTAATTACTGATATTATGCTTTCACTATTAATCTAATTAGGTTTGTTGCTGCCTATATTTATTTTTGCCTTTTCTCTTGTTTGTGAAATGAATGTCATTGTGCACAGTCGGAGTTTGTATGTAATAACTGAATGTATGTACATGTCCACAACATATGAGATGTTCATTTTTGTTTAGTGAGATCTGATGAGTGTTTTGTGTATATTAAGATGTTCAATTTTATTGATTTTATAATATGGATACACGTAATTCAACTCAAGGAAAAGTGAGATCTGCAGTATGGGAACACTTTGAGAAACTGGATTCTACAACAGCAAAGTGTAGGCACTGCTCAAAGATATATGCTGCTGATGCCATGCGAAATGGGACATCTAATTCGATAGATCATATAAAAAGATGCCCGTTCTTTCAAGCAATGGGGCGACAGAGAGCTTGATGTTCATGTTTTATCTATGTCGCATTCTTGCATATTTATGGATAGAAGTGAAAGTGGTGTGAAACTGTTGTTGTAACTCTGTTTTAATGTTAAACACACAACTTTGAACTGCTTGTTTCAGGAGTTTAAGTAACTTATAACTAATTTTAAACCTTTGTTCATCTTAAGAAGTAAGAACATATGATGTATTTACAGGTAAAAACCCGGTACCGGTGTTGTATCGGACCGGTACCGGAGGTACATGTACAACTCCAGGTACAAGTACAACTCCAGGTACAGGTACATGTACTGTTCCTCAAAATGAGGTACCGGCCAACACCAAGTACAAGGACCGGTTCCATAAGAGAACCGGGCCGTACCGGACCATATACAGCCTTACATGTCCCTGGTGTTTTTTCTTTTAACCTTCTTTTCCGGATGAGCTCGAAAGAATTGAAAACTTCTCAAACCCAAGGCCATAAGAATAAGAGAGAGTGTGGAGAGGGCCAAACACTTATATCGGGAGAACCAAAAATGAAATAGTAGTTCACTCACTGGTTTTTGTTTGTTTATTGGGGAAAAGTAGCCACTCTACTCTGCTCAATTACTGCACAAATCATTTCAATCCAAGGTGATGTTTCTCCGTTGAATCTTTCAAGTATGTCCATCGCATCTCTAGCTCTCTCCGCTGGTAACAATTTTCCCACCTCTGGTCTATCTCGGATGTTCTCCCACCAGTGACTGGTTTTTTGTTTATTAGGTTTATATGTGTGTAATCAAATCATTCAATTCGAATAAGATTAAGAGTAGATCGTTTCACCCTAGGTATCAATCAGTTGAGATCTCTAACATTTGGGGTTGAGGAGATTGATTTTTTATTTCATCAAATGGATTTGAATATAACTTGTGGTTGTGGGAATGAAGAGTTTGAGGAATCAAATGGTTATTATTACTGCGAAGAGTGTGGTGTACAAGTTCAAGGCATGTGTGCTACCGCCATGGGAGACGAAGCAGATCTCTATGGAACGTATTCACAATCTTCTCGTTGAAAGGGAAACCCAAGAGTCTGAGTTTTGGAGACAGTTACGCCAACCAGATAAACCCAAAAATGATGATGAGGAAATGAAACCCTATGTACCTGCTGATTCTGGTAATGTTAGTATTTCCCCAGAGGATTATGCAAATGAGCTCAGGATGAGGTATACTATGGGGATTCAACTCATGATTGAATCTCAGTGTGAGGCTTTGGTTGAACAGTTTGGCGTTAGCCCTCTGATTTGTGGCCTGGCCGGTGCTCTTTGGCTTTGGTTTGTTGCTGCGTCTAAGGTATTTGATGAAAATTGGGCGAGTCAGATTTGTGAGGATTCAGAGATGCAGATAGAAGGTGGAATCAAAGTTAGAAAGCCGCGTAGTCAATTTCAAAATGAACCTCTTAACTTAGCTGGAGAAAGACTACTAATAATCTGGTTGAGGTCATTGCGAAAGAAAATTCCCCCATCTTATTCGATATCGATCAGCTATCTGGCTTGTCACATCTCCCGGGAGCCAATCGTACCTACTGACATAGTAAAGTGGGCACACGATGGAAAGCTTCCGTTTCTCAATGCTTTTGTCAGGATTGGCGAAATATTTGGAGAACCATCAGCAAAATTCCCGTAAACTACTGATAAGATGTTCAGGCCTTTAGAGTTTGTTGGTTGGAGAAATTTAGAGTCACAAGCAGGATATATTGCTGAGTGCATTGGTTTAGAACTTCCTCCTGTGAATTTTGATGCTTTACCCCGTCGGTATCTTAAGCAGCTCAAACTTCGTCCGGGTAAGATTCTTGAGTTGGCGTCTAAGATTCATCTTTGGTCAATGCCTCCTGATTTATGGTTATCATCTAGTGACGATAGTACTGCTTCTCGTCTTTGTGTTATGTCAATTATAATGGTAGCTATAAGGATTTTGTACACTATAAATGGTTTTGGAGAATGGGAAAATCAGACTCCTCCTAAATCGTCTGGAAAGAGAAAGCTACATAAAGAGAAAAAAAAGAAAACATTTCTGAGTTCTCTGGATTGTACTACGTTTGATGCTGCAGCACTTCTTACAAGTCTTGAAGTGAGGTATGAGGAAATTCAAGAAAAGCAAAAAACTTGAATAACCTTATTATCATACCTGAAATATTGTAGGGAGGTTGTCTTTCAACCCATATCAGACAATAGAGAGGCGATTATAGTCGAAAACTTATGGAGTCCTTATGTAAAGCCAGAGGATTTTAAACAGCCCGAGAAAACTAGCAGCACTAAATGCAGCAGTGTTTTTGAGAAAGGCAGCACAAATAACAGCACCGCAGGAGAACCAATGCTTACTCGGGATGGTGTTTCTGCAGGGTCCATTAAAAATAGATCCTTAAACCGGTTGAAATTGAACATGAAGGAAAATGAGTTCTACTACACTCCTCCAAGAGGAGACAATGCCAAAACTTATAAATATCTGTACTATGCGCCGAAGAACACCAGTGGGCCAAGAATTTTTGTAGTTAATGCAGATTACTACATACTTCTTCGAGTTTGTGCTCTTGTTGCTGAAGCTGATGTTCAGGATATGCACCAGGCTATATTAATGTTTGAGAAGCGGCTTGCGTGGATTGATGGAAATATTGATAAAATCTTGAAATCACTAGGAGATAATGTTGAGGCCCTTGAACTTTCGGAAGACTAGCCTAATGTAGTTGAGGAATGACCACCATACATGGATATGGATGATTCCTTGACTTCTCAAATTACAAGTTTGGACTTTAGTCTGTGCTTATATCAAGTAGCATGGGCTACGTTTTTCTAGGATAATTTATTAGTTCATCGAAAATTATGTTCTAGTTTTTTGTTTGTTCTCGGTGAATTGTGTATTCTAATGATAGTGATGTATTACTATTACGTATGAATGAAGTCATAATTTTTAACGATGTATGTGTACATTAGTGGTATTATGTACTATGTTTTTTCTAATGATAGTGTATGCAGAGATGGTCATGGGAGTCAATTCCTTTTACCTGTTCAGGAGATAGACCCCCCTAGCACGCTTACATGTGTTTTACACTCGTAGCAAAAGGAAGCTCTTTATTGGATGCGAAATCAGAGAAGTTGAGAAAGCTGCAACTACTCTGTTCTTGATGGGAAGTGTGCCATGTAACTGATAAATATGTATTATACTTCCATTCATTTATTAAGAATCTTACCTCCTGGATTATTTTACTTGACAGGGCTTCGATCTGAGCAGGAGAATTTTTGAAGTCTATGTTAATTTTTTCTCTGGGGATCCTGCCACTCAGTTTCCTAGTGCAACACAAATGACCACAGGAGGAGTAAGTCCATTAGTAATGCATTTTGGTTTTTTATATCCCTCTAGAAAGAAAAACAAAACTTCTATTTCATATTTTTGTTAAGTTTTACATATAGTTACGAATGAAAACGTCTGAGTTGAGCATTTTTCTGTTATGCTGAGTCTAGCAGATGCAACTGGTCTGGGGAAGACTGTTATAACAGTTTCTCTGATACTCGCATGACGAGGCAGGGGAACCTCTTATAACCAAGAAATAGTAAAGCACGACGCTGACCAAGTAGGCTGGAGGAGTAGAAGCTCAAAAGCAACATCCTCCACACCAAACGTCACTCGTGGAACTCTTATAGTTTGTTCAATGGCTATGCTAGGCCGATGGAAGGTAAATTTTTCCATCATATATTATCATAGGTAGAAACAATTCGTTTCAATCTTGATACAGAGCGAGGTTCTCCACTTTCTACACTATCTATGTCTTTTCTAAGCTTCTTTATCATGTTATAGTTCTAGTTAATATCTGAACTTTACAACTAATATTTGGTAAATCACAGGATAAAATTAAAACCCATTCTCAGCCAGGAATGCTTTGGTTATATGTGCGATATGATGTTGACAGAACTACTCATCCATATGGTGTCTTAGCTTAGCAAAATAAATCTTTGCTCTAAAATTAAATAGCTTTGTATTATCTTTTCACACATCAGGTGTATGTTTTATTTATCCAGGATGTGGGAGACTGTATTTTCACAAACTGGAGGGGTTTAGAGTGGTACTAGATGAAGCGCATAGAATCAAATCCTCAAGGACTCAAAGAGGCTCAGGCAGCATCTCTTATTGCCAGTGGTGTCTTACTGGTACACCTCTTCAGGTTAGTACTCTTTTACTAGTCGTTTTTATCTCCAGCTTGTCAGTTTTTTTTTGTCAGGTTCACCGTCAACAAAAACAGCATGCTTTGCTGGGATATTAGTGTAGTATTGATTCTCTTTCAACGTCTTCAGTATCTTGTCTCGACATTTTATTGTACTAAATTCATCAGATAAAATGGAATTGTACGATTAAATATCATTTCATCAGCAGACCTTTAAGCTTCATTTTGTTAAAGGAAATTTGTTGTGTCGAGGAGATAGTGAGAGGAATGTCTACAACTGGTTCAAGTGAGGAAACAGCGCATGATAGCAGGAGCCCTTGCTGATGAAGAAGTTCGTCTGCAGGGTCAAATGTTCCATTCAATAGGTAAAGAATGCGATGAATCAAAGCAGGAGTTTCTGAAAGTCGTCAGGTTTTACTAGATTCTTGTTCGTGCGCACATTGTTTGTTTTACTGTTATCTTTATCTGTCTATGAAGTATTTAGCGCTTCAAGTACTGGAATCAGGGTATTTTAGGAGGTATTATGCTAGTTCTGGACCTTCGGAAACAGGAAGGAGTAGACAGTTATAGGAGAGAGTACGGGGGCTTTCTAGACGCACTGTTGGCAAGTTGGTGAGCAGAGTTTAACATTGGATTTGTCCATGATGCCAAGAAATCCCAGTCATTTTACATTTTTCGGTTCAGTTGGATTTTTAGTATTTTGCAGAAGTAGAGTTTCTACATTTCTGATACCTAACTTCTTATTGTGGATTCGTATTCTTGTTCCTTTGTACCCTCACTAACACTTTGGTTCCCTTAGAGTCGGGGTTTAAATCGTCAAACCATTAGATTCACTGTCTATATTTAACTTTAACATGTATATTTTGTAGATGGAGCATTCTACTTGATATGTCTGGAGATTTTTTGAATCTTAGTAATACTTGTAATACTTTAGAAGAAACATGATCTAGAGCAGAAAGCTTTAGAGCAGAATAAATAATTATTGGGGTTTTTTAGACTTGTTTACCTTGAAAGAGGCCGAAACATGGACAAAAGTTTCTACAAGAAGATTAGAAGAGACTGTTTTAGGGAATTTGAGGAGGCCACTGCGGCAAAACAAATAAGCTAAGAAGATTCAAATTTCGTGACCAATGGTGAGTTTAAATCCATATGACTGTCTAATAATCACATGAAACTTTTTGAATTTGGTTGATGGTAAAGCATAAGATAAGATGCACATTTGACATGATATTTTTTTGGTGTCGTATATGTGGTATAGCAAATGAGTGTTGTGCCTCAGTTAGGAAAACAAAGCGTAGATGATGATTAATGTTTGCAGTATATACCTATGAAAATGAATGGTGACAGGTTACACTTTAAGGACATAACTTCTGGAATATCAATGTATATTTTAATGTAGCCGATCAATTATAGGGAACTAGTAAAACCGTCATTATTATGTAAACGAAGGATGACACCTAAGTGTTATAATTTGTCTAATGTTTATTTGTAGTAATAATTCTTGTTGCGTACAACTCTCGAGGAGTATCATGTGTTCATTGCTTGTCATTTTTTATTATTATTTTTTTGCTCGGTAAATAGAAGATATGTAGATAGGCAAATTACAGAATAGCACAAAGGCTAGCCACCAATCAAGGAAGAAAAAGTACAAGAGACAGAAAACCCAAGACCTAGGGCCACTAAGGAGGATTGAGAAGAAGTTGGTCATTTGTTTTGAACAATACATGTTTGCCTTTCTAATAGTATACATTGATAAATATGGTTTGATGAGTTTGTTCTGCTAACATTTGTTGATAAAAGGTCTACTCACTTTTCTGGTTGTACATTTAGTATTTGATATCTTTTATTTACTAACATCCTTATTGTTTTCATGTGTACTAGGATATATATAGCAGGTGATCAAGAAGAGCCAGGTAGAATTAGAACGAAGGCACACGTGAAAGATCAATGCAGTGTGTAAAGGATATCTATGAAGGAGGGAAGCTTCACTATTTACACTAAAAGACCTTGTAGGTGCAGTGGGAGGAGAGTCTGTTGTAATATGAACCTCTCTTGATCCGTTTTCTCAACCAAAAGTTGATCCTGCCGAGGACCTGAGAGAGATTGGTTATGAAGAAGAGAAAACTAATGTACGTGGAGCTTTATGCTGTGATTCAGTACGCAATTCAGTACGCAATACAATGGATGGTGTTTGATCCAGGCCAAATTTGATAACATCGCTTGCTAGCTGCTTGGTGTAATCTCCCCCAAGGGTGAGTTTAGTTTACAACCCCTACCATATAAGATTTCACTTACGTTAGTAGGAGTGGCCAAACAACCTAAAAGTTAGTGTTGTAGCCTACATTTTTATACTACACCCTAGCACTTTACATTAGAAACATGGCATGTGCAACTTATATTTACTACTAATTCCAAGTTCATGAAGAATTTTATAAAGGAAGACATTATTAAACTTACAATCAATTTTAAAAAATTGGACACAGGACCCTATGAAATGACTGTTGTTTTTTCTTTAGCACTCACATAATGGTTACAAACTAAGGTTGTTCTCAGATCTCTCTTGGAACTCTGTGTAAGATACTGCAGACAGTAGCTGTTTTGCAATATCAATAAAAAACCTTTTTGCTGCTCTTCCGTTTTCTTAGATAACCTTTCGTTATTTTTATCTTATTAGCCTTCCTTTATTGCAATTGTCATTGTCCAGATGGTGTAGCTGTAGGGATTTAATCATGCTGCAACAATATAAAGTGGCCCGATAGTCTGGATTGTACAACCAACACCTACTCAGGTTGAAGGGCTTCCTGTTATCTTATCCGGAAGGGATATGATAGGAATTGCTTTTACAGTTTATGGAAGACATTAGATTTGTGCTTCTGTTGATTAAGATTGTGATACAAGAAGAATTCATAATGCCAATTGTAGCTGGAGAAGGCCCATTTTGTTTGGTAATTTCCCCCTCAAGAGAACTTGCTAGGCAGACGTATGACGTGGTGGAAGAGTTTCTAGTCCCATTCAAGGAGCAACCCTGAAATAAGGCCTTTGTTGTGTAAGGTCACAGTTGGAGGTGGCAATAAGGGGAGTACATATTGTGGTTGCCACTCCTGGGAGGTTGAAGGATATGCTGGCAAAGTAGAAAATGAATCTTTACAATTGCAGGTATGCACTTTGAACTTAAGACAATTTTTCTTGAATTGTTTTGCGTGTATGTATATATATATATATATCTATGGGCAAGAGTGCATATATGTTTGGACTCAAAATATAACTGAGTTAGGTTACATGAATTTTAATGATCTGCACTGGCAAATAGCTTCTCAAAATCCATTATTATCTGAGATTCTTCCTTTCAAAACTTATGAACTATTGATTGGTGGGCTCTATATGATGGGTCTACCCATTCTTTTAGTAACTCTAGCTGTTGTTTCAGCACTTCGTCTCCCACTTCAATGAGGTTATTTACTTCTTCTACTAGATGTACCGAGCTTTGATACTTTGTTGTATCTTGGATTAACCATTCTTATGTCTTAACTATAATGGATTCTACATCTAGGCTCACATAGTCACATGTACCATATCCTATCTTTTTAGCCTTTGTTTTCTGCAAACCTTATTATTTCTTGTATCTGGTGTAAATTTTGTAAATGTGATTGAGTCATCTGCATTCGGTTGTATCATGATGAAGGTTAAACACTTGAACTTAAAGTTATAGTTGTTGTTTCTTATTTTTTTGTAGATAGTAGATGGTAACAGGTGAAACTTCTAGCAGTCTCGTCCCGATGTACTAGTTCAGGTATACTACTTAAACCAAAATTTTGTTTTCATTTTCTCCTTTTGTTGTCCTGATGGTAAAATGGAACAGAATCATTACTACTGTATGCTTAATTGAATACTAAATAACGGAAGAGAATCATCATCAGATTGAAACTGTAGCTAGCTCCAATAATGTTGGGTAAAACAAACAAGATAGCACAGTTCAAAACACCGACTGATGATTGATCATAAAAATCCTTACTAATATATCTATGTCACTGTTAATATACACTTCTTCAGGTTGAGCGCTTAGATTCATACCCTGCCGTATCTTATGTATCTTGCTTCTTTGAAGTGAATCGACATTTAGATAGATTGAAACATATATTTTGCAGTAGTATATGTACCCATATGAGATCTGACGTCCATATTCATGAATTTGAGATAGGTCTGGGTAGCCAAGGGATTAAGGTGCATGTGAAATGTTATTAATATATACCTTAAAAAATCCTTTTACCGCTTAAGTTGTCGAGCATTTTCCTAGCACTGCCTCTTTAATAATAGTTGCAGCCTTGCAGGTGTTTGAAATACTACAAGTGGCCTTTTACAGTTTTACATGCTCTTTGCTCTATAGTATTCAAATTACTGGTGGAGTTAATTGGTCAGAGGCAGCTACACAGCCAAATTTGACTGGTTCTAGCATTTAGATATACATGGATAGATTTGTTATAGGTCCATTCTTTCTTTGATTCAGGTGTTGGTTTGTTTCATAGAAGCTAATATGCTTTTATCCGTGTATGCCAAAAGTAGAAAACCCAGACAGTCGAGGCTTTCACTGAAGATCTTTTAGATGGATGTCCGAGGAAAATGTATGATTTCCTGAATATGGCCAAGGATCCTTCCATCAGTTTTTTTATTTTTTGAAGAAAATTAAACTTTTTGTATCCTTCCATCATGCTATGCAATTTAAATAGCTACTGTTGTTTAGAGAATTAAACAATTTTATTGTTTGTTTCTTTATGTCGGTAGGATTCTAATTTTTCAAATTATTTGTGATGGATGTTGTAGTAAAGGTAAATATACCGAGATAAACCAATATAGGCAAGGGTATTTTCTGTCCTAACAAAATCAGTCAGTTGAGTCGGTCTGAACAAACACATTTTTTAACAAACCTTAGTGAGTCAGATCCATACAGATGAGTCAGATTTATTAAAAACAAAGAGTTAGATCCAGAAAAAACAAAAGGTTAGATTCAGATGTAATAAGTAAGATTCAAATGAGCCAAACAGCCCATCAGATTAAGACAACGTGAATAATACTGTTTAGACATCATCAACTGAAGGTAATTTTGAACCACAGAAGATATGCCTTTTCAGTAAGAACACATTGCTCGAATTTAGCCAAAATCATGTGCATCGGAATGACATCAGAAAGGGCCGAACATGTTGCAACCTTAATATATAATAAGTTTTTCAACCCAGTTGTATAATGTCAACATAGAATCATCCCCAGCATTGCGATTGAGAGATATAAAAACTGACTGCAGATCAGCAAAGATGCCAGTCACCAAGCTAGATAAAATTTTATAATCATAAATGCATATGAAAAGATCAGCCAAGGGTTTAGCTAGTGAGTATCCTGTACATCCAGCGCAGCACTACTGCAGTAAATGGAGATTTACTCGGGGAAGCATTTCAAAAGACTCACTTTGCCATGGAATGGAAACTATAGAAGAAATTACAATTACTTTCAATTAAAATTTTGAAGAAGAGCACTGCGCAACTTTTCAGCTAAATCCCGAACTCTTATTCTGCTACCACAGTTAAGTTAGACTTGGTGGTGCACTATATATATGAACATAAACAAATGTTCAGAGAAAATACAACAAGACTAACGGACAAGTCCTTGATCAGCTCTATTGCATATACTGCTCAAAATTGGATTACTCGGATCCCTGGTTACATATTAAGCCGACTGGAAGCAATGAAATTTATCTGTAAGTTTCGACAATTGTGTACCTCTTTGTTCTACACAAACAAGAATGGGCATCAACATTAAGCCCTGCATTTCATTATACAAGCAAAGAATATAGGGGAATTCAAAAAATATGCAACCTAGTCTCTTCTAAATGGTTACTTCCCTCGAGGTTGAATCATGTCTTGGATTAATTTAGCTGAACAGAAAGCTAATAGAAGATTTTAAAAGAAAAAACGTCCTATTTCAGAGATTGACAGTAAGTTACGAGCCAGAAAAAAAACAAAACAAGAAAAGCAGATGTGTTCTTGATGAGGACTTACAAGGGAGCACGCTAGTTGTATCTCTTCTCATAAAAGCCGGTCACTTGGTCAGCCACAGTCCACATGATGGCCTGACCAGGTGGAATCCTCATGAGCCGAGGCAGCAACCCTTTCCACAAAGCACGCAAACCTTCTTCTTGGAATATGGTTCTGATGGCATGGACCATGCCCGTATACTTCACATCATTTCCAGAACGACTTTGAGCCATCAGCCTCGTTTTCACGACATCAAAGGGTCCAGTGCATACAGGTCCCACAGTTCCAGCTAAGAACCCTGATACCATTGACTGCCATGGCTGGATTACCATCCCATCGCCTTCATGCTTTTTCCATAAAATCACATCTATAGTGTTCTTGGCTGTAAACATGGCTGCCTGGTTTGTTCCATTTCGCATAACAGTTGGTGCAGCCCCTGCCCAGAGCCCAAGGATGCCTTCTTGACGAACGATAGTGGTTGCACAGTGTACAGGTCCTTTGTACTTGAGGAGTTCAGGGCTTAGTCCTTTCTGCTGCTGCAATCTAATCTTCACCACCTGCAAGCAACGACTAAGCACTTATTTTCTGCATCTTTCATTTCAAAATCAAAGACGACAATGTAATCATTGATTGTGAATGTCACGTGACTGGTATAAGAGAACTATATAGGAAGAGAGAGCACAATATACAACAATAATTAGCATAAGAATAGGTCACAAGCATAGACGATGAGTGTAATTAAGGCTTATCCTGAAAATTTTACTGGACCCTATGAATAAACAAGTACAGCACTACTATGAGTTGCTAGTGATATGGTGTCAGTATCGTTATCAGTAACTCATATAACAAGAACCTTATATACATACACATACCATGTCCTTTCTTTAATGTTTTTGGAAGGTCAAAGTCTTCAATGATATGTTTAAACTCTAACTCCAAGGGGGAATTGAACCCGGTTCCAAATTACAGAAACAACATTCTAGGCTAGCTCACATTTGCAATGAACTGAACATTCGTCATGATAAAAGATACATGAGCAATTGTCTGGTGGTAGTTGTTCAATTCATAGAAAACGAGCTAGAAACAATGATATTTCATCAAACCCTCATAAAACTTAGAACTTTATAGATACTTTTACATAATAAATCCAATTCACAAGCAAGTTCACCATTTTCATGTCCAAACATAGACCCCATGGTGTTCATTGTCCGCATTGAGACCTTTAATTGATTGTTCCACTTTTAGAGATTAATATCCTTGCCACTATCTAAGGTCATAAGCTTACAGTATGATCCTCACTATCGCTAGAGTTAGATTAATCATCTCACACTCTCAAGAAATGATCCTCACTATCAATAGAGTTAGACTAATCATCTCACAGTCTCAAGAAATGAGGTTAGCAACATGCTAAACAAGTAACCACACGTCTTAAAGCAAACAAGACTCCAACGCTTTATGCCAAAGTGGCTTGACGGTATTTTTCTACACCAAGCAGTATATTGAACATCAAAGTCCACAAAAGAAAGCTGATACTGAAAGAGGAACCACCAGAAAAGGTTTACAATTCAAAATCAAACAACAATGAAAAACCCAATAAAATATTTGAATACTAACATCAAACAGTGTACCAGCAGCTATTAATGAAGGTGATCCCGACATCTGTGCTGATTCAATTCTTCTTCTAATTGTGACCATGAGTGCTTCCTCTATAAGGTTAGCATACTGCACCAATTAAATAGCCAGAACTGCTCATAGAGGCCCATGTACTTAGTAAAACTACAACTTGTAGTATACAAGAGTGCATATTTATTTTACTTTTTTCTGAAATGCAGCCATGTATACACTATAGTGAATGAGACCCTATGATCAAAATCCAATGGAGCTCCCTATACTGGGTACTTAGTATTTACCATAATAACTTTATACTCACTGGCAGCAACTTAAGATTTGCCTGCCCACTCATATCAATTATTTAATTGTCAATTATCTCTCTGTAGCATACATTGCTCTTAGATATGACAATTTGCCTCAACACTCTAACATGATATAAAATATCTCACCTGATCTGCAACATGTTTAGAGTACTCTTACTGAATAGTGAATAGTCTTTGCGAAGGTCTAGCTGAAACTTACCTCTGCCTTATAAATATGTTAACCACTGAATTCAGCTAACGTCCATAGCGCTGGATACAGTATCAATTTTTGCATCTTGAATCTTCTAAAAAGATCTTTTAGAATCCTTAAAATTTGCAAAAGTATATAACAAATCTGCTCATGAAGTGTAGTAGAATCCTAAACCTATTCCAATAATATCCTCAAAATTTTGCAATTACTCTCTTTGACCATGAGTAGCAGGTACCAATAGCTCTTACATAGAGTTAGCAACAAGACGGCTGGAAGAAATTTCCATAGAAGAGAAAAAGTTACAAGTTCCTCCTACAGCTAAACATCCTGCACAGAAAATTGCTGGAAGTACTAGCTTGAGTTGCCCAAGGGAGAGCAACGCCAACAGTTGTACAACTACTAACACAAGGCTATCAGCTAAGTGGATATCTCCCTGAGATCTGTTAAACAAACAAGACTCCAACTCATTAAGCCAAAGTGACCTGACAGTATTTTTCTACACCAAGCAGTAATATTGAACATCAAAGTCCACAAAACAAAGCTAATACTGAAAGAGGCACCACCAGAAAGGGTTTATAATTCAGAATCAAACAACAAAAAAGACCCTAAAAAATATTTGGATACTAACCTCAAATGGTGTAACATTTTTTATTCTAGAGAGAATACTAACAGAATGCAGGCTGAGAAGGACACAGTGACACTTGATGAAGGAAAGAAAGTGTAATAATCATAGGGAGAAGTAAGATGAAGCGGAAAGAAAGAAAGTAGAAAAAACAGAAGTAACCACATATAATCCAGACGCATTAAGGTACATAGAGAAGGAAAATGAGGGATAAAGGTGTATAAAGAACGGATAGACATCCAGTGGGTGGAATAGGTCTACACAATACCCAAAATCAGGTCATGGTGGTAAGGATACATGGGAAGGTCCACATGGTCTAGTAGATGATGAATCATCACTGGTAAAGATGTACCAGCAGCTATTAATGAAGGTGATCCAGACACCTGTGCTGATACAATTGTTCTTCTGATTATGACCATGAGTGCTTCTATAAGGTTAGCAATATTGCACCATTTAAATAGCCAGAACTGCTCATATAGACCCATGTACTAACCTGAAGTCTACAAGAGTGCAAATTTATTTTATTTTATTTCTGAAATGCAGACAGACAGATAAATGTCCCAGTAAACTGTTGACCTGAAATCCAATGGAGCTCCCTATACTGGGTGTTCACTGTAATAACTATATACTCATTAGCAGCAACTTAAGATTTACCTGCCCACTCATATCACTTATTTGATTGTCAACTATCTCTCTGTAGCATAACTGCTCTTAGATATGACAATTTGCCTCAACACTCTAAATGATATAAAATATCTCACCTGATCTGCAACATGTTTAGAGTATTCTTACTGAATAGGTGTTCATGTATATTATATACACAACAACATCTTAGTGAATAGTCTTTGCGAAGATCTAGCTGAAACTTACCTCTGCCTTTTAACTACGGTGAATTCAGCTAACGTCCATAGCGTTGGACCTAGTATCATATTTTGCATCTTGAATCTTTTCTAAAAGATCTTTTAGAATCCTTAAAATTTGCAATACTCTATAACAAATCTGCTCATGAAGTGTAGTAGAATCTTAAACCTATTCCAATAATATCCTCAAGTTATTGCAATTATAATCTTTGACCATGAGTAGCAGGTACCGATAGCTGTTTCAAGAGCTCTTACATGGAGTTAGTGACAAGACGGCAGGAAGAAATCTCCATGGAGGGAGAAAAAGTTACAAGTTCCTCCTACAGCTAAACCTCCTGCACAGAAAATTGCTGCAAGTACTAGCTTGAGTTGCCCAGGAGAGAGCAACGCCAACAGTTGTACAACTACTAATACAAGGCTATCAGCTAAGTGGATATCTCCTTGGGATCTAAAGCAGCTTCTTTTGTTTAGAGCTTGTTATCCATCACAACTAACATATTTAGACAGATTGAAGAGTGGAACAGCTGAAACAGTTGCAGCAGTCCCAACAACCCAGACAGTTACTTGAAACAGTTTTAGCCAAACGGGTTTATCCCACTTACCTAGCTTTTGATCACTATCCCAATAGCTCTCATTAAGCGTTATCTCTATAAAACTCAAAACCTAAGAGTTATGATTTGAAGTACTATTCACAAAAGCTACAATTTTTATTAAACAAGTGACCACATTGTGTTAAACAAACAAGACTCCAACTTTTCAAAGTCCACAAAACAAAGCTAATTGTGAAAGAGGCACCACAAGAAAGTGTTTATAATTCAAAATCAAACAACAAAAAGGAAAAAGCTAAAATAAAATAAAATTGAAGATCAACCTCAAACAGTGTAACATTTATTTATTTATTCTAGAGACTGAGAGGACACAGGGACACTTGATGAAGAAAACTTTATAGACAATTTTTACAAACCCAGTTTAGAAAATAAATCCAATTCACAACAAATAAACTAAAATTCAAAATCAAACAAGTAATTTTAAAGTACTAACCTCAAACGGTGTAACAATAACAAGAGCTTCAAGAACACCAGCACCAAACCCAGACATCAATCTCCCCTGATAACTAAGTTTCCCAGTATCTCCATCTTTGAATGCAGTTTGGAACATAGCATTAGAACCCATTCTAAGTGCATATTTTAGGGTTAAATGAGTAGCAAATGGTGTTAATCCTTTCCATAATGCTCTAACACCTTCAGTCTTTACAACAGTATTACCACAATGTGATATCCCTTTGTAAACACCATTCCTATCTAATTGTAATCTTGTTTTTATTACATCTATTGGTTGTAAACAACATGCTTCAACTATCCCTCCTACTGATCCTGATATTGCTTTCATGTATGGTGGGATTGGTTTCCTTATCATCTTCTTCTTCCCTTCATCTTCTTCTCCCCCCATTTTTCTTGTAACAACAAATTAGGGTTTTGCAGAAGACAAACCAAGGAATTAGGGTTTTAGATTTGTGATTTTTTTTTGCTAAGGAAATTGGCACTCCATTTTTTTCAATCTATTGATGAATGAATGAATGAATGGAATTTGTTGAAGGCATTATTATAAAGGATTTTATTTATTTTTCTAACTAATTATAAAAAGGGGACAATAAATTTAATATAATAAAGTACTATGTCCTTTTTTGTCCAGTAACCACCTCGTATTTAAACCAAGATTTTGTGGAAAGTATGAGATTCAGTTCCGTTTTCCAATTCAAGCACGACTCTCAATGAAATCTCCACCTAATTTGTCAATTAGGATAGACAAAGCCGTACATAAATGAAATCACGCTGTCGGTTTAAATTAAAACCTTGGCACCTTGCCATGTTGAATGTCGAGTTCGCTGGCGTGGGTTTGGAATTTCAGTACAACAATATTTGTGTGACGATGTTCATTTGCAACTTCAAAGGCCAGGCATTGTTGTTAACTTTGCTTAGCTATAGCCACCTTGTAGGCCGATCACTATGGATCATAGTTTAGCTATAATGTGGCAGATTTTTTTTAGCTTGTACATGATGGAAATGGAAATTGAGTTTCCAATTTATCTAATTAAATCATGGAAACATTTAGTTTTTAACGTTAAATTTTAGGCCTTTTTATATTTATACATTAGAAATCCGGAATTTCAGATCTAAAAAATGTATTACCCTGGGCTTCACCATAAGCCAAAAACTGCATCTCTGTCATATTTGTTTCATGTATACTGGGAAGATAACTAAGAAAAATGACGAAACATAGTGCTTGGCCTAATGGATTCGGCTATCAATGGTAATTGGTATTGTATTCGCTGTCCTGATTATATATAGTTTATTTTCAACTTTACATTACTTATCTTGGTTTAATTAATAAGAAAGAAAGAAAAAAACTGCAATCAAATATTTTTTTTTAAATCTGATTGTATAATTCTTGTCGTATTGTGAAAAAAAATTGCGTGTGCATATCAATGCAAAATGGTTTTTTTTTTTTTTTTTTTTTTGAGAATAAATCGATTTATATTAAAACTGGCTAAGTGGCTTGGTCAAGGTCATTGAAGGATTCCCTAGGAAGGGATATTCCTCCAATGTGATCCCACATCACCAGCTTCATAAGAAATACATAAGGAATAAGTTCAAAGACTTGGGAAAAAAATTGGACACACATTTGCCTCGTTAAAAACCTTGCCAAGGAAAACCCATAGTGGTAAAGCCTTGACTAAGGAAATGAGTGTGATTCGAAATGTACAAAAAATTATAACAGTTTTAAAACTATCTAGAAAAGTAAAATTACAAATGTCTACCCATAGTGGTTATTTTCCCTGGCTAGTTTGGGGCCTGTAGAGATTATTTGGGGCCTATCACTACGCGACAAAACTAGGTAAAATTTAATCCTAATCTTTATCCTTTTAAATTCTAAACCATTACAAAACCAAAACCCATTCAAATCATTTCTCTCACAAATTAAAATTCAAACTTAAATTCATCCATCGATTCTAACAACATCGATTTACAAGAAATTTCATCATCCATTTTTTCTTTAAAAAAATCAAACTAAACATCGTCGATGGCAACCTATATCTTTTTTTTATACTTGTGATTGATTTATCTATTCAAAATTGAAAACTACATAGAATCTTGGGTTACTGTGTTTAACATAATCGGTCGATGTTCATGTCCATGTTTACCGATTCCTATTGTAGTTACCTAAAATCTGAGAGAGGTTAGAAGTGGGATTCTAGGGTTTCTGAAAGTGAATTACGGGAGGTTGAGCACGAACAGTCTTCGTTTAAACCACGCACAGTGGCCGTTCAAAGGCTGCTTCAGTCACAGGGAAGAGATTTAGAGATGGTCTTAGGAAGGGAAGCAGATGAAGAGAGAGATCGGAGAATTCTAGGGTTTGAAGAAGAATTGCTCTGAGAGGTTATGAGAAAGATCGTAGCTTGGAGAAATAGAAGACTTATTTATAGATGAATTCTCTAATCTCAGGTCGGTGAAGATATGGATTGCTTTCCGTATCGTGCGGAGCAATTCTCCTGTCTCTTCAGGAATAGATAGAGACAAACTAGGTTGAGTTTATCTCATTATTCCACCTCCTTTACTCACTTCTGGGGTGAGAAATAGGCTGGGTATTTCTCACTCGTGCCGTAGACCGCCAGACCGAAACCGTAATTGTTATCCCCCCATTTGTGTGAAGATGAGTCAGTCTTTGTGATGATGTGTTGAGCGAGAGAAATATTATCTTTAGCCGAGTTGTCCAAGATAGAGAGATATTCTCCGATCTGTAAGAATGACTAGGATTAGTCACGTGAAAAGGCATGAGATGCCTCAGAATTCATGTGGAGAGTTTGAAAAGGACACTCGATTCCTACATGAGGCTCGTGCCTATCATGGGGAATATTTAGCCTTGTCTGAGATTTTTCCAAGAGATTTTGCAGAGAGATGTGAATCTCTCCGAGATTTTGAGAAGAGATGTGAATCTCTCCGAGATTTTGAGGAGAGATTTTGAGAACGGACAAAAATCTCTACGAGGATTTTCTTAACAGATCCGGATCTCTTTGTGGTCAGCTGGGACTCGTCCTGAAGAGAGAGAAAGGGCTTTGTACGCCCGATTAATGTCTCTGCGAGTACTTGGAACACTTGTCTTTTGAAAAAACGAGGGTCTAACAACCACACCCAATATTTCGTTTCGGCAATCTATATGGGCAAACTCCAATATAATTTCAAGAAAATCAACTAGACAGTCAGACTCAATCTTTATAAATGTATATCAAAGAGTTATATCTCGATTTCTCAATTCAATCCGCAATCAAACAAATAAGAATTTGCGATCCCGATTGAATAAGAGAAATAACTTGGACGGTATCACAAACCAATATCCAAATGTCAATCAATTCAATCAACGACCCAAAGGCCGGATTCAAGAACTGATTGAACTTACGCACAACCTGTGATATTTCAATTATATAAACAAATATAATGCGGAAAAGAAATAACACAGACACCAGAAATTTCATTAACGAGGAAACCGCAAATGCAGAAAAACCTCGGGACCTAGTCCAGCTTTGAACACCACACTGTATTAAGCCGTTACATACACTAGCCTACTACCAATGAACTTCGGACTGGAAAGTAGTTGAGCCCTAACTAATCTCACACTGATCAAGGTACAGTTGCGCTCCTTACATCTCTTAACCCCAACAGAATTCTACACACTTAATTCCCTTAGCTGATCTCACCCACCACTAAGAGTTGCTACGACCCAAAGTCAAAGACTTGATAAACCAATCTGTCTCACACAGAAAAGTCTATTGATATAGATAAATATGTCTCCCACAGAATACTTATGAGTTTTGTTCTGTCTTATGATAAATCAAGGTGCACAGGAACCAATTGATAAACCGGACTTATATTCCCGAAGAACATCCTAGTATTATCAATAACCTCACAATAATCTTAATCGTATGGAAGCGAAACAAGATATTGTGGAATCACAAACGATGAGACGAAGATGTTTGTGACTTCTTTTAATCTTACCTATTGGAGATAAATCTCAAGCAAATCTTAGAAAAGATAGTACATCACGATAGTATAAGTAAGATCAGAACACGCAGCTACAGAGAAAATAGTTGGGTCTGGCTTCACAATCCCAATGAAGTCTTTTAAGTCGTTAACCTATAGGATTTTGGAATAAACCAAAGGTTGAAGGAGAATCGACTCTAGTCGCAATTAGTATCACACATGAGGTGTGGGGATTAGGTTTCCCAGTTGCTATAGTTCTCCCTTATATAGCCTCCCAATATCTCTCCACCGTTAGATGGTCTTATCTTGTTACACACAAATGAAATGTACCTTCATTCAGATATGGGTAACCGTACCTAAATGTGTACACTAGGTTGGCTCAATAATAGTTAACCGAAGTTAGCCACATGAACACTTTCATATCAACCTTATTCATCTTAACCACAACTAGTTCAAATGACTCAAATGAAACTAGTTATAGAGTTGTTCAATTGTTTATATTCTCATAAAAGTATACAAGACACAATTGAAGCAAAATCGGTTTGATTCACTCGAATCAATTCATGAACATTATAGCCACGGTTCGCAAAAGATTGCATTCCTTAATATATAAATGTATTAGTTCATGTCATAACCGATTCTAGAAATTAACCCACTCAAGTATGCAAACGGGTACGCATACTTAAGTAGCCGGACTTGGACTGTGTCCGACAGTACGCGAAATGGTACGCATACTATCACGCATCCAAAACAACAGTTGAAACCAGTACGCGTATGAGTACGCATACTATAGTTCCCAGACTTCAACTGAGTTCGCCAGTATGCGTACGGGTGCACATACCAAGGCTCCTGGACTTCACCTGACCTCGCCAGTACGCATACGAGTATGCATACTATCGGTCTTGGATCAACATACATGCAAGTACGCATACTATGTCTATAATCCAATTATGGTTAAGTATTATAAACTCTATTTCAATCATTGAAACATTCTTAGAGGATGACAATAATTGTTTTACACAAACTATTAGCATCAAAACAATTTTCAAGTTATTGAAATAATCAATACGAAACATTCCAAGTCTACATCAAATGACTATCTCACACAAATCATACAAGATATTACCAGGCGATTTTCACATGATCATCTTTTGACTTTCGTCAAGAATATAAGATGAACTTGGTTAAAGCGAAATCTTACTGAAAAAGTGGGGGTACAACAACCTCACCCAATATTTCTCTTAGCAATTTGTATGGACTAACTCCAATATACTTTTAAGAGAATCAACTAGACAGTCAGACTCAATCTTAATAAAAAGTATATCAAAGAGTTATATCTCAATTTGTCGATTCAATCCTTACTCAAACAAATAGAAATCTACGAGCCTGATTGAATACAAGAGAAATACCTTGAACGGTACCAAAGACCAATGTTCAAGGATCAATCAATTTCAATCAACAACTAAAGGTTGGATTTACCAATTGATCGATACAATGCAGAACCTGTGATATTTCAATTATATAACAAAATATAATGCGGAAAAGAAATAACACAGACACTAGAAGTTTTGTTAACGAGGAAACCGCAAATGCAGAAAAACCCCGGGACCTAGTCCAGATTGAACACATACTGTATTAAGCCGCTACATACACTAGCCTACTACAAACTAACTTCGGTCTGGACTGTAGTTGAACCCCAATCATTCTCACACTGATCCAAGGTACAGTTGCGCTCCTTACGTCTCTGATCCCAGCAGGATACTACGCACTTGATTCCCTTAGCTGATCTCACCCACAACTAACAGTTGCTACGACCCAAAGTCGAAGATTTTAATAAACAAATCTGTCTCACACAGAAAAGTCTACAGGAATAGATAAATCTGGCTCCCACAGAAATACCTACGTGTTTTGTTCCGTATTTTGATATATCAAGGTGAACATGAACCAATCGATAACCCGGACTTATATTCCCAAAGAACAGCCTAGAATTATCAATCACCTCATAATAATCTTAATCGACTAACGAAACAAGATATTGCGGAATCACAAACGATGAGACAAAGATGTTTGTGACTTCTTTTCTATCTTGCCTATCGGAGAAATTAATCTCAAGCCAATCTTACGATTGTACTCAAATACGATAGAAACAGCAAGATCATATCACACAACTACAGAGAAAATAGTTAGGTCTGGCTTCACAATCCCAATGAAGTCTTCAAGTCGTTAACCTATAGGGTCTCGATAGAAACCTAAGGTTATATGAGAATCGACTCTAGCTTATATAACTAGTATCACACAGGAGGTGTGGGGATTAGGTTTCCTAGTTGCTAGAGTTCTCCTTTATATAGTCTCCAAATCAGGGTTTGCAATCTAAGTTACCTTGGTAACAAAGCATTCAATATTCACCGTTAGATGAAAACCTGATTAGATTCAAGCTAATATCTTTCAACCGTTAGATCGAACTTAGCTTGTCATACACAAATGAAATGCACGTTCATTTAGGTTTGTGTAACCGTACCTAAACGTGTACACCTAGTTGGTTCAACAGTAGTTAACCAATGGTTAGCCATATGAGCACTTTCATATCAACCTTATTCATCTTCACCATAACTAGTTCAAGTGACTCAAATGAACTAGTTAGAGAGTTGTTCAATTGCTTAGATCTCATAGAATTATACAAGCCACAATCGAAGCAAAAACGATTTTGTTTCACTCGAATCGATTCATGAACATTATACCCACGGTTTGCAAATATGCATTCCTTAATTTATAAATGTCTTTGTTCACGAATAAACCGTTTTTAGAAAATAACCCACTTAAGTACGCATACGGGTACACATACTTAAGTACCTGGACTGAGCATGTTTTTCAGTTCACAAACTCCAGCAGAAATTCACGGGATGTGAACTTCCGACAGTACGCATACATGTACGCGGACTTAGCTCCGGTTATCCTAAACAGCAAAGTACGCATACTTTGGTTCAAGGATTTTGGACTTTCACAAGTATGAGTTCACATACAATGTTTATATCCGTTCAAGGTTATATATTCTAAACTCTCATTTCAATCATTGAAAAATTCTTAGAGGGTGTTATATATAGCGGTTATTCACACACTATTTTTCATCAAAGCGATTTTCAAGAGATTGAAACAATTAACATGACTTTCTTCATGAGTAAGATGAACTTGGCCAAAGCGAAAGCTTACCAACACATATTAGAGAAAAAGATAAGCGATATAAACTCGGCTCGAAATAGAAAATGTGTATGATCGAAGTCTTTATAGCAATACGACTTTTGTCTCAAGATAGGAGATAAAGTAGATAGACTTTTGAGTGATAGATAAGTTCAAGTCTCCACATACCTTTTTGTCGATGAAGTTCCACCAGTTCCTTGAGTAGTTCTTCGTCTTTGTATGATGAACGCCGTGGAGTCTAGAGCTAAACTACACTTTCTATCATAGTCCGAGACTTAGCTATAAGTAGACTAGAAATCAAGACTTATAGTTTTGGCAACTAAACTTGACAAACAAGCTTGAGATAGTAACGCTTGCGAGTTCGGCCGAGCAGTGCTCTAACAATCTCCCCCTTTGTCAATTTTAGTGACAAAACTAACAATACATTTGGAATACAAAATAAATAAACTTTGCAGCTTCTCTTACACATGCATGATCTCCTTGGTTCTTCAACATTACTCGAAATCTTCGTCACTTCCAAGTACTCCAATGATTCCAAAGATATTCAAATCAGCATCACCGTTGTTGAAGATCCATAGCCATAACAATGAGAAAACAATAGCTCTCAATCATTGTTACACAATGTCATAGTATTATTACACAACATCAAAGTTCAATTATATCACAACTTCGGCAACAATACTATGGTGATATGTATCACTCCCCCTTAGTCAATACTCCATCTCACATGGAAACCACTTCCCCTTACATAATGATCCGAAACCATATGTATTTGTAGTGTGAACTACACATTAGTTCTCCCCCTTTTTGTCAATAAAATTGGCAAAGGTACGAAAACTAGTGGGATCCTAATGAAATTTCCATAGAGACATTTCATGACGAAAACAAAGTACATACCAACTTTTTAGATGCAATCATATAGTCGAAACTAAATGTATTCATCGAGGAGTTTATAAAGATACAAGATAACCCCTATAATATTCCACAGCCGCACTCCCCACAAAGATTTGGTAATTAAGCACAAGTTCAATTAAGAACTCTCCCCCATAAAATGTTATTCCTAAAAGAACAACAAGAGCGACCTTACTTTTACAAGAAAATAAGGATTTATTTGGACATTAACAAATTACCTAAGAATATGAATTTGTATCCAAAAATCTCAATCAAATTAAACACAAGAGAACCCATGATTAATTCAATCGGAATACTCAACTAAATTAACCACAAGAGAACCCATGATTAATCTAATTAAAAATACTCAACATAAGAGAACTTAAGGAGCCGCACAGTATAAAAAATATGGATAGGGAAGATCAATACTACGGAATAAACAAAGATTCATTATATTCTTTATCACCATTTTCACAATGACATATAATAGACTTACTTTGTAAACAAAAGCTCATCCTATCTTCCATCAATATTTGCATAATGACATAATAGGCTTATCTTTTGTTTGTCAAAAGTTCATTCAATCTTTTATCAATACTTGCATATCGACATATGAAAGACTTAACTTTTGACCACGTATGGGACAATCACAGTTCATGGACGCAAACACACATATCCCATAGCAAGTTGCAATATATAAAACCATAAAGATTAATACTGCAAAATCATCTTCCAAATCAACTTTAGAATTTAAATAAATAAATCTAAAAACATTGCAATATGAAAATCGTTGGAAATAGCTATGTGTAATCACAAAAATGGCTATTCCAAACCCTAGTTATCCTTCTTAAAACATAAGAATAAACTCTCATAAGAAGTTTCCTAGACAAAAACAAGAATCAAGTTTCTTTGATAACATCATACATTTGAAAGGGTCCATCATAAAAGGTATCACTGATATCCTTGATTCTTTTGACCGTAGAGACTCCATGTTCATGAGTGAGAACATTAACTTTCCGATCAACAATGCGGGCAAGATGCCTAGCTTTGACACAGTCCATGATGAGCTTCTTCTGAGTCCTGATCAAGGTGTTTTGATTATCAAGGATTTTGGCATGTCCATCAATAAGCTGATTTATTTGTAGTTGAAGATTTGCAAACTCGACCCTAGAGTCATTCAGAAAAAGAATTAAATCCTTGACAGATTCTCCAACTCAGGAGTTGTACTCTTTCCTTTCAATCATCCTTTTCAGGACAAGCTCTTGAACAGAATCGCATCCTTTAGAGTCTTCTCCCATTTCAAGATTTACAACTTATTGAGGTCTTGAGGAGTTTTCCATACCCCCCCCTTTATATATATATATATATATATATATATATTATTAGGGAAGGAAAAAACAATATAATATATGTATATATGTTTTTAAGCAAGAGAGAGACACCCTTGTTGTGGAACCCTTAAACTCCCAAGAGAGACACGGACGTTCGTGGACTGATTGAAAATAACAAAACAGAAGAGATTCCAAAGGAATAAAATACCTCTGTTTTCATATATCCCAAATCATCATGACTCAATAAACAGAGCATAAGAGTGAGATACATTGTAACAAGAAGTCAAGAGACTCTACTTTCATATCCAAAGAAAACAACATAGTCAAACATAATACAAATGAAAAACTACAGTAGACTTGAGTATCTCCCAACAGTTATTCTTGCATCTCTCAAGTTTAGATACAAGAATAAAAATGCCTAAGATTAGGCAGTCAAGTGAGATGTAATCCCACTATGAGTATTGAGAGATGAGTTGTAAATTCCATCTGAAGGTTTGAACCTGGTATTCCTTACCTTCTTTCGATTATTTTTTTTTCCATAAGGATTCAACATAACCTTGTCAGGTGATCCATCAGAAATATTTTTATGAGGATTAAGTCTAGGACCTCTAGAAATTGGTTCCATAGAATTAGAAAAGACATGTCTCCACGATTTAGACTTAGATTTTCCAGACTTATTCTCATAAATACTGGGAATGTGTATTTTTGTGGTGTAAGAATTTGCACTATTCGGAGGAACACGATTCCTGTGGGGATTTCGAGATGAGTGACCATTGAAATCCATTTTATGAGAATCCTATTTTTCTGCAGGAGTGAAATCCATTGTAGTGGTCATTAGAGAATTTACTCTGTCGACTGTGAAAAGAAGTAGATTTTGAAGATCGGAAATCTTTTTCTTTCTAGCAAAACAATGATGAACATAGTGATTCTTTTTCCCACAGAAGGAACAGGTTCGTGGAAGAGAAACATTAACAGGAATCTGTTTTAAATTCACAGCCCTATTAGAAGATTGCAAGTTATGTAAACACTTCTTAGCAGAACCTTCCTTTTGAGAACATCTCTTCATGTACTGTAATTCTGTCTGAGAATTAATCATTGGTACAGAGGAATTTCTCATTAAAATAGAGTTTTCCTATTTCAGGGATTTACACTGTTCTTGAGCTAGAATACTGGATGCACCCAGTTTCTCTTTTTCAACACGAAGTCTGTTTAGATCAGATGAATGCGTCTCGATCAAACATTTTTCTCTAATTGAGTCTTCTTTAACAATATTCTCAAGAACACTAATCTTTTCACGCTGCAGAGTAGTTTCTTGAATTAGTTTTTCGATATTGTTGGAGAAGGACTCAATGATGCTATATAGTTCCCGTTCTCGACCAAGAGACTTTTCAAATTCATCAATGACCTGAGCATGATTTTGAAAATCAATAGTCTCAGTAGATTTTTTTGAGATTCTAGTGAGATCCATCTCAGCTTTTGACAGAGTGTCAAATGTCTCATTTGAGGGAATGTTATCAAAATTTGATAAAACAGCTTTTCTACCTTGGGATTCGGAAGAATCAACTAAGGAGTTATCCTTTGAGGTAATCTTGAGACATTTGGCATAATTAAAAGCTTTGGAGGACATTTTGGTGTGCGTAAATGCAAGAGATGAACTTCTGTCCACAGAGTCAGATCGCTACAAACACAGACTTATGAGGTCTTAAACGTGTTTGCCCGCTCTGATACCAATTGAAAAAGTGGGGGTACAACAACCTAACCCAATATTTCGCTTAGCAATCTGTATGGACTAACTCCAATATACTTTTAAGAGAATCAACAAGACAGTCAGACTCAATCTTAATAAAAAGTATATCAAAGAGTTATATCTCAATTTGTCGATTCAATCCTTACTCAAACAAATAGAAATCTGCGAGCCTGATTGTATACAAGAGAAATACCTTGAACGGTACCAAAGACTAATGTTCAAGGATCAATCAACAACTAAAGGTTGGATTTACCAATTGATCGATACAACGAAGAACCTGTGATATTTCAATTATATAACAAAATATAATGCGGAAAAGAAATAACACAGACACTAGAAGTTTTGTTAATGAGGAAACCGCAAATGCATAAAAACCCCGGGACCTAGTCCAGATTGAACACACACTGTATTAAGACGCTACATACACTAGCCTACTACAAACTGACTTTCGTCTGGACTATAGTTGAACCCCAATCAATCTCACACTGATCCAAGGTACAGTTGCGCTCCTTACGTCTCGGATCCCAGCAGGATACTACGCACTTGATTCCCTTAGCTGATCTCACCCACAACTAAGAGTTGCTATGACCCAAATTCGAAGACTTTAATACACAAATCTGTCTCACACAGAAAAGTCTAAAGGAATAGATAAATCTGTCTCTCAGAGAAATACCTACGAGTTTTGTTCCGTCTTTTGATAAATCAAGGTGAACAGGAACCAATCGATAACCCGAACTTATATTCCCGAAGAACATCCTAGAATTATCAATCACCTCACAATAATCTTAATCGACTAGTGAAACAAGATATTGCGGAATCACAAACGATAAGACGAAGATGTTTGTGACTTCTTTTCTATCTTGCCTATCGGAGAATTTAATCTCTATCCAATCTTACGATTGTACTCATATACGATAGAAACAGCAAGATCAGATCACGCAACTACAGAGAAAATAGTTGGGTCTGGCTTCACAATCCCAATGAAGTCTTCAAGTCGTTAACCTACAGGGTCTTGATAGAAACCTAAGGTTATATGAGAATCGACTCTAGCTTATACAACTAGTATCACACAGGAGGTGTGGGGATTAGGTTTCCCAGTAGCTAGAGTTCTCCTTTATATAGTCTCTAAATCAGGGTTTGCAATCTAAGTTACCTTGGTAACAAAGCATTCAATATTTACCGTTAGATGAAAACCTGATTAGATTCAAGCTAATATCTTTCAACCGTTAAATTGAACTTAGCTTGTCATACACAAATGAAATGCACGTTCATTTAGGTTTGTGTAACCGTACCTAAATGTGTACACCTAGTTGGTTCAACAATAGTTAACTAATGGTTAGCCAGATGAGCACTTTCATATCAACCTTATCCATCTTCACCATAACTAGTTCAAGTGACTCAAATGAACTTGTTAGAGAGTTGTTCAATTTCTTAGATCTCATAGAAGTATACAAGACACAATCGAAGCAAAAACGATTTTGATTCACTCGAATCGATTCATGAACATTATAGCTACGATTTACAAATATTCATTCCTTAATTTATAAATGTCTTAGTTCACGAATAAACCGTTTTTAGAAAATAACCCACTTAAGTACGCATACGGGTACGCATACTTAAGTACCCGGACTGAGCTTGTTTTTCAGTTCACAAACTCCAGCAGAAATTCACGGGATGTGAACTTCCGACAGTACGCGGACTTAGCTCCAGTTATCCTAAACAGCAAAGTACGCATACTTTTGTTCGAGGATTTTGGACTTACACAAGTATGAGTTCACATACAATGTTTATATCCATTCAAGGTTATATATTCTAAACTCTCATTTCAATCATTGAAACATTCTTAGAGGATGTTATATATAGCGGTTATTCACACACTATTTTTCATCAAAGCGATTTTCAAGAGATTGAAACAATTAACATGACTTTCGTCACGAATAAAGATGAACTTGGCCAAAGAGAAAGCTTACCAACACATATTTAAAGAAAAAGATAAGCAAGATAAACTCGGCTCGAAATAGCAAATGTGTATGATCGAAGTCTATATATCAATACGACTTTTGTCTCAAGATAGGAGATAAAGTAGATAGACTTTTGAGTGATAGATAAGTTCAAGTCTCCATATACCTTTTTGTCGATGAAGTTCCACCAGTTCCTTGAGTAGTTCTTCATCTTTTTTATGATGAACGCCGTGGAGTCTAGAGCTCAACTACACTTTCTATCCTAGTCCGAGACTTAGCTATAAGTAGACTAGAAATCAAGACTTATAGTTTTGGCAACTAAACTTGACAAACAAGCTTAAGATAGCAACACATGCGAGTTCGACCGAGAAATGCTCTAACACTTACCAAGACATATTTCGAGAAATATGTAAGCGAGTTAAACTCAGTTCGAAATATCAAATGTGTATAATCGAGTACTATATAGCTATACGACTTTTGTCTCAATATAGGAGATAGAGTAGAAATAGACTTTCTGAGTGATAGATGAGTTTCAGTCTCCACATACCTTTTGTTGATGAAGTTCCACAAGCTCTCCTTAGTAGTTCTCCATCTTCAATTGATGAACGTCGTGAAGTCTAAAGCTCAACTACACAATCTATCCTAGTCCGAGACATAGCTATAAGTAGACTAGAAATCAAGACTTATAGTTTTGATCACTAAACTTGACAAACAAGCTTGAGATAGCAACGCTTGCGAGTTTGACCGAGCAGTGCTCTAATAATCTCCCCCTTTGTCAATTTTAGTGACAAAACTATCAATACATATGGATTACAAAATAAATAAAATTTATAGCTTCTCATCCAAATGCTTGATCTCCTTGGTTCTTCAACATTACTCGAAATCTTCGTCACTTCCAAGTACTCTAGTGATTCTGAATGTGTTCAACTCAGCATCATAGTTGTTGAAGATCCGTAGCCATAACAATGAGAAAACATATGCTCTCAATCATTGTTATACAGTGTCATAGTATTATTACACAACATCAAAGTCCAATTGGATCACAACTTTGACAACAATACTATGGTGATATGTATCACCCTCCCTTACTCAATACTTCATCTCACAATGAAAACCACTCCCCCTTACATAATGATCCGTAAACCATATGTATTTGTAGTGTGAACTACACATTAATTCTCCCCCGTTTTGTCAATATAAATTGGCAAAGGTACGAAAACTAGTGGGATCCTAATGAAATTTTCATAGAGATACTTCGTGATCAAAAGAGAACATATCAAATTTGTTTCGATGATTTCATATAGTCGAAACTTAGTGTATTCATCAAGGAGTTTATAAAGATACAAGAAAACTCCTACAATATTCCATAACCGCACTCCCCACAAAGATTTGGCAATTAAGCACAAGTTCAATTAAGAACTCTCCCCCATAAAGTGTCATTCCCGAAAGAACAACAAGAGCGACCTTACTTTTACAAGAAAAGAAGGATTTCTTTGGACATTATCAAATCACATGAAACATGAATTTGTATAAAAAAATCTCAATTGAATTAACCACAAAGGAAATGATCAATTCAATTGGCCATGCTCAACATAAGAAAACTTACAGAGCAACACAGTATATTCACAAGATGTGGATCAGGGAAAGACCAATACTGCGTAATAATCAAAGATTCATTCTATTTTTCATCAATACTTGCATAATGACATATAATAGACTTAATCTTTGAGGTCAAAAGTTCATTCTATCTTTCATCAATATTTGCATAAAGACGTATGGTAGACTTAACTTTTCAGAATATATGGGACAATCACGGTTCACGGACGTAAACACACATATCCCATAACAAATTGAAATATATAAAACCAATAAGGATTAATACTGCAAAATCATCTTCCAAATAACTTAGAATTTAAATAAATAAATCTAAAAACATTGCAAGATGAAAACCGTTGGCAATAGCTATGTGTAATCACAATAATTGCTATTCCAAACCTTAGTTATCCTTCTTAAACACAAGAATAAATTCTTATAAGAAGTTTCCTAGCCAAAATAGATAATACATGAGAGATTAATCATCATCTTCATCATCAGAGATCATCAAAGTGGCTTGAATCTTATCCATATGATCCTTGAAATCAACTCTCTATTAACAAGAATCCTTTCTCTATTTATCATGGTCTTGAATTCCATGTCCTAAGGATTAACATCATGGATGTTAGCATAGAAGATTCTTGTAAGAGTGTCAAAACTTGATATGCCCCTTGAAGATGAAAATCACCCTTGTCACTTTTTCTCCTCCAAAGTTGATTTAATGGAGATGATACATGAACCCTAGAAAAGTTCACGTACGCGGACAAGGAAGGGAAGAAGAAGGGTACGTGTACCACTCTCTTATAAACCCATTGATGGGCTTTGACCTGTTTATGAACCGCGACCCACCAGAGATACGTAGGATTTCTAAAAGAGGTTCGCACACTGTGAAAAGATCACCAAGGTGCAGTATACTGATAGTAGAAGAACTACATCACTTTATTTAACCTCAAGAAGACAGAAAAAATCTGTCAAGAAGTTTTTCTAAAAAGACTAAAAGCGAAATAACCCAAACTCAACACAAATCAAACTGTTACTTGCCCCATCTCAAGTTATATACAAATGGGGTAGAGCCATGCTTGTTACCAAGAGGCAGGATGTGCAGAGTGAATCTCATGCACTATTTCCGGTTGATATTTGTGGACATTACCAGTGACATAATCATAGTAATAATGATAATCAGGGTTAACAGAGCTTTCTAACTCCTTTTTCATCTGTCCAAGAGAAAAGTTTTTCTTACATTTTGAACCTGCACCAAACCCACAAGAGATCTTTTTATCGATTTCACATGAGTTAGCAGCATGTTTAGTTCGTACATCATGAATACATGACTTGACAAGTACGGAACTTTTGTAAGAAGGATTCTTTTCCTCAATCGAATTGAGTCTTTCTAAGAATTTGAAAACGCCTTCAAAAGATTTAAATAGATCTTTGTCAATAGATCCATCATGATAGTATTCCTCAAATAGATTAAGAAACAATCTAGTGAGATTCCAAACCTTTGAGCTTTGACCTCGTTTCCTCGAGAGATTTCTCTTAGAAGGACTTTTATTTTTTCCTTTATACTGTTTTTCATCATCTAAGATTTCCAATGTCTTAGATGAACAGAGATTATCTTGAGATACCAGAGGTCTTGTAGATAATAAGCTCTAAACAATCTTTAAGGAATTTTGGCGTGCATTACAAATGGCCAGAACAAGTTTCCCATAAGGACAAACTTTAAGGATCAGTCAAACACAAACTTATTAGGTTTATAGTGTTTGCCTTCTCTGATACCAATTGAAAAAGCGGGGGTTCAACAACCACACCAATATTTTGTTTCGGCAATCTGTATGGACAAACTCCAATATACTTTCAAAAGAATCAACTAGACAGTCAGACTCAATCTTTATAAAAGTATATCAAAGAGTTATATCTCAATTTCTCAATTCAATCCGCAATCAAACAAATAAGAATTTTCGAGACCGATTGAATAAGAGAAATAGCTTGGACGGTATCACAAACCAATATCCAAGTGTCAATCAATTCAATCAACAACCCAAAGGTCGGATTCAAGAACTGATTGAACTTACGCATAACCTGTGATATTTCAATTATATAATCAAATATAATGCGGAAAAGAAATAACACAGACACCAGAAATTTTGTTAACGAGGAAACCGCAAATGCAGAAAAACCCCGGGACCTAGTCCAGCTTTAAACACCACACTGTATTAAGCCGCTACAGACACTAGCCTACTACCAATGAACTTCAGACTGGAATGTAGTTGGCCCCAACCAATCTCACACTGATCAAGGTACAGTTGCGCTCCTTACGTCTCTGAACCCCAACATAATTCTATGCACTTGATTCCCTTAGCTGATCTCACCCACGACTAAGAGTTGCTACGACCCAAAGTCGAAGACTTGATCTGTCTCACACAGAAAAGTCTATTGATATAAATAAATCTGTCTCCCACAGAAATACCTATGAGTTTTGTTCCGTCTTATGATAAATCAAGGTGCACAAAAACCAATTGATAAACCAGACTTATATTCCTGAAGAACAGCCTAGTATTATCAATCACCTCATAATAATCTTAATCGTATGAAAGCGAAACAAGATATTGTGGAATCACAAACGATGAGACGAAGATGTTTGTGACTTCTTTTAATCTTACCTATCAGAGATAAATCTCAAGCAAATCTTAGAAAAGATAGTACTCAATCACGATAGTATAAGTAAGATTAGAACACGCAACTACAGAGAAAATAGTTGGGTCTGGCTTCACAATCCCAATGAAGTCTTTAAGTCGTTAACCTACAGGTTTTGGAATAAACCCAAGGTTAAAGGAGAATCGACTCTAGTCGCAACTAGTATCACACAAGAGGTGTGGGGATTAGGTTTCCCAATTGCTAGAGTTTTCCCTTATATAGTCTTCAAATCAGGTTGATAGCTTTGGAACAAAGCAATCAATATTCACCGTTAGATGAAACCTGATCTAAGAGCCAAGCTAAGTTTGCTTGAAACCAAAACAATATCTCTCCACCGTTATATGGTCTTAGCTTGTTACACACAAATGAAATGTCACTAGTAGAAAAATCAGCATAGGTGACATTGTAAAACCGTCACAGTATCAATTTCATGACAGTTCAGGTGAAATTTGAAAGTGTCACCAAAGGCAGTGTCACCGTAGGGGTCATTTTATGCTGACGCTTCTGAACTGTCACATAGCCGTTACCAATTAACCTTTAAAAATGTCATATGATGTATCAAGTCGTCATTGAAAGAAATATACGGTATCGGTTTTGTAAAAAGAAACGCCACCTTAAAAAGGTTATCACAACAGTTTTGCAAAATAACCGCCATATAATATCCCCAAAAACTGCGTCGGTGTAAGAAACATGTACAACGGTTGTTGGTGTAAGTGTCATCCTTTAGGTCCTTAATGAGCTAATGGTCTTCCCAGAACAATGTTGTTTTCTTTCCTCAAACTTGATTTAGAAGAGAAATTTATAATTCAAACTGAAGTGAAATAAGATAAACTAGTATATTAACTATCACTAATTCAATATTACAATCTTATTTCATCAAAAAAAAAAACATTATATTAACCAAAGTTTAAAACATTCGCATCGCAATGCCATCAATCATGTAGAAATTTCCAATCTTAAAGCTCTCATATACATCACAAGCAAACTTTGGACAAGAGGAGGAGCTTGAAGTTGTTTTGATAAATCCGAAGTCACATTACAATCTTTAATAGAATTCACCACCTCCACACAATAAAAAATAGAAAAATAGGATTCACCACCTCTGCACAATCAAATAGAAAAACAATAGTTCTCTCAGCTATCTTCTTTTTATCCACGACCATGAGCAAGTAAAATCTGCGAAAGATCAACACTTCAAATATGAAAACCCAACAAATCTGGAAAACGAGATAGTGAGAGATAGATTATTATATGAATTTGATGTTTGTAAAATCCATTGTTGATCACTCCACCTGAAGAATTAGTTCCATTATTAGGTCCTCCACCAGTTGTTACCCGATCGATTCTATGCTGCATATAAAGTTGTTAAAGAGATGAGTCAAATCACAACAAAAACATGATCGACACAGAGAAAACTAAATCAGATCGATATCAACAATTGTAACAATTATTTTAAGAATTTGAAGAACTTTGTCTTCTCAAATACATTTTTTTACCAACGATAATAAGATTTTTTTTTTCGTCCAATAAGAAAAAATCTTCACTCTCTGATATCTTCCATTAGTATGAGTTTCATTACATCTTCTGCTCGTCAAAAGATAAGAGTAAACTATCTATATGGGATGTTTTTCGACCAAGAGAGACATAAGCTTGAAAGATAATATTTTCAGAGAGAATATAAGAAAGGAGAAGGATCATGAAAGCGCTTGTGCTCTTGTTGTAAGATATGGTTGATTGGGAAGCTTGTTCTCTTGCTGTAAGATAGGGTTGATTAGGAAGAAGAGATAAGAAGAGAAGAGCAGTAGAGAATGATATAAAGAAGAAGAATTAGGGTTTTCACTATTTTGTTGGTTATCGGAAAAGATCTATAAGACAGACGAGATCGAGGGCCTAGATTCCTGATATGTGCGTATCGCACATGCTCAATTTTTTATATATTAAAGTTTGATCATGTGACATTAGTGTATATAGGTCCAAAGTACAAAGAAAGTTTTGATGATTGACATTTTTTCTCCGTCTGCAATCGCAAACCAGACTTGGATATCGATCCAATTCTGCAATCCCCGATACATCTACTAATTTTGATTAAAAAAAAGATACAGCTATTGTACACTAACACATGGGGATCCACTACCTAATGATTACACATGGGGGATCCACTACCTAACGAAGTTAAGCTAAAATATACATATTACGGAACTGTATGAAGTAGTATTATATTATATCCCAACCGAACATGGCGGGTTTCGTAAACAAACGTTAGAATATAAAAAATATACGTAACACTTGAAAGATGTCACCGTATAACTGGCCTATTGTAACAGTTTAAAGAATTATCTGTCATGAAATATTGTTACCATGACACTTTTACATACCGTCACTATATGTGACATCAACTGGTGACGTTTCTCTCTATAACCGTCACCTAAATATAAACAGCAACTTATTGTGACGCTTTTTGCAAGAACTGTCAAGGTAAAAACTTTAAAACCGTCACCAAATCCCACATTTGGCCTAGTGTGTACCTTCATTTAGATATGGGTAACCGTACCTAAACGTGTACACTAGGTTGGCTCAATAATAGTTAACCGAAGTTAGCCACGTGAACACTTTCATATCAACCTTATTCATCTTAACCACAACTAGTTCAAATGACTCAAATGAAACTAGTTATTGAGTTGTTCAATTGTTTATATTCTCACAGAAGTATACAAGACACAATTGAAGCAAAATCTGTTTGATTCACTCGAATCAATTCATGAACGTTATAGTCACGGTTCACAAAAGATTGCATTCCTTATTATATAAATGTATTAGTTCATGTCACAACCGATTCTAGAACTTAACCCACTCAAGTATGCAAATGGGTACGCATACTTAAGTAGTCGGACTTGGACTGTGTCCGACAATACGCGAACGGGTACGCATACTATCACAAACCAGTACGCGTACGGGTACGCATACTATAGTTCCCGGACTTCAACTGAGTTCGCCAGTACGCGTATGCGTACGCATACCAAGGCTCACGGACTTCACCTGACCTCGCCAGTACGCATACAGGTATGCATACTATACCGGTCTTGGATCAACATACATGCAAGTACGCATACTATGTCTATATCCAATTATGGTTAAGTATTCTAAACTCTATTTCAATCATTGAAACATTCTTAGAGGATGACAATAGTTGTTTTACACAAACTATAAGCATCGAAGCAATTTTCAAGTTATTGAAATAATCAATACGAAACATTCCAAGTCTACATCAAATGACTGTCTCACACAAATCATTTAAGATGTTACCAGGCGATTTTTACATGATTATCTTTTGAATTTCGTCAAGAATATAAGATGAACTTGGTTAAAGCGCAAGCTTACCAACACATATTTCGAGAAATATGTAAGCGAGTTAAACTCAGCTCGAAATATCAAATGTGTATAATCGAATACTATATAGCTATTTGACTTTTGTCTCAATATAGGAGATTGAGTAGAAATAGACTTTCTGAGTGATATATGAGTTTCCGTCTCCACATACCTTTTGTTGATGAAGTTCCACAAGCTCTCTTTAGTAGTTTTTCGTCTTCAATTGATTAACGCCGTGAAGTGTAAATCTCAACTACACAATCTATCCTAGTCCGAGACATAGCTATAAGTAGACTAGAAATCAAGACTTATAGTTTTGATCACTAAACTTGACAAACAAGCTTGAGATAGCAACGCTTGCGAGTTTGACCGAGCAGTGCTCTAACATCTTTGACCAGCGTATCTTGCTGAGATGTGCTAGGAATCAATTGTGTCCGTATTTATGGGACCGACATGACCAGTGTATATCGGAAGGATGTTCTAGGAGTCTGTCGAAAGGGCCCAGAGGAAGAATAACCAGCGTATCTCGCGGGGATGTCCTAGGGCTTATTCTGAAGCCTCGGTAAGTCGAGTCAGATCCTATAGTAGACATGACCAGTGTATCTCGCGATGATGTACTAGGAATCAGTCCTTGATCTCAAATAGGGTGAGTTGTGCTTACAGGAGACATGTATGTCTTCGCTCTGGGTCATAAGTTTGTCGGGGACGTTTTTTTACGCATCTACAGAGCCTACATGACCAACAGTATCTCGCGGGGATGTATACTAGGAGTCATGGCATCACAATCAACCGCGTCTCGTGAAGACATGCTGGAATTGTGGCTGTTCTGGTTCATAAGTCCACTGGGGACGTTTTACGCTATACAGTACCACGTGACCAGCAATATCTCGTCGAGGATGTACGCTAGGAGTCACGGCATCACGACCAGCAGTGTCTCGCGGGGACGTATACTAGAAATCGTTCAGGTTCTAATTATTGCTTGTTCGATAAGACCAAAATAAAGATCAGAATTAACTCTATTTTTCTCATCAAGTTCTAATTATCCATATAACTTAGACCTTTCATATGACAGTATGAACCTTTTCTCGGGTTTAACCGAACCCATTAGGGTTAGAAATCAAATTATACACTGGATGTGCTAAAAATAAGAAAATAAAAAATTTTAATGTTTGTGTGCCTTTAACAATTTTGGGTGCCTTAATAGTAATATTAGCTTCTAAATAGTGAGTCTGTTTACATCAGAATCATGGGTGCCTTAATAGACCTATATGCATAATTCACACGTGTCACACTTTTGGAAATTAAATATAGAAACGAAAGGGAAAGCCCTACTTCTTCTTCCGGGGATTTTCCGTTTCTTTTCTTTTCTCCCATACCTGTTCCTTGCAACGAAAAGAAACATAGGGAACATGACTGAGATTTTGCATGAGTGAGCTTTGGGGATTTATGATTGAGATGCAGATGTTAATGGGGTTAGTTGGTTTCATAGATAGATGGAGAAATTCTCTTTCCCGTTCTTCAATTGGAAGACGTTTGAAGAAATCACTTCTTCTTACTCAACCGCTTAAAGTGAGTCTCATCAATTGGTGGGTTCGTATATCAAACTAAATTCATATTTGATTAGCTATTTTGCTATAATTTGAATTGAAATTGTTGTACATGGAGAAATTAGTTCATAATAATTTTTGGGGTTTTCTTAGAATTTGGTGTTAAAACTTCAATTTAGATGATAATAACGTATGGGATGGTGGTGACTTATGTCAATTGCATAATATCAAATTTTATTATGGGTTCTATTTCGGAACTAGGATTCCACATGTTAAGGTTTGGGGCTTTTCCCCCAAATTTGTTTCTTACTATCAAATTTATGGTTAATGCATGTATGGACATCTCTTGATAGTAGGTCTCTTGCTGTGTTATTTTGCTATATTTTTTTCATGGAGTCTTGGTTCTTAGATAATAACCATTTGTATGAATTTGTGTTTGTGAGATAAAGGAGCCTTACCCCAACGGCAGAGACATCTCTCTCTGGATCTCAACTCTGTACTCCAGGTGTTTGTAAAAAGGTCACAACCAATACTGCAAGGTTGGTGCTCAGTCACGAACAAAGGTCAAGTTAAGTAATCTCAACATTTCCCTGATTTTATGGATTTGGCATGCTAGGACTGTTACTCAAATTTAGCCATTCCAATTATTGGTATAGCATGTGTCGACATATATGTATATATATTTCGTTTTGAAGAATCTGTGTTAGACCACCAACAAAGATACCTTGCTGTCCACAAACTACGACAGGCTATAAATCAATCAAAATCATTTATTTAAAGCAAGTCGTGAATATCATCTTGATTTCCTGATGTGCTGTTGTGAATACATACCGTAATGAAACCATATGGCCGTAACTTACATGTGTATGTGACTGTGTCTGTAAATGCTGGATCCAAGCAACCTTGTGATTTTGTAAATGTATCTTCATATATAATATTTCAATATAAGTGGTGAATTATTTATACTTTGACAATTCTGTGTATAGCATTGGAAGTACTTGCCATTAAGCTTTAGAAGATCTTTTAGTCTTGTACACCTTGTGTAGATGTCTAAATTCAATGAGCTATGTACTTGAGTGTACTATGATTATGTGACTAGTGGTGGCTATGGGATTATCCCGTTAATATTTGTTTCATGCTAGATAATGATTAGTTTTGATAAAATATGAACATACTGGTACGTCCGTAGTGCTGGGCTGCGTACTATATATTAAATAGTGTTCATAGAAATGCCTGATAGTTTTTGTATTAGATTTAATCGTTCTTTCAAATACAATTCTCTGGATGGGTGCAAGCTATACAGTTTGATAGCTAGATTTCTTTTGAACGCCTAATTAAGTTTCGGGATAAATGAGGTAGCACTCTTGCTGTGGTTGATGTTAGCATTGATAACTAACCGTAGACACTAGTGGTTTTGTTGGTTAACCGTAGACACTAGTGGTTTTGTTGGTTAATTTAGTGACCGTCCGGCACCATAGTGTATAGTTAGCATCATATGGAGGGAATCCAAGTATTATTTATATTTGATCCAGAGGTATCATTTTGTGATAGTTGAGTCTTCAGTGATTGGACTTCTCTATACAAGGCATTTTCTTTAATAATGTCTTTTATCGTACGACATTTTCTTAAATAAGAAAATTCCACATTGTTTCTTGATTGCCTTTAATTTTGTACCATGGAGCCGAATTAATGAAAGAAATGAATTCTTTAGATCGTATTTGTTGTGTTTATGTCCCATTTGTATGATTTCTCCTGATGCATAGTTGGGTAAATCAGGTTTTCATCTAACGGTGAATATTGATTGCTTTGTTTCTAAGCTATCAAACCCTGATTTGAAGACAATATTAGGGAGAACTCTAGCAACTGGAAAACCTAATCTCCACACCTCTTGTGTGATACTGGTTGCATATAGAGTCGATTCTCCTTTAACCTAGGTTTTTCCTAAAACCCTTAAAGGTCAACTAAGACTTTATTGGGATTCTGAAGCCAGACCCAACTATTTTCTCTATAGTTGCGTGTTCTGATTCTACTTGTTCTATCATATTGAGTACTATCTTCTCTAAGATTTGCTCGAGATTTATCTGCGATAGGTAAGATATAAAAATTAGTCACAAACATCTTCGTCTCATCGTTTGTGATTCCACAATAACTTGTTCTACTACCATATAGTTAAGTTATTGTGAGGTGATTGATATTTCTAGGCTGTTCTTCGGGATATAAGTCTGGTATATCAATTGGTTCCTGTGCACCTTGATTTATCAAAAGACGGAACAAAACCTTGAGATTGGTTAGGGCTCAACTACATTCCAGTCCGAAGTTAACTTGTAGTAGGCTAGTATCTTTAGCGGCTTAATACAGTGTGGTGTTCAAAGATGGACTAGGTCCCAGGGTTTTTCTGTATTTGCGGTTTCCTCGTTACCAAAATCTCTGGTGTCTGTGTTATTTCTTTTCCGCATTATATTCTTTATATAATTGAAATATCACAGGTTGTGCGTAGGTTCAATCAATTCGTGAATCCGACCTTTGGTTGTTGATTGAATTGATTGACACTTGGATATTGGTTTTTGATACCATTGGTCCAAGTTGTTTCTTATATTAATCAGGCTCACGGATTTCTCTCTGTTTGATTTGCCGATTACATTAAGAAACAGAGATATAACTCTTGGATATATTTCTTGATCGAGCTCGCTTTATTAGTTGGTGCTCTCGGAATTATATTGGGTGTGGTTGTTATACCCCGCTTTTTCAGGTTCGTATACTAGAAATCGTGGCTATGAGTGCCTTGAGGACCAAGGGCTTAATCTCTCCTGTGAGAGTTGAATTATGTCTATGGTTTTGAAATGACATTTTTGTCCCTTATCCAAATTTCACCATCTACACCTATGACAATCGGTTGATGTTCATGAACACGTCAACCGATTGTCCTGAATGTGTTTTCTGGTCGAACAAAATTTAACCAGAATGGGTAAAAGTTAATGCGCACATAAACCGATGATGGTGTGGAAGAGACTTAGTTTCTGTATGTTTTTTGTTTGTTAGAATCGGATTATGTGGATGTTCACATAAACCGATTATGTGAAACAATCGGTTTGTGTGTGACTAGGAAAAACCCGATTGTTAGAATCGGATTTTAGCTATGCATACTTTAACCGATTCTAAATATCCTTCGTGAATAGCGAAACACCAACCCAGAATCGGTTTACGAGTGCATAAACGTAAACCGATTATGGGTAGTGTTTTCGGGATAAAAAAATTATTGTGTTTTGGTGATGAATCAACATTAGTTGATTTCTAGATTAATTATTAAACATTTATTAATAAACCGAATTAACCCTAATTAATCAAGAGTAAATTAGTCATTAAAGAAAATAGTTGGTTAAGGGGTATCTCATTTTACTCAAAAATGTCTTATTTTGTCCTGTAGTAACAGGCCCCAAATAATTGGCCTAGGCTCCAAATTAGCCATGTTATTTTCCTTACTGGTGTGGTGTGTTGAAAAAATGTCTACCTGTGAGGAGCAATTTTATTTTATTTTAAGGGGCAAACCTTAAATACATTATATATAACTCCTGTTTAGAAAGTCTTTTTTTTTGTAAATAAGATATTACATAAAAAACTAGGACTCTGAATGAGTCAAGGTTACAAAAGAAGTAGAGCCGTCTAATATGGGACTTGAGGAACTCCCAATTAGATTTATCTACTAAGAGTTGTTTTCTACTACAAGTAGGAGGGATCATATCCCATTCAATATAGTTGTTCACATTTTTAGCAAATTTGGCCAAGTTATCTACCACTTGATTTCCTAGTCTAGGAACAAAGACAAAACCCAAAAAGTTGTTGCAAAGATGAGCTAATCTGTGAGCTTCCTTCCTATAAGCTTTTGCTCTCCAAGATATATCTGCATTTCGACCATTGATGTAGTTAAAAATACTTTCGCAATCCCCCTCAATACTGAAGTTCTTGATCTGCTTTTCTTGAGCCCAAACAGCTGTTTGCCAGACTCCTATAGCTTCTGCTTCTTGTGGGTCAAGACCTGCTGCAAGTCCTGCCTTTCCTCCTTCACAATCTCCTGTGTCTCATCCTGTTTAGAAAGTCTATCACAATCTCCTGTGTCTCATCCTGTTTAGAAAGTCTATCAGTAGTAACCCGACTTACAATATCAGGTGTCACACTGCCCTTGCAGAATAAATGGGTCCAACTGCACAGCTAAAAACACGAGGTGGCACTGCACTTCACACAAATTGTTCACTTTTACAGAATAATTAAGGGATGCAACCGCATAGCTACAAAGTAGAAACAAGAGGTGCTAGCTACTGCACTTTCATGTGCCAAGGCCCTTACAATGTCACCTAGCTATCTATCGACCATCGACGATAGATTTGATGGGCTCGGTTCTGCTTGTGATTCTGAGGTAAGTAGCTTTCCTGTCTTCGTAGGAACCAATTCTAAGGTCAAACAAGAGTGAGCTCAAAACCTAGAGCTACGGGTTCTTTTCCGAATGGCTCTTTGAACTCCAAACCTATAGGTATGTCGAAAAATCTAACTGATCCTAACAAGATTTCGTCGATTAAACTTATGGAGTTTGGGTATGGATTTTCCTTCTTCGAACAATATCATAAAGATATGTATAATGCTTTTTCTTTGGTTTCTAGTCAGTGGTTACACAAGATGTAATTCTCTGAAGTTTGTTTCTTGTGAGACCCTGTTCTTTGCTTTTTCTTTAGTTCCAATTTGTTTTTCTGTTTTTTCTTGGGACTATATGCTCCTCATAAGTTGTAACTTCCTGCTCACACAGCTCGTGTGTTTTTCAATTTATTAAGTTTGCCGATCAAAGAAAATAAAATAAATGAATCCCTTGTCACTTCACTGAGAAGCTTGCTGTTTGGGTGTCCAGTAGTAGGCTAACATCTGTGCCGATACAAGAATGTGTTTTCCCGCCTCTGTGACAATTTGCATTCACAACCAGGGATATAACCGCTTCTTACTAATTGGAGTTGCTTTCCTTAAGAGTTACCATTGCAAGGAGTATAATAGTTAAAACTGTAGCTTTCCAACTAGTCGTAAAGTTTATACGTGAACGGCTAATGCAGGACATTGTAAATTGTATTGCTTGTTGGAAAGCTATTGCCAGCAGTGCTTCTTTAATTGATGCAAACTCAACTTGGGTACTGCATTCAGGTGAGCCGATAGCGTTTTGGCAACTCTTGGCCTAGTATAACTCCTTCAATTAAAGATCTCTGTCCTTCTTTATTCAAGTACCACACGTATATGCTCTATGAACTTGCTTGTTTTGCATCCATAAATGCCATGTCGCTGCCTAACAATAGATTTCTCGCTCTTGGACTTGGCATAGGAAACTCAAGATGAGCCTGACTTTCCTTCCATCGTTGGCTGGTCGATTTCGATTCAGTCGCGCACTAGTTCGTATCGGAGTTGTGTGTTATGACTATCAGTTGTGTTGTGAAAAGTGTAAACTACAGTAAAAAAAGTACACCTACTTTCTATTGAAACCAAAAATTTGCGGAAAGAAAAGATTCGTCTACATTGTTAATTCAGATTTCTATTTCAACACAATCTCGCCTAATTATTTATCTGGACAGGCAGCACATAATTGAAGATTTGAATCTCTTGGTCACTTTTACCAGAAATCTTGCTGTTCGGGTCTCCAGTAGGGTAGTATTTATAGAATCTCAGTCGTCCAGAAACAATGTCCGGCCTGAGGTTGGTGACGGAAGGGAAGCAGTACGTATTCTTAGAGATTCATCATCTTCTTACTCGTTGGAATTGCATTACTTTCAAATTAGAAACATCAAATGCTAAGAATTTGATCTATTATTATTTCATTTCCAAATAATAAGAAATTTAACTAGTACTACTTGTTAAAAAGAATCGTCAGTACATCATAATAGACAATGTGTTCCTTTAATTACAATCATGAACATGTTATTTATCCCACTAGATGCATAAAGGATGCGAACTAAATCAGGTCAACGGCCGCAAGTTCCGCGAAGAAAAAAAATGAACACTTGCGAGAAGTAAAAGAATTGATTTGTCAGTAGTAAATTCCTTTCCCGGTTGTTGTACTCGAAGAAGATTTCAGTCTCTCTACAATCTACACTGAAATCTATCCAGCATTCTTCAAACGAATCCCTCCAATTGGATCAACATGACACTTACATCATCTACTGATCCCCGCGATATTGCTAAGTCTGCAAGCTTTTTGCAAGCTGATAATGGTGTTGCCTTCACAGTATCTATGCAAAAAGGCCGAGCCATATCTACAGCCTCTTGATTACTCACCTGGAAACAAAAAGAGAAAATGGATGATTGTTAGAACAAAAACATGACAAACTCGCAAACACAATCATAGAATTCATATTCAAAGAAAGAAATACCAAACTGAAGTTCAAAATATAGTTTACCTTATCCCATAAACCATCGGAGGCGAGGAGTAAGAACTCACAATCTGGCTCAATCCTAAGAACTTTAGTCTCTGGTTCAGCTATTACCCATTCCTTAAGATGTCTATCACCTATCCCTCTTGATACAGCGAGAGAACCTTGTAATCTCAATACACCATGGCAGAAATCCACATATCCACCCTGCAGACACATTTAATATGTTATTATTCAGGAGCCAATACTATAATTTAACTAAGATGGTGAATTGCACTGCAATTTTGTGTTGTTTGATAGACATTAATGTTTGAAAACTACCTTGGATTCAATCCTTTCTTTTTCATCATCCCTTGAAGGACGATGATCAGATGTGAGGGCCTGCGCAATCCCTCCTCTACTCATAACAGCGCGACAATCCCCAGCATTTGAAACAATAAGATCACCGTTTCTAATCAATGCAGTCACACAGCAAGTGCCACCACGAAGGTCCTCTTTCAAAAATTCTGAATCTGTTGCAAGGTAACCATCTTTTACAGCTTCAACAATCTCCTCTCCTCCTCTTCTTGTTACTTCACTCATGATATACTTATCCATGTTTTCTGCTGCGAATTCTGCAGCTTTCGCACCTCCATGCCCATCAAAGACACCAAAGAAACCCTGCAATTCGACGCGTAAACCATGTTAATAAAATCCAATTTAATACCCTTAGTACTTCAAATTTCAACTGTTTTACTACAGAGACAATTTTCCAGCAAGGATCTATACAATTCTTCCTCTTAAGCATAGTGCTCTGTTGGTGGTGGTGGTGTTGGTACTGGTGGTGCTCTGTTGTGTAGGTGTTTTAAACTTTTCAACTCTCACATTAAGCTGACCACCAGTCCAACAATATCACTACCATCAGCTCCAATAGTAGCACCACCACCACCACCGTCGAAATTTATTAGCACCAACAGCACTACCAACACACACCACCACCACTGAATTCGCCCAAACTATGATAAGACTACTACCATGTAAATGAAATCCGACACTGTTCATCTTTTAGGTTTGGGAAACTGAGATAAACCCTCTAATTGCAAATAATTTATGGCAATTCCAATACAACTTGGGGAAATTGAGTAGATTCCTAGTTCCAAAACTAATCAAATCTAGAAACCATACCAACCCTAGTTCCAAATTTATTCAGAAATTAGAGCTAGAAAGCCAGATTCAAAATCACAGTAAATAAATAAAAAATACCTGTTTAGTATCCCCTTGTAAATCAACAATCGCTGAATACCTATCTTCCATAGCAGCTCTCCTTCCTTTCTTACAATAAACACCATAATTTTCCCTCTCCACTTCACTCTCCACTACCACCTTCACTTCACTATCCCTCTCCATATCAAAACTCAACGACACAACCGGCGGTATACTAATCATCATCGGTGGTCTCTTCCTCTTCAAAACCGGACTAGTTGCCGTAGTAGTTGAAACAGAATTTACAGCATCCTTATTGTTGTTGTTACTACTACAAACACGTAGTAATCCACCGCCACCGATCGGTGATTTCTGTAGCTTCAATCTAAACGGTGATGATGATGAGTGTCTGCCGCAAGGAGAACTACATGGCGACGGCGATGATAATCTTCGGGGTGATGCCGATGATGTTTTGCTAAAGATCGATGAAACTACTCTCGACGGTGAGAACACCGGTGAATTTGCTACTGCAATCGACATTTTCTTTCTTTCTTTTTGGGAATGAGAAATTTCCTGTGAGTTTTAAAGAGGAGAGGAGGAGGAGGAGTCAAAAGAGTGTAAAAAGCGTTATTCATTCAAGCTAGTGGACACGGTATTCGTTGTGGAAATTTGCAGTCAAAGTCAGAATATTTTATTATTATTCTGAAAGCGGAGAAATCGATGTTGTTACGTGGCGGGTGTGCAGTGGTTGGGAGACTCGAAAGAAATTACCGTTGCTATAGCTGTTATTCATATAGACGTTGGTGACCGTTAGCTGTAAGTACTGTGTCGGCATAAAACGAAATCGTCCCACTTTTCCCCCACACTCACAAGCGGGCCCCACCTTCTTTTTATCTATGAATCAATATGATGCCACCTATTCTTTTTGGAGGGTCCGAAGCACCTTCGAAACAAAGGGTCATTAGCAGCTTCGAAACAAAATAAGTTCATTTGAAACTATAGTTCAATGCCCATTGTTCACATTTATGATTGGCTCTTGGGTTTTGTGGAAAGATACATGTGATGCAGCGTTTCAGGGAGTCTCTCTAAACCATCCGACCACTGTGCATAAAATAAATTATCATTTAGCATCACATTTGCATGATTCATCTAGTATCAGTATAGGCATACATACTCAAAAAATATCTAGATGGAAACCACCTTCGAAGGGTTTTCAAAAACTTAATGTAGATGCATCTTTTGATCCTGATACTAACCAATTGGGCACTGGTATTGTGCTGCGTAATCATACAGGTATCTGCCAAGGGATAGGAGGAACATACACTAATGGAGCATTGAGTGCAGAAGAAGGAAAATGTTGTGTTGTTTGTGAAGCGTTTCACTTAGCACATGATAAACAACTCACCAAGATTCAAATGGAAGTAGATGCAAAAAATGTTATCCAATCCATAACTGGATATGTGCTACTAATCCAGTGGGAAAACAGGAACATTATTAAGGAAATCAAACATTTAGTTTCAAGTTTATGCTTTGTAGTTTTTCTTTAATTAACAGAGATGATAATCAAGTTGCTGATCACATCTCTAAATTTGTTAGAGAGTCTAGAAACTCATTAGTTGTTGTTGACAATTTCTTTACAGATATTTGTTGTCTTTTAGATAAAGACATGAACCTTTCATCCACTTGAATGCAATAAAATTCTCTGTTTATCAAAACAACCCCTTGTTCATATATTTTTTGGTAATGACTAATCTTTCCCATGATTAATTAGCATTAGTTTATAGATACTTTTTTTTAAGGAGAAAATTTAGTAAAAATGAAAACTAGGCTTAAAGCCCAATACATAAATTTTGAGAATGAAACGACCCAGAGGAAAAGCAGAAACAAAAAAGCTAAGTCAGTTACTCAACCGTTATCCAATGTCATTTTCCAGTTCATAAGGATGTCCCCAAAGATTGTGAAGCGAAACCATGAGTGTCGATCTCCCCAATTGTAGATAATCCTCTTGATCTCTATGATGACCATCTCCGTCCATGCCTATCTTTTTAGCCATGACTCGCCTATTCCTTTCTTTCCACAGAACCCATACAATAGCAAAGGGAAGAATGTACCAGATTTTCTTAGCTAGATTTTTACATCTGGAAGCATGCCATGATTTAAATTGTTCTTCGATCCAATTTTTATGAATCCAACCAGCCTCCAAAGGGAATGAGAGATGCTGCCAGATGCTTTTTGCAAAGGGGCATCTTAACAAGATATGCTTAACCTTTTCCTCCTCTGTATTGCAGAAGCAACAAAGAGTGTCTTGAATCTGACATCCTCTCTTGTTTAAATTATTTACAGTGCGAATTGCGTTTTTCATAGCAAGCCACATAAGGAGCTGTGCCTTTAGAGGAACCTTTTTGTTCCATACAAATTTAAAATCTTCTCCTCCTCCATGTTGATGTTGCATGAGCCAGTCATAACCTTCTTTCACTGAGTAACTAGAGGATATTGTGTCAGAGCTATCTCTAAAGGGAGAAGGCACACCTATCAACAAGAGCAGATCTTTAATCTCAGTTTTGATCTCCTCATCTGGCTCATGAGAGAGTTGTAGTCTCCATGTCCCATTGTGTACAAGCTCAACTACTTTGGCATTCTTGTCATAAGCATCTTTAAAAGGTTTCTTATGTGTTGTACAAAATGGGACATGAGTTTTCCAAGAGTCTATCCAGAATTTTAAGCATTTACCATCACTTATTCTTACCTTAGAATTCAACTGAAATAGCCCATTCTCTTTTTCAATTCCTTTCCAGTAACCTCTTCCGTAAGTGGATTTATAACTTTTTGGAAATATGTCATTTCAATCAGAATTGGTGTTGTGCTGAATGAGCTTTCTCCATAAATCATCCTTCTCCCGCGAGTACCTTCATCCCTATTTGGCAAGCATGGCTTTGTTTGTAGCTCCAGTATTTCTGATGTCTAAACCTCCAAACTTTTTAGGCTTGTAGACCCTCTCCCAACCAATCCAACATATCTTTCTCCTTTCTGCAGAAGCACCCCACAGGAAGTCTCTCATATGCTTGATCATCTATTTTTCTACTGAAACTGGCAGAGAAGTAAGTGACAAGAAGTAGAATGGGAGGCTAGCAAGAGCACTGTTAATGAGCTCTATTCTGCCAGCTTTTGAGAGAAGCCTTGTTCTCCAGATTGCCATCTTAGCTTTGAATTTATCTATTATCCCATCCCAGATACTAGTTTGGTTTCTGGTAGCACTCAACTGAATTCCAAGATATTTAAATGGAAGAGTATCCTTCTGGCAGCCAAGGATGTTTGCTAATTCATTTATTTTGTGATCAGCACCAATAATTATCACAGAGCGTTTCTCTAAGTTAACTGTGAGCCCAGTGATAGCCTCATAAATCTGGAGTATCATGAGTAGGTTCTCCACTTCTTCTTCCTTAGCATCTAGAAAGATGAGTGTATCATATGCAAACTGAAGATGGGTTATTTTATGTTCCTCAAATACTTTGAAGCCTGTTATCATATGAAGTCTTTCTGCTCTTCTCAATAGTCTTGATAGGACCTCAGCAACCAACAAAAAGAGAAAGGGAGAGAGTGAGTCACCTTGTCTGAGGCCTTTTTAATGCTTGAACTTGTTGGAGGGATTGCCATTTACCAGTACAGATGACCGAGCAGAAGAGATGCACCAAAACAACCAATTTCTCCATTTCTCCTCAAAACCAGCTGATTACAATATATGATCCAGACAATACCAGTTAACATTATCAAAAGCTTTTTCAATGTCTAACTTGTAGAGAATGCCAGGATCATTAGTTTTTAATCTTGCATCCAACAGTTCCCCTGCTATAAGAATCTCATCCTGGATCTGTTTCCCATGGATAAAACCCCTTTGATGCTCACTGATCAACTTTGGCATTAGAGTCTTAAATCTAGCTGCCAGCACTTTGGAAATAATTTTATAAACTCCTCCCACTTAGCTAATGGGTCAAAACTGTTGTGGAATATTTGCTTCTTCCTTCTTTAGAATGAGAGTAATGAAGGAAAGATTCATTCTCCAATCCAATTTTTCAGACTCAGCCACTTCCACTAACTCAGATTTAATAACTGGCCAAGCCACTTTTAAAAATTCCATTGGGTACCCATCAGGGCCTGGATTTTTGTTATTGCCACTGCTTTTTATTGCATACCAAATTTATTCTTCAGTGAAAGGTTTTTCAATCCAATTTTGATCTTCTGTTATGATTTTAGGACAATCTGCATCATCCAGCTGAGGCCTCCAAGTATGTTGTTAAGTGTAAAGGCTTGAGAAATAGTCATTGGAGGTTTTCTTGATATCCTGTTGATTGAAATTATCTTCTCCTACAATCACTAATTTGTGTATTGTATTTCTCCTTTTTCTGCCATTAGCTAATTGGTGTAAGTATTTGGTGTTTTTTTCTCCATTTTTGAGTTGGTTTGCCTTTGTTCTTTAGAGTCATTTTATGTATTCATCCATTCTTATATGTTTAAGTTGCTGCTTCCATTGGGCCCTCTCAGCAAACTCCATAATATCCAGTTTACCAACTTCCTCTTTCAAACTTAGCTCATCTATCTTCATGATTAAGAGTTTCTTTTTATCATTTATCTTTCCATAGTTATCCCTAGCCCATCTCTTAATGAAGAATTTTAAATTTTGCAAGTTTTTAGCAAAGATGAAGATAGCAGATCCATTGAACTTAATTGTGTTCCACCACACCCTCAAGTTTTGAAAAAAGGATTTATCGTATAGCCAAAATATTTCTAATCTGAATGGTGGATTAGAGGAATGCACATGACCAGTTGTAAGTAAATTGGAGAGTGATCTGAGACTTTTCTGGATAATAGAGTCTGAGCCGCATTTGTATATCTTGCTTCAAACTGAGGTGAGATGATAAATCTATCTAATTTGCACAGTATTGGGTCTTCCTTCATGTTAGACCAAGAGTACATTCCACCACCCATTGGAAGATCTATAAGTTCATGTTATTTCATGAATTCATTAAACAATCTTTTTCAAAGTGTTGATCCACCATTTTTATTTCTCTCCCAGCTTCTTTTTATTGCATTGAAGTTTCCAGCTATGCACCAATCTTCACTACTCCATCCAACTAAGCAGTCTGATTCCTCCCAACATTCCCTTCTTTCATTATCTGAACAGGGATAATAGACATTAGTAAGGGTCCAGATAAATTGGTCTTTCTTGTTTATGAATTTGTGGCTTATGGTGTTGACTGAGATTGCTTCATCTAGGCATTCAAGTTTCTCCTCATCCCAGATTGTAAGCATACCCCTCCCCAACCCTTCAAATGCTATCATGGACCATTTGTTCCTGTCATTACCCCAAATATGATTCACCAACCAATTGATGATTTTCATCATTTTGGTATCTTGTATCACAACTGCAATTGGCTTGTGCTTCTGAGTTGGAGCTTTTAAATTATTCATCTTGTCAACTCCGTTGAGCCCTCTTGCATTCCAAGATATTATATTAACTTCTTGTTTGCCATTCATTAATAGCAGCATTAGGTTTTTCGAGATTCTTCTTGCAGAGGAGCTTTCTTTCATTCCTCTCAATAGTTTCAGCAAAAATGTTTTGAACTGACTGATTATGTCCCATTTGGTCCAACCCCAAGTTACTGCCCACTTCGACAATCAATTCTATAGTATTAAAAATAGTATTAAAAATAGTATTCATACCTACTCCACTTTTTGATTGTATTTGGCTTAAATCAATAACTATCTTTCCCTCCTGAAATTTCATCTGATGATCTTCGGAGTTTGGTTAACATTGTCTTCTATCAGCTTTAATGTTGCCGGATTGAATGTACTCAGTTCCTCCATCCCTAAGACTGAGTTGGGTTCACTAATAATTTCCTTCATCGAGGCCTCCGTAAAAGAGTCCGGTACTTGATATGTTGAGCCTAACACCGCTAGTTATGGTTCAATATCTGTCTCAGCTGGCGTGGAATTATGATCTGTAACGGTCTTTTCATATGGATTTTTTCTCCACCAATCAGCAAAAAGGGATTTAATTTTGCCACCTGTACTCTGGTGCCTCTGATTAAAGTATCAGTGCCCTTAAATAAGAAGTTTTGTTGAGTGATGTTGTCAGAGTTGTCTGTCGTTGAGCGTGCAGGCTTTTTCCTCTTGTCTACTGATGTCGTTTTATAGTTGTAGTGGTAAAAAGGTTCGTTGCTCGAACTTGTGAAGGATTTTCGAAAATTAAATAGAATTGTTTTGACAATAATAAGAAAATACCGAGACTTTGGATTCCACCATTGACCAATTAATTGATAAACTCTAATCAATATTCATGCAATATTCTTCTTTAAAGTGATTATAATATTTGCCTCTAATAGATTTTTGAAGTAATAATTGTAAGCACGAAGCATGAAACATCAAAAGTATTAAAACCAAGCATGTCCCATCAAAACGCTTCACAACTACTCAATAAAAACCAATTTTGCTTTTAAGTTCTATGCAAATAATCATGTAAAATAATTGCAATAAATAATTAAAATAGAATTATACCACTTTTCATGGAACAATGGCTTCCTCCGTCGCCTCGGCTAAGGGGTTTAGCTCCTCATATTAATCACTTGCTCAAAATACATATTTGGTGTTCAAAAGTTGATTAAAAGAGTGAAAAGTGCTAAGCAGCGGATTCTGTAGTTGCTGAAGGTCTAAAACAGAAGTCCGAGTCGTTGCTGAAGAGCTTCTGTGACTGAAGGAAGATGCGACCGTACCTCGTTGTCACTGAAAATAAGTCTGCCACTGCGACTGATTCTGAGGGTCTAATGTTCTTCGTCTTCTTCTTCACAGCAGCAGCAGGAAAGTTTCTGAACTCGACTCTGTGATTTTTTTCTCGCTTCTCTATAGCTCTAAACTTCTCCAAACTCCCCCAAATTGTTTTTATATATAAATATGACTTGAATCAACCTATATATAGCCTCCAAACCACAAAATTACTCGAGTTAATCCAAATATTTTCTTTTTTCTTCACCGCACGTTATGGGATTTTAATCTTCTTTTTACACGTTAACTTGGTTTCCAAACTCTCTCAAACTCTCTCAGGAATGAATAAGGACTCCATACACTCCTATCTTGCCTTAAACTCTTCACAAATTCTTTTGTAAACCGAAAATAACTCAAATTGTGAATTCTCCCTGTTTTGCTCCAACACGGATTTCTATCCCTGTTTAATCGATTCTACAGCCCATACCATACTTGTTTATCCTTAACAGAGTTAACCCAACGAAAATCAGCCATTGAATCGCCTTAAAAATCGTCCAAAAATCAAACAGAAAAATTATGTTTTCTGTAAAGAAAATTCCCGCCAATTTTTGTTTTGAAATTTTTAGAAATTTGACCTCCCCCTATCCAGTGCCGGTCTGTGCTTAGCAGCTGCTTGGAAATGGGTTACCCCTTATCCAAAATGAGAGTCCGAATAGCAAGTGTCCTCCCAGGAGCCTTTAACAACTTTTCGAGCCAATTTTCCCAAAAATGTTTATTCCCCAAAAATACCTACAAAGGGATAAAATACCAACATTAGTACAAAAATGGGTACTAAAACTATACACAATAGAGATGAAAATAGACACATAAATGCGTCTATCATCTACCTCATTCAATTTCGAATTTAAAATTTTGAAACAAGCCTTATCTAACTCATATAATAGCCGGCGACATTCCTCCGGTTGCGAAGACTTTTGCTGGTGGAAATCCAGCTCCCACCTAACGGCTAACAGATAAATTTCACCTTATAACTCAACATCCAACACTACCGGCAGCTTCATTAAATCTCTGGTAACTGAGATTCTGCAAATGTCTGGATTATAGAGGCAAGTATCTCTGTGAATCTCTGCAAGACCTCCCAATTTCCACCAATAACTCTGAATGTCTCATGGGACCATAAATGCAAAGGAAGGCCTGAAATTCTCACCCACCGTTTACACTTAGTCATAGCTTCTCTAGAGATGACTTCATCATTACAACTTCTTTGCCGTACTTCGATAGTTGTATCATTAACTATCCATTTAATTGGTTGCCAAGTCTGCATCCATTCAATGTTTGAGATAGGATAGAAGATAGTTGATTTTTCACCTGAAGTAATGAGCTTTAAGTATCTGTTCCATTTCAGCTTCTGAGTTATTGCTCTAGCTACTTTATTCCAACTCACAGACCCATTAATAGAAACCGATATTACCCTGGACATTCTAGATTTGATGGAGGACGAAGTTTTTTGGACCACTTCCAAATGTACGCCAAAATCTTTGTCTGAAGGAATGCTTTGTGATGGATGTTTTGGGCCTCCAACTAATTTTTCCAGCGTCTCCCCTAAACTCCACCAACCTCCATCTTCAACTCATCTGAGAACTGTTCTTCTTCCTTTTACCATCATGTCTGGCTATTTTGAGGTAATCTCCCTTGTCGTTGTTCCTGATTTCCACTAGGAATGAGAAGTTCTCATCCTTTCTGGTCCATATCCTCTCTTTATCCTTCGTCTTCTTCTCGATGATTTTTTCCAAAATTTCTCTGATCCAGCGCCCAATATCCATGGAGAATAAGATCCAACGTCTCGCTCCTTCCAATCCTTTTTCTTCCGCACGAACCCCCATCTTGAGTGATTACTTAAAATTGGTTTCACTAATAAAAGTCATACCAATACATAAGTCAGGCCTTGTGAATAGTTTTACCAAGATACATAAACAAGTTTATGAACGGTTATACTAAACACACATATTGGTAATTCAAAATAGATTTGCAATGAATAACAATACTAATAAGCCTAGCGATTTCCCTTTCGATTCACAAAACAAGTTTATGAACTTACTTCCTTTAAACGAATGTAACGCATTATTTCCTAGGATGAAATCTTCACTCATACCCATACATAATCACAATAGCATTCATATGATCATGTCGATGTATTATATACAAAGTTTAATGGTTAAGAAATAAACCTCGTATTGTATTCCTTAATACTATGTCTAACTAGAGTTTCATACATAGCTTCGCAATTATGTTTTCAATATGCACGACTTGAAAGATATGTTAGGGAAAGAAACAATTCAAGTCAAATATTACTAACCTCAAGAGGAAGGATGATGATGTCGTTGTAGTTCCATACTTCTTCACATTCTTCAAATCTCCATGTAATACTTGTAAGTCTCATATCCTAACACTTTCAATCTAACATATACGAAGTTGACTCTAGTATGTAATCAAGCGACTCTTTAAATGAGTTTTGATTCACTAAAATGTGACAACCAAACTTGACATACCAATGCTTGGTGGGTTCAACCGATCTATGCTATAACAATCTCCCCCTTTGTCAATTTTAGTGACAAAACTCTTACATCATATGGATAAACAAATTACAAAAATTCATTATACACATACGCTTGATTCCAAGTTCAACAGCACAAAACCTGCATTAAATTCAATCCTTAAATGCCGCTGCTGACATTATAATAACAAAGCTAATACTCCCCCTAAAGGTAAGATAGGTAGATTTTCAATCCGCACGTCTTTGTTATTTCCATGTAGTTCCTCATAACTACACATCATATGGTATGTGACTCCCTCTTAGTCTATGCTTTCACTCTCTTCGTTAGAATAAACGTTTTAGCACAAATGTCCTTTCCCTTAGTGATACCAACTCACAACAAGTCAATATCACTTGTTTACTCCATGTATTTCTCCCCCTTTTTGTCACAAAATGACAAAGAAACAAAAAAATAAAGATAAACCGAAAGGATCTTACAAATCTCACAAAGAGAATTTGCAAACCTATAAGAGTTGAGCACGAGGGTTTTACACACCATTTTAGATAACCAATATCAAAACCGAAACTACAAGTAATTTGGTTTTAACATGTTATCTAGGAAACAATTGCCCGAAGAAATTTTCCCTAATAGTTTAGCATATCAAAAATCGACTAAGCACCTTAGTTCTTTTGCTAAACCGATTGGTACAATCGCTTGTTCGATAAGACCAAAATAAAGATCAGAATTAACTTTATTTTTCTCATCATGCTCTAATTATTCTAAAAAAAACTTAGACCTTTCACTTTTAAACAAGACAAATACTAGGTTAGTTAACTAGTAATTCTTGTTAAAGCATTCGGTTAGACTTGAATAACCGAAACCTCCACATTTGATAAGTCTAACTAAGATCCGAAACTAGTAATTCTTTATCCGGAAATCACTTGGACTAAACAAATGATCCTTAAACACTTTTGTTAAGCCATAAACAATCCATACAAACCAAATAAATCAACTTGCATAATCATTTATCTTAACCGGAAGCAATTGAAACAAACATGGACAATATAGTGCTGCAATTGCACCAAAATTTTGTAAGCCTAAATAATTGATACCAAACAATAACGAAAGATAACAATAGTTTTTCTTAACCGGAAACAATTGATTCACAATCAAACATCCATACACAAATAATGGAATAAACATCAATTGTACCGAAATTTTGTTAAGCAAAAGCAATAAGGATATGAAATAAAATCATGATTTTCTTAAACAAGAAAACAATTAACTAACAAGATTGTTACCTCAAATTCCGCATCATCTTCTCCCCTTAAGATATGTCATTAAGCGCAAGTTCACTTAGAACTCTCCCCCGTTAAAAATTGTCATCCTCCCGCCAAAACAAAAGAACAACAACAAAGAGCAACCTTTACCAGAGAAAGGTTGAAAACCGGTTTTAACTATGCAATGCAAAAGTTGAAACCTCGAAACACATATGCTTTTATGCTAAACCAAAAGATTCAACATATTGTGACTTGTTCACATATTGTTTCTACAGGAACCCCTCATGATCCTTTGATAAAGCCTACCAACATGGGCTAGAACTTAATCCCGCTAAATCAAAAAGTCACCCAAACCATAAGGGTTAACACATTATGAGATCGAATATCAGGGTAATAAAACCGAAATCAAACATCTCATAAACATACATAGCAATAAAATAAAGCATTCAAGCACAGGCTATGTAACCGAAAACTATCACAAGAAATATTATAAAATAATAATAAGATAGTTTTATTCATAATAGACTTTACAATTATTGAAAGAAATCAAAAACTGAAGTCTATTTTTCTCTTTCTCAGTTCTTGTGTAGATTTCTTTCAAAAACTGGATTCAAATTCTTCTGAGCACTTCCCTTTTCAGTAGATGATTTGTTCATCTCAAACAGTTGAGAATGAAGATTAGCTAGTACTTCTTTTGAATCCTTTATCATCAGCTCATGATATCTAATGCAACCTTTAACAGTAAGAATCTGTTTTCTTAGAGAATCTTGAGAGTTATCATGAATAGAGACATCATGAGTTTCAGTCATAACTGATGCACAGAGTGCTAGATCATCAAGAGATGACCCTTCTTTTACCGATTTCTCCATTGAAACAAAAAATAGTCTTCTTTCGGACAAGAAGAAGATATAATAGATGGGAGAAAATCGAGGGATAATGTGGTTTATGAAAACCGAATATATTTTTCCCAAAAATAAAAGATATCTAATATTTTTCATTAAAGCAACATACATGATGTCTTTCTTTAGTCTTTCAAGAAGACTCTTATAATTATTGTCACTAACAATTAACAGCTGAGAGTCATTCTTGTGACTAACTTTTGGCCCCTTCTTGGCTATGGAGGACTTCGGGACCCATTTAGAGTTGGGTTTCGCAGGAGCAGCTTTCTCCTTCATACCATTAGGATCATTGTCCTTTTGAATATTTTTCGAAACACCCTTTCTCCAATTTGGAACATCAGATCTTGTTTTTGCATTTATAAAGTCATCTCCCATTCTATAATTGGGCCTTTTATGAAATGACCTTGTCGAGTGATATGCAAAATTTGAACTATCATTATAATAATTCTTTTGCCTAAACTTAGGACAATACCGATCTGAGTTCCTTTGGGGAGCAATCTTAGCCAATTCTTTTGATACAAATGAAAGTGCATCTTGAATCTTACGAACTTTGCATCCCCATTGCAAGTGCCCTTTATTACCACAATAATAGCAATGCTTAGTATAAATATACGAAGTATGAGTTTTAGTGTTACCTTTTTGTGGATCCTCTTTCATTGGAGCTCGACGAGTTTTCTTCTTCTTCTTCTTCTTCTTCTTCTTCTTCTTCTTATCCTTGTTCAACGTTGTTGCTTTCTTGACATTAGCAGAAGTGTTCTCTTTGATTGCTGCTGGTTGAACAGAATTCTTAGGCTTGACTGGCTTTACTTCTTTACAAGAAATATTATCATTTTTTACATCAGTGGAGGCCTCTGGTTGAGAAGAATTTGTAGCTTTAACAAATTTTACCTCTTTGTTAATATTTGAAGCATCTATTCCCTTATAGCCCAATCCTCGTGTATCACGATGATTTCTACTTACTTCTAACATTGAGGTTAAATTGTTTAAGCTAACATTGAACTTTTTAAGGTCCAAAATTTCTTCTTTCAATGTCTTGATTTTATCAAGAGCACCAGCTAGATCAGCCGTAAGGTGTTTTTCTCGTGAGAGATATACACCTTCTTTCTCTTCAAAACTCTTTGGTTGAGAATTAACTCTTGCTTCAGATTCAACAAGTTTATTTTTTGACAAAAAGAGATCTCTACGAAGATTTTCACATTTAATTTCTTAGAATTTAGCTCGTCTGTACGTTCTTTAAGAAGATAATCACTGATTTGATAACCAATATAATATCCTTGAAAAACCTTCTTCAATTTCTAGATAATTGTCTTACACTCATAAAGAGTGAGCCGTAAAAAAGAAGAAGAGGAAAACAAAAAGAGATATAAGGCTCCTCTTCATTTATCGACATTAATAAATGATAGGTCTGGAATTGCGGACTAATCATGTAGTCGATGAAAAACAAAAACAAACCTATCATCATTATATAGCAAGTCAAAAAGACTATTGATGAGGTTCTCGACATTTGGATAACAGTATGTGTGAAATGTTGTCCCTGTCTCCGTCGCCTAAACAAGCGTAGAACGCAGGATCCAAGGCAACTATCACATACTTGCTGAAAAGGAACATGCTCTTAGAGTATCTAATCATGTGGTCGAGTTAAATGGGTGCTTGTCTCAACTATTGCGCTATATATATAAAAATCCTTTGACAACATTCATACAAGTATTGTGGGTAACATCTTTCACTTTAGTCAACATTTGCACACGTCACTTTCTATTTCAATTCTCTTATCTATCCATGTGATTTCAGTATGCGAGTGTTGTGACAAACATTGCAACAAGTACGGTGACTATCTTAGTAGAGTTTTGCAATCAGGTTGAATGTCACACGTAAGTAATTGTTTGTGTGTGATGATTGGAATGTTTGTGGGATATTTGCATCTAAAGAACATATGCAAGCTAATTATTTGGCTTTCTACTTTGTGTCTATCCTTAGTGGTTCTTCCAAGACGAGAAATTGGAGTAGGTTTACTGGATATACCTCTTGTAAACCCTCACGAGACTATAACTCGTCCACTAGGGACACCTAGGGGTTTAAAAAGCATGTTACATTAGCTAAGTGTAACCGTTTTCTAAACGACATGGAGTTGTTGTATTTAGGATTATTTTTATTTAGTTTGCTCGAGGATTAGCAAAAGCTAAGTGTGGGGGAATTTGATAAGTGCATAATTCATATGATTTTAGTATCCATTCCATACTTGTTTTAGCTATTATTCTTGCATATTTTCGTATCATTACTCTTATTTGCTCTTATTTGTCTCTATTAGGTGAATCATCCAAAAAGGATCTACAAAGTGCTAAAAATATCTAGGAAGAGAAGTATACCAAGTATCCAAGTGCCTAAGTCCAAGAGAAGTGGAAGAAGTTCGACAAAAAGGAGCAAAACGCTCAAAATCAAGAGACGGGCCAAAGAACGAGATTGATTCATTCAAATTCAGGATTTATCATCACCATCTTGAAGAGAATTGAAATAGGAAAATAATGCAAAAATAATGAGGTCATTCCGAGTTCGGACGAAGAAGCTGTGGGAAAAACAAGCTTTTTATGCAATACCGAAGACAAGCAAGTATGCATACGGGTATGCATACTTATTCCCCTAGATTTTAACTGAAATTCGAGTATGTATACGGGTATGCATACCATGGAAATCCAAAACTCACGGTTAGGGTCCCTTATTTCGTGTTTTTGGGTCGGGTTCTTGAACCGAACTAGATACTTGAAGGCCAAGCAATGTAAACCTATAAAAAGAGGTATTAGGTCATGAATGAAATATCATCAAGAGGTCATGAAATTGTAATTCTTGGAGAGAATAAACACCACACAGAGAAAAAGCTAGGGATTTGGAGCGATTCATCAATCGTAAAGATATCTCTTAACTTTTCTCATATGTATATCATGGATGTTTCTACATCCATGGGTAGCTAAACACCTATTGATTGAGGATGAATTCTAAGTTGTAAACTTTATTTGATTTAATATATGAATCTATTTTGATTTTTTCATGTGATTATCGTTTGTGTTTACTATTAAAAATACTTATGATTGATTGATAGATTGTTTAGGTGGCCAATTGAATATATTTATTGATTTAATCTATTTCTAGTAAGGGTTAGGATATCTGTAATTGTTGAATAATTCCTTACACAAGTAGAGAACGTGAAACCTTGCAGAGGGATTCTGTAAAGCAATCGCATGTAAACACAACCCTACCAAGTAGACCGAGCGTACTGAGTCTAACTACTAGGATCAAAACTAAATTCACAAACCCTAAAGCATTCGATTGAATTGCATCTTGTAAGCGTACCTCAAGGTGGTTCAGACGGATAGAATCCGGTGACTAAGACTACCTGTTATCCAGTGATTTAAGGAATTTTGGGAATAGCTAAGCGTACCTGTTATTATACGGTTGGTGATAATTTATGATTAATGACGAATAAATGAATATATTAACTCATTGACGGTTTATTAACGAAGAAGGATTCCTCGATCACATCTCTCTATTGCTTACAACTTAATATTTTCAATTGCTTTTATTTACTTTGTTAAAAATCTAAAACAAACCCCCCTTTGTGACACTTTGACAACTAAAACTCACTGCTCTTCATGGGAACGATCCTTACTTCCATTATATTACCAGTTAATTGTGTGGAAATAAGATTATTAATTTGATTGCACTTACGACAGCCATCACAAAGTGACCAGGCTTGTCACAATTGAAACAATTTTTGTTCTTTGAGCCTTTCTTTGTAAACTTTTTATCATTCTTTGGCTTGAGATTTGGATTCTTTTCTTTCTCATCCTCAACAACATCTGCCTTAGAATGATCTTCCATTTTTTCATCTTGTTTTCGTGAATCTTCTTCAAACACGAAGATGATAAAGCAAGGTCTCAACTGTATACTTTTTGTCGTCATGTTTGAGTTTCTTTTTGTACCCATTCCATGAAGTTGGAAGGCGAGAAATAAGAACCCCAACCACAAACTCAACATGGAGATCAATTTTGGCAACTTTAAGATCGCCGACAATATTCAGTAATTCATGTGCTTGAACAAGAATTAACTTACTGTCACACATCTTAAAATCCATAAAATTACTAATATTTTTTTTATTACTAACCTCTGCAATTTTGTATTTCTCCGCTAAGGTAGTCCAGAGTTCTTTAGCGGTTGCAATGTTTCGATGTGCGGTGTAAATGTTGCTTACCAAAACGTTTAGAATGTGAGCCCGACATAAGAATTCATCTTCCTTCCTTTTTCTTTCAATTCGTTTGTGTCTATATCAGTCTCTTCAGGGATCGGTTCCAATGTGTGCGTTAAAATATAAGCAAGCCTTACTGTGGTTAAGATAAACAAAAGCTTCTCTTGCCATCTTGTGAAACCTTCACCATCAGAACATTCAAGCAATACAAAGTCTTGATTCGTAACTTGAATTGACAGTGCTATTGTTCCCTCAATTATTAAAAACTTAGGTAAGTACCCTTTGAAATTATTGGAAATTTGAAATAGAGAAAACAATAATTAAACACTCCAAGGCACGTTATTGGTGTCTTTCAAACAATATTTATTCCCTATCAAAAATGCACAAGGGATCCAAGAAGAAACCGTTGTCAGGACACAATGGAGTCTAATAATTGTGTGATGTCAAATATGCACTTGTTTGATCACACTAAAAAAACACTCTTGTTACTGATAATGCCTAAAAAGAATAGAGTTACTAGATTGCTAGGAATTTTCTACCTCTGGCTTGTTCTTAACAATCTCCTATTTATAGGTTTTGAAAGTGCCTATTAGGAGGAGATTCACGTCTGTTCCAAAGAGGCACGTTGTTTACTGAATGAGTTTTATTCAAATTAAAACTGCCTAGTAACCACCACAAAACCTGAAACAGCAAGACCATTTGGAAAATAGATGCCTGTTTGAATTTCAAATATTCAAACAACACTCTAAGAGAGATATAATCTTATTGAATAAAACGATAACTAATACAAAAGTTATTACAAAGCCTTTATAGGCTACTCAGATAGACATATTGTAATAACAGAGTCAGGTCAATGATTGACTATTGACCTGAGATACACACATTCCTAACACATGTGCATAATATTGTGACACATGCATTGTAATACAAATACATTGTCTAATACGTACATCCCCTTCAATGTGATACTGGCAAACACAGAAAGAGACACAGTATCATATTGACGTAACAGACAATGTAAGTAAAAAGAAAAGAACTAATCAGCTTAAGTAATCTGAACAGAAGAAGGTGTTGAAACAGGTGATGTAGAAACAACAGAAGAAATGCCCAGTAAAAGATGTAATAATCTTGTAAATTTGGTGAACATAAGCTTTTAGTGAAGAGGTCTGTTAATTGATCTTCAGATGTAATATGTTAAAGCTATAAGAAACCTTCTTCCACCAACTCCCTGACAGTATGATATTGTATCTCTATGTGCTTTGTCCTGGCATGAAAATCTGGATTAGTAGCTAGAGACAGAGCACTTGCATTGTCACACAAAAGCAACGAAGGACTATCAAACTTAATATGTAAATCATCCAAAAGAAAGGAAAGCTATTGTAACTCAGCAGATGCAACTAACAAGCATTTATATTCAACACCTGTAGAAGATTTAAAAACAGTTGGCTGTTTCTTTGAAGATCGAGAAATAAGATTAGGACCAAGATAAACTGCATATCCAGAGGTTGATCTCCTAGTATCTGGACAACCAGCCCAGTCCGAGTCTGTGAAAGCCTTTAAATGACACAAACTTCCCTTTTTCAGAGTAATTCCCATACATACCTTAAAATCCTTTTTACAAGTTGTAAGTGCATATCTGTTGGTGAGTGCATAAACTGTGACACATAATTAACACCAATGCATATATCTGGCTGAGTAACTGTTAAATACTATAATGCCCCCACTATGGTTCTGTATTCAATGGGATTTTCTAGTTTCACTCCATCATGTACAGATAGTCTAGCACCTTTGACTACTGGAGTATCACATGGCTTGGAATCCAGCAACCCTGCCTTATCTAATAGTTCTAAAGTATACTTCTTTTGAGTTAATGTAATGGAATCTGCATTTCTAACTGCCTCCAAACCAATATAATATCCTAGTTCACCTAATTCCTTCATAGCAAACTCCTTCTTCAGACAAAGAATCAAATTACTTAACATTGTTGAGCAACTTCCAGTTAATAAAATATCATCTACATATAACAATAGAACCACCATACCCCTTTGAGAAGAATAAACAAACATTGAATGATCTGAGATAGACTTTTTGAATCCACAAGAAATAAGAAAAGTGCTGAATCTATGAAACCAAGCTCTAGGAGCTTGTTTTAAACCATACAAACTTTTCTTTAAATGACAAACATAATTGGAAGGATAATATGGATTAATAAAGCCATGTGGTTGTGCCATATAAACATCTTCATCCAAAAATCCATTCAAAAAAGCATTACTTACATCCAATTGTCTAACTTGCCAATTATATGTAAGTTGCATACACAAGACAACTCTAACAGTAGTACACTTAACTACAGGGATAAAAGTCTCAATATAATCTATCCATCCTGTTGATTATACCCTTTTGCAACCAATCTAAATTTAAGCCTATATATAGTACCATCTACCTTCTGTTTAACCTTATAGACCCATTTGGAACCCAAAATGTTCGTATGAGGCTCAAGTGGAACATAATCCCATGTGTCATTATCCCTCAATGCAGTATACTCCTCTTTCATAGAACCCTGCCATTTAGGATCCTTAATAGCAGTCTTAAAGGTCTTTGGCTCAACCACATTAGTTAACAAAGACTTATATGAAGGGGAAATGGAATGTTTAACAGAGACATTAGAAACAAAATCATGAAATTGTTTTGGTTTTGAAACACCTCTTTGAGACCTTGTCATGATAGTACTAGTACAAACACAAGAGTCAGATGAAAAAAAATTTGTAGGAAAAGAAGTATTTGAACATGAATCAGATATAGAAGGTTGAAAATAAAAATGTGTCTCATCAAAATTAACATGCCTTGATATATAAAGTTTCTTTGAAACTGGATTATAACATTTATAACCCTTATGCAAGGGACTATAACATAGGAAAACACACTTTACTGATTTTGGGGAAAGCTTATCAGCTCTTGAATGAGCAAGATGAGGATAACATATATAACCAAAAAAAATCAAGAAAGAATAATCATGAACAACACCAAACAATAGTTCAAAATGAGACTTAAAATTCAAATATTTTGATGGAGTTTTATTTATCAAATATGTGGCAGTAAGATAAGCATCATACCACATTTCTTTAGGACAATGTGCATTAAAAAACAGAGAATTCCCCATTTCAGTAATGTGCCTATGCTTTCTCTCAGCAAGGCCATTCTTTTCTGGGGTTTTTGGACAACAAATTCTAACAAGAATACCACTAGAGTCCAACAATGTTTTAAAGGGACCTTTAACAAGCTCTGCAGCACCATCAACTTGAAAAGCTAGAATTTTTGAAGAAAATTAAAGTTTAGTAGAAGTTTTAAAATGAGAAAAACATTTAGTAACATCTGATTTTAATTCCATTGGATAAATCCGATGAAATCTACTGAAATCATCTACAAAAACAATATAATACCTGTAACCATTCAAAGATGGAGCAGTTGGACCCCAAATATCACAGTGAATTAAAGAAAGAGGTTTAGCAGTATGAGTAGATGAAAGTTGAAATGACAACTTCTTGCTTTTAGCAAGTTTACAAGGGTGACACAATGCATAGGATTGAGGTGAAGATAAAACAATTTGTTTTGAAGAATGTAATTTTTGTATTATCAAACTAGATGGATGACAAAGTCTGTCATGCCAAGTTTGAGAAGATGCCCTCAAAGTTGATAAAAAAAGCACATGGAGTATTAATATGAGAATGAGCATATTAAATAGGATATAAGTTGTTAACTACTTGTTCATGAGCAAGCAAAGCACCTGAATATAAATCCCTAATCTCATATCCATATGGATCAAGCTTAAAACAACAAGAATTTTCCTTTGTGAACTTAGCAACTGAAACTAGATTATGTTTCATATCAGGAACTAAGAGAACTGTGTCAAGCCTAAAACTAGTTTTAGGTGTCTGTATAAAAGAAGTACCGGTGGAAGTAATATGTAAGAACTTACCATTACCCACTTGCACCTTCTCCTTTCTTATGAAGTTAGAAGTATTTTGTAGAAGACTCATATCTCCAGTCATATGAGCTGTTGCTCCTGAGTCATCCATCCACTGTTGAGGTTCAGAAGATGATGGATCACCAAAAACTTGGTATTCAGTCATTGTAGTAAAAGCATGTTGTTGACCCACATTGCCTGTATTGCTTGTTGAAGCACCAGAAGAACCCCCAGAAGCAAAAGTAGGAGGATAATATCTGAAATGACACCTGCTAGCTTAATGGCCCTTCTTCCTACATATCTGACACTCAATCTGTGAAAAATCCCTTCTACCAACATTAACTTGTGCAGCAAAACAACCAGAAAAACCACTTGTCTGAACTGAAGTACCGCCTTGACCATTCTTGTACCCTAAATTATTTTCTTGTCTATTCTTGGAATTACCCTTTGACTTTCCTCTTCCATTACTATTAAAATTGTTACTAGAACTAATATTTATAGAATAAAGAGCAGATGGATTATGGGAATCAAACATAACACTAGAGTCTTGTTGTTGATCAATGAGCCATTGCTCATGATTTAATAGTTTAGGTTTTATCTTAGCAAAGGTAAATGGGATTTCTCTATTTTGTACAGCAACCACAAAAGTATCATATTCTCTTCCTAATCCATTTAATACATACATTAATTATGAGATCAGAAGGACCTATAGCAGCCAGAGAATCAGCTATGTTCTTAATGTTTTGAAGTTAAATCAGAACACACATATTACCTTTCTTGATGTTGTGAAGTTGATTTATGAGTATACTCTTCCTTGCCATGAATTGACTTCGAAAACTAGCTTCAAGAAAATCCCAAATCTCCTTAGCAGTATAAAGACCCAAAACATCAGCAAAAACTGAATCATTAAATGTTGCCTTCATACACTTGTAACAAAGCAATCTATCTTCCTTCATCTTAACCACTGTGGGTTCATGGACAAAACACCATTAACTTCAAGTTGTCTGACTGGTTCTTGTACTTCACCACTAACATAACCATACAAATCAGTCGATACTAAGATAGATTCCACCTGATCACACCATAACAAGAGATTATTTGAACCCAATTTCGTAGAGACGAAATTTGAGATGTTTGTAAAGGGAAATGTAAAGTCAAGAGAATCACCCATTTCAGCAGTGGAATTGTTAGTACCCATGTTTCTTCGTCGTTGATAAACAATTGTTGAAGATGACATTAACTGATAGAAAATATCACAACCGAATCACAAGAAACAGATCTTGATAGAAATCAGATTTGTAAGAGATTATTGAAAATTAAGTATTGAATCTGAAGAAATAAAAGTATTGAAAAATTAGGTATTAAATCTGAAAAAGATATGAGAAAAGATGTGTGATTCGTAACTCTCTGCGTTGAAAAGATTATTGAGAAATTTGTTTGCAGTGATCAAAAATTTCGGCTCAGGATCTTCCGAGTGATACCATGATAAAACTGTAATCTTATTGAATAAAACGATAACTGATACAAAAGTTATTACAAAGCCTTTATAGGCTACTCAGACATACAGATTGTAATAACAAAGTCAGGTTAATGATTGACTATTGACCTGAGACACACACATTCCTAACACATGTGCACAATACTGTGACACAGACATTGTAATACAAATACATTGTCTAATAAACTCCTTTCCTTCCAATTCCCTAGCCAACATAAACCAAAACCGACATATATTTTGAGGCTTTTCCATTGCTTCCTTTGCATTTTCCACGGGTTTGTGAGGTTTTTTTTTTCTTTCATCGTTGTTTTCCCATTGTTTTTCATCTTTTTCTCGTTTTAGGGTTTATATTTTCTTTAGGGTTTTTGGTTTTCTGGCTGTGAAGAAGACATGCCTATATCAACTAGGACTTCAGCTTGTAACCTGTTGCTGCCTCATTCTCCTTCTTCTCCTGTTGGTTTTATGAATGAAGAATCTTTTTCTTCCATTGCAGAGGAAGCTGCAAATGACAGATTTTTTCATTGTCCTCTGAAATTCCTTGATGGTTTCCAGGATGGGGTGAATGGCAGGGGGTATGCAAAGGGTTCTCTTTTATGACACTTACATGACAGACATTTCTATACGGTGGAAAAACATAACAGAGTTAGAGATTTGATTTCTAATGATCTAAACACATATCGCATTTGGGAGAGGGTTCTGTTTCAGCTCCATATGCGGTTGTGCTGTCATTGCTTACATCTCCATGCCTAGAAAATGCCTTGTAAAGGTCGAGATGGAGTTGTTCATGGTGATATAATTGCAGGCCCTCTCAATGGTTCAGCTGCGGATTTTCTAATTCATGGGGTGGAAAAGCCAGCTGAGGATACAAAGGTAAGGGTTGGTATTATTTCTGTCGATAGTACAAGGGAGTCGGAGCTTGCTTCATTGTCCCTGGAACTGCTGAATGCATCTTATCAGAAACAGATTACTACTATCACTTGTATACCACATCAATACAGATTAATTTTTTCGAGAGCCTTGAAAGCTTGCCTCGATAAAGTGTTAGTAAGTCCTTATAACATGTCTGCATGGATTCAGCTCCTTTACCTCCCAATTTGTACCCTGTCCTTGTACAAACCAAAATGCACAGCTGATGAGAGATCCGACAACATAAAACGTCTCCAAGTCGTGGACATTAATCATGCTCTTTCAGTTTGGAAAGAAGTTAATGGTTGTTACACGTTGATTAATAATCTGTTGAAACTGCCCAGCCATATAGGTAGCAAGAAAGGTGATAAACAAGCGGTTCAAAAGAAGCAAGAAGCTGCTAACATAATTGCTTGCCATAAGAAAATGAGTTGCGGACATTTTACAGTGGTTATTCGGGTTTTATCTTTGAACGGTGTTGCTCCCCGCAATGAGAGTACATACTCAGAACTGCAGCTGAAACATCCATGCGCCCCTCCACCTTCCATCCCCTGTGATGCTGTCAATGTTGATCCCATTATTGTGGACTCCCGTGCAGCGCATAGTTCCATCAAGAGCTTCCCAAAAGGTACCTCTTGTGGCCAGGATGGATTACAAGCACAACACTTATGCGATGTGATGAGTGGGACAGCAGCGGCAGTTGCGGATGATTTTATTTCATCGATTACAGGTGTTGTCAACCTTTGGTTGGCTGGTAAATGCCCAAATGGTTTAGGCGAGTTCATAGCTAGTGCACCCCTAACACCATTGCTTAAACCTGGTGGCGGACTAAGGCCCATTGTTGTTGGTACTGTTTGGCGAAAACTTGTTTCTAAGGTGGCTGCTTTTTCAATTGGCAAAGACATGGCTTCTTATTTGGGGGATTACCAATTAGGAGTGGGCGTGCCAGTTGGAGGTGAGAGTATTTTATACGCTGTAAATGGGCTCATAGAGTTGAAAGGTCATTCGGACAAGATGTCAATGCTGCTTATTGATTTCTCTAATGCTTTTAACATGGTGTGTCGGTCTCATCTCACCAAGGAAGTGCGCCTTCATTGTCCAGGTATTTCTCGATGGGTTGAATTTTGCTGCACAAGGCCTACTAGATTGTATTATGACCAATATATTTTGTCGTCTGCACTTGGTATCCAGCAAGGCGACCCGATCGGTCCCCTGTTGTTTGCACTGACACTTCATCTCCTTGTGAAGTATATTGCGTCCCGTTGTAAGCTTGATTTACACGCATGGTACCTTGATGATGGTACAATTATCGGTGATACGCTTGAGGTGGCCAAGGCTTTGAGCATAATACAAACTGAGGGGCCAAGTAGGGGTTTACATCTGAATATAAAGAAGACGGAGGTCTTTTGGCCTTCTATTGATCCTAGAAGCGTTGCTGATGGTGTATTCCCTCTTGATATTGGTAGACCTACTAATGGCGTTAAACTTTTGGGAGGTCCAGTGAGTCTGGATATGAATTTTATAAGTGATATGGTGTTGAGTAGGGTGAACAAGACTGTTCAACTAATGAATGCCATAAAAAAGCTCAAGGATCCTCAATGTGAGATGCTATTACTTCGCAATTGCACTGGTGTGTCACGATTATATTTTACAATGCGCACTACCAATCCTGCAGCTCTTCAACAAGCTACTGATCTTTTTGATGATCATTTGCTTCGTTATCTAAGGCTTTTGGTCACTGGAGATGGAGATGGTTTTGCGCCTTTGCAGCAGAGATTAGCTACCTTGCCGATCAAAGATGGTGGTTTAGGTATTTATACTATGGCTGATACTCGCACTTATTGTTATCTTGCTTCTCAGAGCCAGACCGCCTCGGTGCAAAAGGTAATCCTTGGTAACTTATTCTCCCCAGACAAAGGTTCTGCTTATCAGTTGGCTCTTCAAAAATTTATCCAGGTATGTGGACTTCCTTCTAGCTTTCGTGTCGATGATACTGCCCCCCCTTTTATGCATTCCCTGGCAGTTACTTATTTCGATGCAGTGAAGAAGCAAATCCCCAACCAATTTTCTATGTCTGCAAGAGATTCCATTTTGTGGCAATGTAACCGTGTCAAACATGCACATGATTATCTTATGGTTGTACCCATTAGTGGGCTTAACCAATGTCTTAGCCCAAGGAAGTTCAGAGATGTTCTTTGTTATCGCCTTGGTATTCCCTTATTTGTCGATAATGGTTCGTGCCCAAGCTGTAACAAATCTATGGATATTTTCGGTGATCATGCGCTCCATTGTGCTAAGGATGTTGGAATCAAGTTTCGACATGACTTTGTTTGTGATGTAATTGCCGACATTTGTTACAAGGCTGGTGTACCTGCTCGTAAGGAAGTTTCCCTTGGGTTTTTGTCTGATGATGACAAAGATTTGCGCCCTGCAGACATCCTTGTTTAAATTGGAAGAATGGTAAAGATGTTTGTATGGATGTCACATGTGTCTCACCTTTAACTGGAGAAGGTGTCCGTGCTTTCGTCTCTGGCAAAGCCATTTCCAATGTTGTTTCATGTAAACGTACTAAGTACTTGGACAAATGTGTTTCACATGGTTATGGTTTAGGCGTTCTAGCTTTCTCTACTTTGGGAGAGATTGGTGAGGATACCTTGTGTTTTTTCAAGCATTTGAAAAATTGTTTAGTTTGTAATGATGCTAGTAGTGGAGTAGGTAGTTTTATTTTTCATAGATTGGATGTTGCTATTCAAAAAGGTGTTGGCACCCAGCTTGTTGCTAGGCTACCAACCAAGGTTTTGTACGAGTCTTGAACTTATTGTTGTTAGATGGTTTTTTGAAAATATTTCTAACAGAACAAACATATCTCGTTTGTTTTGATTAAAAACAAATTTAGTCACATATATATCCCAATCCAACTAGAAATATCTTTGAACACGTATTGACCTTGCATTAGCGTGTAAGTGTGTAACAACACACGTGTTTCGATTCTTTCAGACCCATTACCAAGACATCGACTCACATGCCAGGCGGGTGGATGTCTATAACATGTATTATGTGATATTATACTGTCATCTAAACGTTAAATCATTTTATTTTCATTGGCCTAGTTTAAGCCGTGTTGTCATCTAAATGTTAAAATTTACCTGGCTAATTTGGGGCCTAGTGTGATTATTTGGGTCCTATGATTAAAAAACAAAAAGGGTCATTAAGAAGTAATCTCTAGAAACCTCTTATCCAACTATTTTAGTTAATGGATAATTTTCCCTTGATTACTTAGCGTTAATTTAGTTGACTAGTAGTAAAAATATCGTGTTAGTTGCTCAATTAACTTGTGTTAATGAATAATCAAAACATGCAAAAATTTAAAATTTTGATTTTTTTTTTTAAGAACATCGACCAAGAATCGGTTTATGTTGACATTGGTATCAATCAATTGTAACTTCAAAAACATACATAAATTTTTTTAGATTTGCTTTTACCCAGAATCGGTTTATATAGACATGAAAATCAACCGATTATCCAGAATCGGTTTAGATGGACATGAACATAAACCGATTCTGGTAATTTTTTTCTTTTTGATCGGGAAATTATGTGTTGTTAAGCATCAAATACAACTAACATTTATTCTACTCCATATATATACTCGAGTTAAGAATGAGTGTGATTTCATACTCATTTTCAAATCATTTGAGAAGTCATACTCGTTTTCAAATTGGGTGCAAAATCATACGCATTTTCAATTCGGGTATAAAGCTATTTTCACTTGTACTCGAGCTGAAATCGAGTATGATTTCATACTCATTTTGTGATCGAGTATTAACTAGAAGAAAAAAATGGGTTAACCATAATCGGTTTATGTGGTCTTTTACATAATCCGATTCTAGCGAAAAAAAACATACAAAAAACTTGGTTTTCACATAATCGGTTTATATGTGAGGCACATAAAGACCGATTCTTGATTTCTCTACAAATCCAAACTTGGACTCAGAATCGGTATATGTGTGCATTATCATAAACCGATTGTGGTTGATGTTTATTGATAGACGCATTTATGTGTCTATTTTCATCTCTATTGCATATATTTTTAGTACCCATTTTTGTACTTATTATGGTGTTTTATGTCTTTGTAGGTATTTTTAGAGAAATAAGCTCTTGCGACGGAATTGGCTCGTTAAGTGGTGTTTTACACCCCAGGATGAAGTACTAAAGGCACCCCAGAAATGCACCGGAAGCACCCCAGAAATACTCCGTAGGAACCCCGAAAAAATGTTGGAAACACCCCAGAAAAAAGTGTTAAAGGCACCCACCAAAATTACTAAAGGCACCCTAAAATTGGATAAGGGCACCCCAAGGCAGCCGAGCTGTTAAAGGCACCCGAGTTTTGGATTCAGGGCACTTCACCTTCATCATTTGAAAATGGATTTTTGGCGGGAAATTTTTTTATTTCACTGGCAGTTGGTTCGATCGATTTTTGATGATGTTATGAAGAGATTAAAGGGCTGATTTCTTATGGGTAGTTGTTATATGACCTAATAAACATGTTTTGGGCTTTAGGTTCGACCGAATTTGGCTGAATAATCCGCAAAAAGAAAACAGGGAGAAACGAGTATTTCACGTGTTGAGAAGATTTTGTGGAGATTAGAACGAGTTTAACACATTTTCAGCGTGCAAGAAGTGTGTGGAGATCAAACAGATGCGTGGAGGAGATAAACAGGGGAAGAATCACGTAAATATCATCCCCGAGTAAAAGAAAATATTTTGGATTTATTAGCAAGATTTTTACGTGTTGATTGATATAAATAGGTTGATTGGGGTCTCACTGAAGGGGGGGAGTTTATAGAGAGAGTTGGGAGCAGTTAGGAAGAACCAGAGAGTCGAGAAATCAAGTTGCAGGAAAACTCCATTTTCTGCTGCTGTGAAGAACACGAAGAACATTGGACGCACGCAGAACGTCGTTTTTCAACAGTGACAACGACAACTGTTTGTGGGTCGTATTGCAACAGTGTCAACAACACTTCATTTTTATCGTTCTCTGTAACAGCTCGGTTTGTAACGAACAAAAGTGTTACAAACCCGGTTTTTATCAATTTTTCTCCTATTTCATCATTTGAGAACCATTTTTGAGCATTAATAAAGATGAATTTTGAGCATATTTCCATGATAATGATGAGCTAATTCTCGCGTAACCAAGGCATGGAGGAAGCTGTTTATGCATGAATAATTGGTAACTATTCTATTTTTCTCTAATTTGTATTTTATAATTCACTCAATCACTACTTGTAGAATTTTAATTGTTTGCATAATTTTCCTAATTAGTTGTGATTCAATTAGATAGGTTATGCTTTGATTAGATAATCTATGCTTAAGGGATACAATTAATGTTTGAGAATATGCTTGATAATTTGTGAATTAAGAAAAAGAGATTTTAAAAATAATTAGAGTTTTGGAATCTTTATCATCATTTATTCATGTGTAATAGTGGAATCTAGTGTCTTGGTTATTTTCACTCTAAAAAAAACAAAAACAAATTTGGATTAAAATTTTCTCTACTTTTAGTTTAAATTAATCTAGCTTTCACAAGTCTTACGAACTCATTCTTACCACTATTTAAAATTACATCATTTATCACATCAACCCAGAATTGGTTTATGTATGTGTACAACAAAAACCGATTCCTGGTAACATCAACTACAATCGGTTTATTCTAGTGCACACATAAACAGATTCTGGGTTGATTTTTCAGAAAATTTGATGAAGAAATTTCAGAGATTCATGGTTAAATCATTGTTTAGTTTCTCTTAAAAGGAACGGATGTTGATGGGGAAAAACGGTTTGCTGGTTTTTTAGGGAATGGAGAGACGACCGTGTGACAGAGGCTCCTCAACCGAGCGAACTGCCTAACCTCAAACAGATGCACTGCACGGGAGTGTTATGAGTTCGAGAGATCAATCTGTAGGACTCTGGCCTAAACCAAGACAATGGCCGTTCCAAAGTAAACTCGGTCACAAATAGGGAAGAGGGTTGATCTGTAGGAGGGAAGCTGAGAAGTGTGTGAGATCAATGATGATCAAGGATTGTGAATGTGTTGTGGGTTTCTGCAAGTTTTCTGTGAACTCTTGAGTTCGAATAAGTTCTAATCGATTGATGGAATTCTTGAGAGTGATTGCTCAAAAAATTGTACTTGTTAGACTAACGTTGTTCTTCAATCGTGGATTCAGAGACTTATTTATATTGCTAGAATTATAGACACATTGATCTCCAGTAAGTGTGACGGTTGCTCGAGTGAAAGAGTGGGATTATGGGAAATCGTGATTTAACCAGTTCCAGGTCGTGCGGAGACTTGGTTGATTGTTTACCCACTACTTTGCTAACTTCCTCAACCGCTTGCACGACTTACTCACATTTCTCATCATGGATGAACACACGTGTTGTAGGCCGCCAGACCAAAACCCTAATTAATATCCCCCATGTGACGTGATTGATGTCTCACGAACATGGAGTCTGCGAAGCAGACATGTATTTGATTAGTTAGTTGTTGACTTGATTAGACGATGAGTCTAAGTATTGTTCAGTGGAGCATGATTATCGAATGCTCTAGGATTCATTGATCGAACATGATAATTGAATCAACGTGATGAATATTGATACTCTGAGCAATTATTGCTCGTGTGATGAGTTGTTGAATATTGATAGTTGAATCAATATTCGAGCATCTGAGCAAGTATTTCTCATTCGATAAATTACTGAATATTGATAGTTGAATCAATATTCGAGCATTTGAGCAAGTATTGCTCATTCGATAAATTACTAAATATTGATAGTTGAATCAATATTCGAGCAATTGAGCAAGTATTTCTCATTCGATGGATTACTGAATATTGATAGTTGAATCAATATTCGAGCAATAGGGCAAGTATTGCTCATTCGATGGATTACTGAATATTGATAGTTGAATCAATATTCGAGCAATTGAGCAAGTATTGCTCATTCGATGGATTACTGAATATTGATAGTTGAATCAATATTCGAGCAATTGAGCGAATATTGCTCATTCGATAAATTATTGGTAACGTGACCCAATAAAACATTAATTAAAATATTGGTAGCTGGACCGAATATTATATAATTAATCCAGATGTTGATTACTGGACCAACATAAAATATTAGTGTTTGAACTTGCTCGAAATTATGATTTGCAGAGCATTTATTCGAAACCCTAATTTTGATCAATTGCTCGTCAATTGATGATTTATTGAAAATAGGTCACTGAGTGAAAGAGGGACCGGCTACATGGGATGATGGACGACCATGTAACGCCCAGGTGCTCGAGTGAGCATGCACCAAAGTCCTTTGTTGACCAGTTGGTGAAAGAATGATCAAACACCGATTTAATCATTTATTAAATAGTGCTCGTGCGAACACTAGGTAGTAAAACCTAGCTATGGAGAGATGAGGGACCGACCAAGAGGTCATGGGACCGTCCCTTGGTGGTCGTGGGACCAGCTGACGGTCGATTGAGCAAATCTCAAGTTGGTCGGAGAGAGTTTGGACCCGATACGAATAATTGATAGCAAATTAGGTCAAAATTGTGAAGATGTGTGGGACCGGCTCATTGCAAGCCTTAGGGCCGGCCGTGGTCGGTCAAGGTAGCATGCCCGTGTCACCATGATGTTCGTGTCTCAGTCCTGAGAGTTCTTGACAGAAACTCTCAATCTTGCTCGAATGATCGAGCAGAATTTTGCTCGTGCAACCAATATTTTGAAAATATTGAAATAATAATATTTTCAATATTTGACGTGAGCTGCCTAGTCGGTCATGTGAACGTTTGACTTATTGGCTTTTTCGTGGTTTGAGCAACATTTGAGAAAATATTCAAAAAACTAGGGTTTTCGCTCAAACGATGGAGTTCCATGAGATGATGGAAATAATAATATGAGAAAATAAGGGATTGTGAGGTGTGGGACCGGCCATGGCCGGCCTGCTAGGTGGCCCGGTCCGTGACACCTTTCCTATTTTGTTCGGTGAAAGTATGGAAAAACTATGAGTTTCGCTCAAACGAGGGAGTTTCGATCAAATGAGGGAGTTTTCTCAAATGAAGGAGTCTCCATAAGATGAAGGAAATAAATTAAAATAAAATAATGAGAAAGGGGACCGGCCACGGTGGCACGGCCGTCCGGCCGGTGGGGACGGTCCCACGCCTCTTGCTTATTTTATTTAATATTATTTTCCTCCATAAGTTGCTCGTTTGTCCATGTTTTCGATAGTTCGTTCGTGCGTTCGGGTGCTCGTTCGTGCATTATTGTCAAGTACACTTGCACCGTTTTCTCGGGGCTTACTCGATGGTGGCTCAGATGCCCGTTTGTTGAATAATTATTACTAATTCATGAAATTCGGCTGAGAATGATTCATGAAACAGAGTAATAAAATAATTTGAGTATCTATTACTAATCCATGAATTCAGCCGGGGAATTCAAGGAACGGAGTAATGAGATATAATGGTTATCTATTACTAATCCATGAAATCCAGCCGGGAGATTCAGGGAACGGAGTAATGAGATATAATAGATTATTTTCTAGGAATTCAGTGGATGAATGTCTCGGTAGAATTAATCTATTTGCAGAATCGAGATATGAGATAATTGAAGCATCATATTCGTTCTAAGGGTGTATAGTCAGGGAACAACGTGCAACGTTGACGTCATGAAGGCGTTAAGCCCTCTAACAAACAATTATGTCTAGAGAACCGCCTGAATCTATACACGGTCTCTCTACATAGTCAGGGAAGTGACGTCCCGAAGGCGTTAAGCTCTCTAACAAACAATTATGTCTAGAGAACCGCCCAATCATTAAGATTCTATGTAGAGGTGGGTCTCTCTATGTAGTCAGGGAACAACGAGCGGCGTTGACGTCCTGAAGGCGTTAAGCTCTCTAACAAACAATTATGTCTAGAGAACCGCCCAATTATTCGATTATACGTAGAAGTGATGATGAAATGTGTGAAGCATCGAACGCTCAGCTGGGAGGCCTTTCGAGAAACATATTCATCATAGCTCTGAGAGGAATGCTCACTCAGTCAGAGATCATGAAACGGTTCATGGATCATAAAATATGAATTGTCACATGCGTTCCTGAAGCCGGGTCAGAAACATGCAGTATCATGATTTTACGATTTTAGCCCTTGTCGAAAATCCACCAACAACAACGGATTAAAGGGATTTAACTCAATTACTTGAATTGTATGTTTTCGAATTTTATTTGAAAACCCAAAAAAAAATAATCGTTGTTTGTGATTGATTAGATTTTAGTTTTTGATTTTGATGGAAATTGAAAAAAGTTTGATTTTGAATAAAGATTTTTGTGTTTTTTGTATAGAATTATTAAGGTTTTGTTAAAGGGTAATTTCGCATTTTACCATATTTTAGACACCCCATATCCCTTTGTGTAGGTTGGTTGAAGAAATTCATAGGCCCCAAATAAACACCATAAGCCCCAAATTAGCCAGGAAAATTTATTTTCGCATTTTTTTGTTGGTTTTTTTGGTGTCATTCTGGTTTCTTTTTTCCTCTAAAATATGTGTTAACCAGAGGTGAAAGTCTGTGTAACTTCCATAAACTGTTCTAGGATTGATTCTTAATTCTATTCAGACATCAATCATAAAGAGATGAGTTAGAGTCTCCCTTTGGCAATTGCATATGTTGCATATACCCTCAATGCAGGTGAGGTGTTTTCCCACTTTTGCTGCCTTCCCAAGAAACAGTCTAATTGAAGGACTTGTTGTTTTCTTTTTTTTGCTTGGGTGGAGGAAAATGCTAGAATTTATTTACACGTATAACTTGTGGGTCTCAGGTCATGTCATTTTTCGGTTGTTTTCTCAGGTCATGAGATGAATTTATTTACACGTATAACTAGTGATCCAATTTTGAATTTGGAGTGAGTTTGGAGTGATGGAGACGACAAATTTTGTACCACCAATCGATCGATGAATAGAGTACCTGGAATAGAGAAAGTATATGGGGTTTAGACCGAAAACTTGATCAACCAATGGAAGGTGGCTCAAAAAATATGTACAGAGAAAAGGTCTGATTCCCCATAAACTTCTGTTTTTGTTCTTTGACTTCTATATATTTTAACACTTCTGGATACTTTAAATCAAATTACTAGTCTAGTTAAGCTTCGTCCTGAGTTTGGTTATTTGCTTTACTTTTTTTTTTTTTTTTTTTTTTTTTTTTTTTTTGGAATTTTTAGAGTTTCTTTTTGTTTTGTTGAAAATCACCTTATTACTACTATGATCTTGATCTTTTCATTTTCTGCTCTCTGAAATTAACATAGATTGAAAATATTCAGGTATTGTCACAAAAGAACATTTAGAAAAATCAAGTCTAAATCTAGCACATAACCCTCCTTCATAATCAAATTCAGTCCATGGTTTCACTTGATCAGCTGGAATAGGTGGCTGGTACCTGTCTAGTTAAAAAAATAATAATCAGGCATTTATGCTTGTAATACTGATCAACCGTGCCATAATGTTCGAGTAGTATGTTTCCAGTGAAAGGGTTTTTTGCTTTATAGTATTTACACGCAGCACTATGCAGGTCTTGTACATATCTGTGAAGCAACATTAACTAAGGGCCTGACGAAAACAGTGGGTCTGGAAGCTTGATAGTAAGCTTGTTACCATAAACTTCAGTTGTTGATATTTGTAATCTAATGCCACTATTATTACTCCTTTTAAGAGTAGAATAACTAATTTTGCATACGGAATCACTGACTGCCACAGTTGCATGGTGTTTCTGAGGCTTTGTTTCTCATGTCATGTCCGAAAAATCCACTTGTTGGCGTTTCCATTCTGGATAAGCCTGCCGGTGGGAACACAGAAACAGAACTTTACTGGGAAGATCTGTTAAAGGACATATACTAAGAGCATAAAGTTGCAGAATTCACTGCCATGCGGAAGAAAAAGATAGGCCATAAACAGGTGTCTTCATACTATTGTCTGTAATTTCTTGAGGTTGAGGATGTCAGAAACATGAAGAGTGATAAAGTAAAAAAGTGCCATGAGTACTGTGGAAATACATTTGAAGCTGGTCAGCGTTGCTGCCTGCACTTTTTCAAAGCCACATTTTCCGACTGCCATGGTCTCGTGTCTCATAAATTCTGACTACCAGAGTATCCTTTGTCTGAAATTGGGAAATAGTTTAATCATGTTTTGTCAGTTATTACCCCAACTGTTATAGCTTCTGCTTCACATTTCTTAAAAGCGTTTTTGGGTTTTTATCTTCTGTCGTGGAATGTAGAGTGTATTAACAACTTTGGTTTCTATATTTCATGCTTTAAGGATTTTTTTTTGGCTTGATGATATCTGTCGAAGAAGATCACCTTTCTGGAATTGAAGATGCTAACTCTGATGAAGAATCTGATGTTACTGAAGCTCACAGGGTTGATGCTGAAATGATATCTGCTGGGGCTGAAGCAGGGAAAAGGCCTCTGTCAAAGAAGAAAGCACGTGGTATCTAGGTCACTTTAATCTTCATCTTTGATAAATTTGTTGGTGCATTTATCTTCTTCTAGTATCATAACTGTGAGTTTAAACTCTTACATCCCGACGGACAGCCTACTCTAATGGAAGGTGAAGGAATTTCATTCAGAGTTCTCAGATTCAACCGAAGGCAAAGGGCTGCATTTGTCCAGATATTAATGAGGTAATTCAATCAACTAAGACATATCAGAACATCTTTTAATCACACATGAATAACAAACAAAAAGAATATAATTTGTTTCTTTCCACCGATAACAGTACAAATATGATAGAAACAGGTGCATCCTACACACTTTAGATTTTCGATTTCTAATATCTGCCTTAGTGCTTGTATCTACCGATCACTTATATAATTTGGACAAACATGAAGTTTGAGGTAAGTATGGAAAGGTAGCACATACGATAGAATGACCTTAGTGTTGTCTCAAATTGACTTAACATTTAGTTTCTTTGCTTAGATGTTAATGCAGTCGAGATTGGTGATTCATATATATATCAATGTTGTCTGCTAGATTTTATTTGAAAGTTTATGCTTTTTGTTTCTGCAGCTCCTGAACAATTACAAGCTGTTGCCTGTGATGACAGTTCAGACTGTTTTAATATGTGAAGCTTTATAATGAGGTAAACTAACATGCTTGTAATATCATGATGCTACAGTCGACCATGACACCTCAATTTCATTTGTCTAATGTTAGTTCATGAGTTGATCAAGGAGGACCTCTTTCCCTCCAAATTCAGGTTGGTGTTTTTCTCAAAGTAGCTTCTTGTTTTCTCGATCGTCTTTTTAGGATTGAGCAAAATATTTAAGGGCACGGGTAGATCCCAGTATCTTTATTTATTTCTTTTCATTTTTAAGAGAACACCTGCCGGTTTTACCAACTGTGTAAGTAAACCTGCCGGTTTTACCCTGAAAGAGAACACCTCTCGGATTGAAGCCATTAATCAGGACTTGCGACATATTTTTACTCCACTAGAGTTCACCCCACCTTCCGAAGAACTCAAAGTGGAAGCTGATCAACAATTAACCCAGGATATTGTTTCTGGATTTGAGTTCCCAGAATGAAAAGATGGAGATGATTTCAAAGTTGGATCCTTGCCTAAGGTCTCTGAAGTAGATCCACAGCCTCCATCAGTTCTCTTAAGTTCTGGAAAGGATAGCTCTGAAGTTGCTGAGTACTGAGAATTTGTCAATAGCTGCCACAAGCCCAGTGGAAGGACCAGGGGATGTGGATATGGCTGATACCAAAGAAAAGTGAAGTGATTGTTTTGGTTAATCGACTGTGAGGGGGTACTCTCATTGTGGCAGGGTATATTACAGAACTTTCCAAAGCTGTTGCTGTGGAATATAATCCTGAGAAAGATGGTATTATTCAGGGGTTCCATTCTTAGTCTTGATTTTTTGATTTTTCTGACGGATAACTATTCTCCTCCTGTCTTCATTACTTACATTTTTGTTTGTTAATCAGAATTGTTCCCTTTTCTAATAAAGTAAACCTTGTTACTTGTTCTGTTTGTGCCTGGATAATTGGATCACTGATATGCGTCTATTGCTACGTTTTAGCCGCAGAATAATACTACCTCCGTTTTTTAAAAATAAATACTATCACTATTTCATTTTAGTCTAAAAATAGGCCAAATTGAAAAAGTAATAGTGTTTCTTTTCGAAAACGGAGGGAGTATGATTAGCAGATATACCAGTTTATATAAAACATTTGGTCTTCCTCAGAGATTTGGTATCCCCTTTCATAAATCGTGGAGATATGTATAGAATAGAAGTTATTACCAGCTCTTGGAAATAACACTCATAAAAACAAAAAAGAGTAGATGTTGACCAAGTATTTGGCATGGAGAGTTCCCAATAACCCTGAGCTGAGCCTGAGAGATGCCTGAAAAAAAAAAAGGCAGACTTTGTCCACATTTGTTAACAATTGTGACGGAGTTTTACATCTTAGAGCGAAAATAGCGGGAAACATTAAAATTCTTCCTCTGATCACTTGTACTTGTACACTGTTTGAGTAAGAATTTTAGTTAATCAAACAATGACAAATTTTTGTTGTTGTTGTTTGAAAAGGTGTGTTTCTACTCAAAATTCTGCAGAGAGAATTGGTGATCTCACAGCAGACCTCGAGAACAAGTAATCAGTTATGTACACCACTCCATCGTCGGATAAGGTGCACAACGGCACCAATCCAGACTGCGATCTCTGCCAACACAAATTAATTCAGTGCTTGCTTGCTTTTCTGTAAGTGGGTTTTAGCCTGACTAAACTGCTAGAAGAATTCTGTCTAAGCATAATTAAGAACTAGGTCATCCCTACACAAAAATTTGCACAAACCTAAAAATCCCATATGGCCAGAAAGAGACCATCTCGTCACACATATCCTTAACCTGAAAACTATACCCTGATTATAATCCAGTCCATTCCAATCAACCAATGAATCCTAATGAAAATCGTCTTTGCAAGCCTATCTTCTAATTAAAATTCTGGCCTAGGAGAACTTTGAGCTTTTCAACTAACCATAGAAAGTTTTGATTTTACCGAATTGAAATGTGCAAATAACTCATAAGCAGACATAATAATGGGTTACCATTACCATAATAATACTCAGTACCTTGGCACTGATTCTGCTACCTTGATTCATGTACTGCATCGCTTGTTGCAGGTCTTTCACGAATGACTGAGCATCACTTCCATCTTCGATGTGAACTGGTAATCTAGCAGGTAGCTCCTGAACATTGTGACTTTTAAAAGAGCTTGATTAGCAGAATGGAGCCTCTCAGTCTGATTCTGCAGTATTTATCGCTTACTCCACTGCTGGGGCATGGTTTTGAAGCTGCTTGTATCTCCAAGGATGAGCAGGATTGGTGAGCATGATCAATGAAATCATTTACCTACAACAAGCCCCGGAACTGCGCTCATCCATGTATCTGGTTGCCGGCCACAAACCCATCTCAAAGAAAAGAGATTGAATATTCACACTTCCAAGCTCTAGACAGAGTGCTCTGTACATACTTGCCCACAAATCACTAATAGTCTGTTCTTCAAATATTTGTTGTTACCAAGACCAACCACATCTTCTGAGTCTTCTTTCTCTGCATGCCCCGCATAAGTTTCTGAGCCAAAGAGATACTAGGCTCTCCCCAAAAACAACTGACGGATTAAGCCTCTAACTCCTTGAACTCGAGAATTTTACTAGTTCACTCTCTGGGTTATGCAAAACATCGAAAATGACACACTAAATCTCGAACTGACAACATTAAACGAATATTCTGAGAACTAAGAACCAAATGGATTTCCTAGAAGGCTAGGAGCATACGACCGCTGGGAAATCTCAGTTAGCCACAATATTTTCCTAAAGTTTGCATTGCATTCTCCATTAAGCCTAACAAAAGTAAATCACAAAATAAGCAAACACAAAAGAAAAAGCTACAAGAGTACTTCATACAGGACATAATATCACCACAGATTGTCAATTAATTAGATACAGGAAAGGCCCCTAGTTATCTAATCTCAAAATGCTTAAAAGGTTGCTTAATGAGAGTGGACCGTACCCGAGTTGCAAAAAGAAAATCTATGTGATGCTTGGATTGTACATTAATTCATTAGCACATAAAAGCTCGAAACACTAATACAAACCACTTAAAGAAAGCAGGCCTAACTCAAGTTGATGAAGAAATATATACAAACATGATGCTTGGTTTCTACATTCGGTGCATAAGAAAATAACAATATTAACAAAGCAAAGTGCATAGAAATTACTTCGTCTGGAATTTACCCAAAATGCCGTCATTTCTTGGACAGTCCAGTGCTACATATAAGAAATCATTCCCACAATGAACCATTTCCGCTTCCATAACAAAGATTGACATCATCCCTTTCTACCCTATCTTTCTACTTCTTCTTTTTTCCACTTGTTTGTTACTATCTTGTTATTGACCAACATAAGTACCAGAGTTGAGAGCTACCAAGGTCTCAATATAAGTCTCCACTTCAAAGTCTTCAGCGTCTTCTAGTTGTTCAGGGAAACCATCTATGTTTAGAGCTCTAGCTCTTTCAAGCTTAGGATCATATGATATCAAATCAAAGCTCTCTTCCACCCTTGATTCGCCTTCAAATAGGATCTCACCATTCTGTAAAGTTTGAATGGCTCTTCTATAATGTATCTCTCTCATATGTGCAGTAATCTTCCAATGCTTACTCCACTTGTTACCCATCATTACCCACACATCAGTGTGATCGTTTTGATGTGAACGCATATCAGGATCCTTCTCCATATGATTCTCATGAAGTAGACAAAGTTTCCCTTCCCATACGCCCAAATAGTACTGGAAAAGGTTGCCAACATTGAAAGGTGGTAACGGCACATCAAAGAATGTCTCATCGGAAATATCGAAGCAAACAATAACACCGGATTTAGGTTCAGTACGAAGATCAGTAGCAATCCAATGAAGAACCCCATTAAGAAGAAACCCCTTCTTTATACTTGAAGAGAATTCGTAAGGAATGAAACCAAGATTCTTCCATGAATTTGAAGCTAATGAGTAAAGTCCAGCTTCCAAAACTGCATCATCAGGATCACAATTCACAATTATTAATAACTTATAATCCTCATTCTTGGAATCAAAACCAAACCCATGTGGATCAAAACAAACACAGTCTGTGTCGTCAAATGCATCAAACTCTGTTGAAAGTCCGGGCACTGGTTTATATTCTCGAGTAGCCGGGTTCCAAATGCAAATATCTGAATCTATGGCTATGGAAACCAAACCATTTGAAGAACCTAGAATTCGAGGAGAAGACGTCGACGACATAAGTGGATAATCAATAGCAAGAGCATGACTTAAAAATGGTGATGATGTTGATAACAGAACATCGGTGTAATTGTCCTTGGTAAGCAAGATGTTGAATTTGTTGATTCGAACAGCATGGTTGAGATGATTTTTGATGAAATTAGGGTTTTGAAATTGATGACGCCAATATTTAGAAACACACCTGAATCTTATAATTGACTTGACAGGTAACCTTGTAAATATATTCTCTATGATTTCCTCCGGTAAGAATCTAGAGAATTCCCTTCTTCTTACTCTCATTCTTCTTCTCCTTGCTGTAACAGCTAAGTGCGAGTAAAAAGCATCATGTAAGATTGACATTTTCATTCTTCTTCTTCTTCTTCTTCTTACGGTGAGTGAGAGTGACAGTGGATGCAAAAAGCTTAACATTTTCCCTTCTTCTTCACTTCTCCTCCTGCTTCTCGTTGCTGTAGTGAGAGCGGTGCAATGAATGGACCGCCCCCGGTTCCAAGGACTTTTGGTGCATTTTGTTTGATTTTTATATGCAAAATTCTCAAAGACATTATTAGCGCCCCATGGTTTTTTGACCATTCGGATAACAACAAACAAAAGAAGAAGTTTTTATCAAAGTGGCAACAATTTGCCATCTCCCGCATTTCCACCTTCATATAGACCAACCATGTCATACTGGTGTAGAGTTTTTGCTGTTGGAAGTGTCTGGTGACGATGCGCAACCAGGGATAGGAGGAGCTACATATGGCAAGACAGTCTCATTCGTATTAGGAAGAAAACCCAATTTAGGAGCTACACATTTATTCCCACCGAGTACTAGAATTCCAAACAAGATGAGAAGAAGATGACATTTTAGCAATGCACGCCAAACAAGACAACAGTAGTCATACTGATTATGAATTCCATTTAGCAGCAAGCAGGTGTTATTTGTTGACTGTCTGTGTTGTCTTATGAATGCATATGATAAAGAATGAAATGGAACTGTGTTCCTCCTTCATACAGCAGCTGCCTTCTGCGAGTTTTAGGAGATTTTCCGCAAGTGAGACCACTTCGATTGATCATTTACCCAAGTTTACATGAATATTAGTAAAGGTTACAGAGAGTTCTTCCCGATTGGTTAAACTTAACCTCGTGCAAGACATAATTCCAGCCGATGTTGTCAGCACAATAGATCCAAACTGCATAAAGTTACAACCCAAGTCAAAATCCAAATCACATTGACTTTCATTAGAACTTGTCAGCTAGATTTTAATATTTGTCAGCTACATAAGGATGAACAGACCAAACTCAACATGACACACGATGAGTTTCATATGTTAGCTGGCTGCAGTCAGAAAACAGTTGACTTAACTTTGCGAGTTCAACCATGATGTGCATACAGCTGAAATAGAGACAACGTAGCCAGCTAACATGATATGGAGTACAAAAACGATTGGCTTGATATATGCTTGTGGGTACTTCATCAACATTAAGGTCGAGGTTGGCTTTAACACATTCAATTTCAAAAGAACACGATGAATTCTGAAATACAATATATCTAACAACTCGGTATCACTAGCACTAGATTTAAACCTTATGAAGTTAGATTGGCAGTACTCAACAACAAGAATAGCAAATAGCTCTAGGAGGAACAAGTGCTCCTAGCTAGGCGACGCCCCAAACAGCATAACATTAGAGACAGCATTCTTGTCGTGTTACCAACATTCATTCACAAACCTTAAGTTGCAAATTATAAGACAAACTAGAGTTCATTGTTACAATTACCCAAATTCAGGCCTTTTCTTAAGTAATATTCTAGCTCTACACATTACTTCAACATACCATATTCAAGTTAACAATTTGCAGGATTGCATGTCAATATCACGCAGAAAAGTTGCTACTCCTGAAACTGCACATACCTAATTTCTTATATTGCTCGACATCTGAATTGTTCCGTTGATGCAGTTTCTCCATGAAAAAAATCTGCTCTTGCTCTACCTATGAGAAAACGTAGTACCATAAATGCAATATTAGTTTCACTTCAACATGAACTTAACAGAGGTACAAAACATATTGCTTGTTTTAGTTTGACTTCCGCGTGATAAAATTTGAGACATCACTACTTTAAATGCTTATATATACGAAAACTTCATATGATAAACAAACGAAAAGGTTGAACTCAACAACCTGCAATAGAAGGCTCTCACTGCCAGAAGTGGGATCTGAGATAATTGCGAGAATCTCGGGTGAAGATCTTGTGCGAACTAATATTGGGATATGGCGATGAACTGCCTGCACCGTATAATCGATTAAATAGCTGTTCTTAGAACAAAGATAACGGTAAAATTTGAAGTACTTTACTTACTAAAAACAGGATGCAAAAGTAACTAGTTTTCAAACCTCAGTCACGGCCTTTGGAATGCTTTTTTTGAATAACAAAAAATTGCCGAAAAAGTGAACGTTTCTGCAATAACAGTGGTATCTCATAAGAGCTTGTTTAATGAAAGAAAAAGTGATATTTGAACGCATCAAGGAAAGACACTTAGTTGGCAAGAAACAATATATATATATATATATACATATATTGACAAAAGTGCTACCTTGGTGCAGAGAGCGAGGTAGAGAGACATGCACTCTGCGCATCAAGACGTGCTTGGGGTTGAGCATGGCTGATGGGCATCAGAGGAAACGTCCTCGACACCTGTATTTCACAATAGCTGGTAATTTGAAGGTTTTTTCACATCAGCATCCTGTATCTATAGCAATGCATCATTGGCGTAAGTATCTGCATGTCACTTTGACGCTTATCACCGGCAGTCTGTTCAGGGTTCCAAACTCAATGGTGGCAACTAAACACCTCTGATGGACATTGTGACTAAAGTTTGACCTGCAGGATACATATAATGATATTAGCCACAAAAGTAATTTCAATCAATAAATCACAGGGGCATGATACGTTTTGCACTTCAGGGGTTGAACCTTCAGTATCTAATTCCTCTGTAGTATTTCTTTTTCGTTACTGAGAGAAGCATTTCATTAGTGAAGTCTTCAATTTGCTGAGAAATGGATGGTATTGGGTAAAGCTTGTTCGCTACCTAAAAAGGATAGCAACATCAAAAGCACGGAAGTCAAAGATGGAAAGCGCCAAATTTTACATTTCTAAAATCAAGCTTTATATATTTTACCACACGTATTGCCTTCATCCATACTTCTTCTAACTGATGGACTGCGCTCTGAGAATGTAAAAAAGTGAAGATTTAGTCAACACATGTCATTTAACAACGTAGTACGGGTAGACCAAAAAGTGGTTCTATTTTCTCCTCATTTGAATCACAACTTCAAGCAAAATGCCAACAGCTAAGAGATCACCTGTAAAGCAATTTTCAAGCAGACATCTCGAATTGGAAGTCTTTGCAAAATCAAGCTCCACACGGCACCGATGCCCAGGGTAACTCTGTCACCACTTTGGTTTCCTTTTCAGTAACCTCGCTGCTTCCAGGAGAACACAAGGTTTCTAAAAATTCAAATGCTGATATAAGGGACTTCACCCAACAGTCTACTCAGATGTGTCAGATGCTGAAAAAGAATCTCAAAGCGTCTCGGCCTACATGAATATAATTTCCTTATTCATCAACTTCATGAGAATATGTCTTCCACATATATGAAGGAAAAGAAAATTTTATAAATTACTTAGTTGGTCGGTCCTAAAAAAATCAGGACATGGTTCCAGACAATTGAAAAGTGCAGGCAATCGATATCATCTTTCATTTAAAAAGTAACTAAATTTTATTACATGAGATTATTACTAATGCAACCCAAAGATCTAAGCCAGGACCGGAAGATAAAGTAATTTGTCAAGATTATAATTATCTCGACTATTACTAAGGAAGTTTTACTTATCATAATTATAACCAGCAAAAAGAAAAAACGAATGATGAAAGCATGCCTCCACAGTCAATTACCCTCCAAAAACCTTTTTGGCCTTGGGAGTATCAGGCAATGTCATTCCACATACTATGTTTACCTTCAAAACACAAGTAAAAAAAAAACAAAAACAAAAAACAAACAAGATGTCTACAATTATATTCCTTAACCACATTATAGCAAGAAGCAATGAACCCATTAATGTCACATCGAAGGGAATACAGAATAATAAAGCAGGGTCGCAGGATGAGTGAAAACATACTTTGATTGAATCCAAATGCAGAATACATTCCATCAGTAAGGTCTGAAGAATTTTCTTAGGCTCCTCTATGTCTTCCTTTTCATCTTCGTCTTCGCCAGCCTCATCCTCTTCCTCATATGTCTCTCTGTAATATATACGGGAGCCAAGCGGAACTAAACTTTCAGAATAGTAATCGATGTCGTACCTTTTCGATGGAATTAGGATTCCTGAATATATGAGACTTCCACGCAGCGGGTCATATATAACTAGAGTATGGGGAATGGCGAAAAGAATCTTGCCATCCTTCAAAGGCAACACAAGTCTTATAAAATCTACAACAAGATTTGGAAAACTTTGATGGCTAATGACATAGCGTTTTGTCCAAGATTCTTCAACTCCGTATTCCTGCATCACCCATATCTCAATTCCAACTTCCACGACATCAGCAAGTACACAAAGGCACCCTTCTAAAACACCCACACTTTTAAACAATTGTTTCCTCTCCACAGATTTTGTCGGCGGTGGTATACCTTCGAACTTCTCGTCACTGATATTAAAAGAGACTATAACCTCCTTAGAGTCATCTTCCGCAAAGGCGCCTAACCAGTGAAGGTCTCCACGAACAACCACTCCAGGTACGTTAAACGTAAACTGATAAGGGATGATGCGCTGAATGATTTTCCACGAATCTGTTCCTAACGTATAAATGTCAACATGAATACCCTTAGGACCATTAGGTTCTACAGAAGTAACATTTTCATCATCAGATTCTACTAAACTATCATCTTCATCATCAGATTCTACACAACTATCATCTTCATCATCAGATTCTACAAAATAATCATCAGATTTTGCAAAACTATAATCTTCTTCTACAGAACTATCATCTTCATCATCAGAACATTCTCTAAAATAATCATCTCCGTATTTAATCTTATAGAAATTTCTAATAATTACCAACTTGTAATCGTCAATCTTGTAATCATAACCAAATGCAAAAACTGGTGCTGTAGCTCTATCAAATAATGATTTTGGTGGCTTAGGTAGTTTCTTAATTTCTCCTGTTGCTGGGTTCCAGATAAGAATGAACATGGCATAGTGCAGGGCAAGTAAACCATTACTGGAACCAAGTATTCGAACAACACGACGAAATAACATAAAACCCATATTAAAAGGGTCTTCATCAAATTCAAAAGGGAATTCTACATCAACAGCATCATCTTCATCAAATTCACTATCCTGACTTATCTTGTACATAAAATCCCCATGCATCTTGTCTTCGCTTCTAAGCATAACATAAGGTTTATCTTTCTGGAGCAGGGACGGAGCCGTTAAGGGTCCAGTGTCCCCACTAGATTTTGGTAGTTTGCTAATTTTAGCATAAAGGGGAATAAATTTGTAGGGGAAATTAGAAAATTGGTAAAAAAAAATTCTCCCCTCAACTGGCGATAGCTTTTCTCTATAGTAGAGAAGAAGATTCTTCTAGAAATGGACAGCTGATGCTCTGGTGGATCAAATGAGTATTCGATATATTGATGAGGCTCCATATATTACTAGCAAATTCAATGATTATACAGTTTTGAAACATTCGAACCCTTCGCTAGCATTTCTACTACCCTCTCTTCGATAGCAAATTTACGTATTTACAGTTCTAAATTCAGAATATGTTACAATTAAATTCAGAATATGTTACAATTTATCAAGTAGTTTAACGTGTTCATAACCCAAAATTCAATTAGTGAAAGGTAAAAAAAAATTGCGTTCTTCGGCCGCCTAACCGGACTAGCATAATGACTGCTTTTAGCATATTCTGTCCCCCCTAATCAAATGTTCTAGTCCCTGTTCTGGAGACTAAGATCAACATGCATTTTGATGAAATCAGGGTCAGAAATGAGACGAAGCCAAGTCTTGCTTACACACTTACAGATATATGTAGATCTGACCGCTACTCTTAAAATGATTGCACGCTGTATATCTGGGAGGCTCGACATTGCTTCGATCTCCTCCTTGAATTGGATTTGGATTTTGCAGTTGGGGTTGATATGTCACTCAAACCCTAGTTGAAGACGACGGAAATGAACCAAGTAGAACAGTGAGTGAGATAAATCCAAATCTTAAACGATGATTTTCCTTTTACTATATTCATTATCAGATTCTACTAAACTATAATTCTAAAGGGTTTGACAAGTTTAATAAATGCTGCTTCCTTTTTTTTCTTTTTTTTTGTTGCTAAGAAACACACCATGGAATTAACAAAGGAGTGAATGACAAACATAAGGTCTCCTTCCTAACAAGATAGTCCAAAAAAGAAGGATAGGAGACCCAAAGACCCTTAAGACTGAGTTTTCTAGCCCGACGTGCAAGCCGGTCAGCTAGATGATTATTCACACGCTTTATGTACATAGTTTTAAAGCAACCAGAACTAAAAATTGAACTCCGACACCTATCAAGAAGATCACTACTTCTCCACTCTATATTAGAGCTGACACCATTCACAAAATTCACTAATTGGAGACAATCACTAACGAAAACCACTTTGGTAAGATTCATCTCTTCTGCCCAAGAGATCGCCAAGAAAAGAGCAGCAGCTTCAGCACCTACTGCATCTGGAATCAAACCAAAGTCCGAGCGAGAACTTCTCAAGTTTCCTGAAATGTCACACCAGATAACACTCAAACCCATATTAAAATCTTTAAAAGAACCATCAACAAACATAAAGTGATCCACTTGAGTAACCAAGAACTTTAATATCCCTGATTAAACCACTAGGGCTAAATGAAGGAGCAATATAGGTGTTAATCATTTCTAAACCACTAGAGAACTTTAACATCTCTAATAAATGCTTCTTCTACTTATTATTGTTTGGGGCAGCTATCGTTTCGCATATCAGAATGTTAAATATGAATAAGAAGGAAACGATGGAGCTGAAAAAAGAATCTTAAGCAAGATCCGAGGAGAAAATATAGGCCAAATCTTTATTTTATTTTATTTTTATGTCTGGAGATTTATTTGGCTCGGCTAATTAAGCCGAACTAAAGGAGAAGAAAAGTACTTATATATTAGGCTCATTATTTACACCCTAACTAGAACACCGCTAATTGCATAACGCGTTACTTACACATCCTTTTTTTGTTGGAATGTTATTTTTAAGGCATAATGTGTTATGCATCCTTTATGGTGGTTTATCTAATGGCTATGTATTCAATTTTCGAAAATTGTATGTAAAAGGATAAACACCTCCGAATTTTTTGTAAAAACTATAAATTTGATAATGTTGTTTGTACTCATTGTGTAGATTTCTATAAAATCTTTCAAACGAAATAAAATTTGTAAAATTCTAAGACACGGATTTTTAGATATGTTATATTCTAGTTCGCTTGTCAATTAATAGGATACATAAGGAGTTATAGTAATTGGACTAAAAGGGAGGGCATTTTAGGTTTTTCAGGTTCCAAAGACTACCACCAAACAATTTCCAATCTTTTTATCAAATTGCACATTTTTTTATGCTTCATTTTACAAATAAAAGGTCATAAAAAGGACTCCCTCCCTTAGGGCCCTCCGATTGGTCGGCCCAATTAATCAACTAATATTTATTTTATTTTGAAGGATTGAGGAGCATGAAGGCTCCAAACTTCATTGATAAAATATAATTACATAACATTTAATTACATCCATGAATTGAAATACATGATTAGAACAATAATTTAGAAACGAAGAAAATCGAGAACAAATATCTGCACCAAATATGCGTAAACCCGCGGGGGAATTGAAATCTTCTAATGGTTTATCACCATTTTGTTGGATACACTCCGAGAAGATATGATGCTTCCATATAAGAAGTAATATGCCCAAATTTAACATCGAATTCTGTAATCTCTGTTCATCACGTCTGTAGATGGTCGTAAGAAAGATTGGACGAAATCGAAGCCCCTCCATGAGGTATGAGAAATCGTAATGGCACAAACTTGCCATACGTATCAGAAATCAAAATATACTACAAAAATCAATTTCTATAATGCAATTTGTTTTATTTAAGTATATATTATGTAGATAATTCTACCCAAATCTTAAATTAAATGAAAATTCGAATAGAAAAGGAGAAGATGGTTGAGAAAATTCAATGAAGAAATGAAGATAACTACTATGGGAAGGATATTAATCTCCTACTACGGTAGAAACTCTTTTAATTAATACTCAATTATTTAATAAACTCTCTTAAATAATATTTTTGGCCGGTCCCGAATCGGGGACAACGTGCCAAATTAATAATTCGCTAAAATTATAAGATAATACATTTTTGATTACCTATGTAGACCCCATATGAAATATAAATTAATAATGCATTATATATATATATATATATATATTAATGATTTACGAAGACTTTTTGAAAAATGATTTAATTGTCTTCTGTTTTTTGCTAAAATCGACATCGCATTGAATTTCATCTCTAATTTTTCTTATCATTGTAAGAATTTTTGGTGTTGTTTTCTCATAGCTCAGCAAGAAATTATTCAATGTGATTGCCGCTTTAATAGCTCGTTTCGTGAAGGGGGCTCTATTGTAGAAGTTTCATCATCTTCTTCCACATCTTTATCAGTTCCCATAACGTTCTCGATTATTTCTTCATCAATCAACAACTGTGTAACTTCATTTTCTTCAGGATAATTTAGGACATCTTCGACATTCATTGAATTGTGATAGCCCAACTTCTTGATAAATTTTGCAAGTCTTGAGTGATTTCATTGTCTATATGTTCATCCAAATTGTCTAAACTTGTGTTATCTGTTGATCGAAGTTTACAATGACGAAAGCAGTTTGCAAGTGTACTTGTACGAACATCGATAGTCCATGCTGAAATTGCAAGATTCATTGCATCCAACACATTTATTTTTTCTGGATTTGACTCCCCTAATTCATAGCCTTCCAAAAGACCTCTATAAAATCGACGACGATAATGAAATTTATCTATAAGTTAATAAAGTATTAATTAATATATAAATTATTAATTATTAATTTATCAGTTAATTAATATCTCGCTTAATTAATAAATTTTGATGGTCCCGACAACATTAATTTATAGAGTTTCTACTGTATTATGTCAATCAAAAACTTTGTTTGGTGATTACTAGTAATGCTTTTGCAGATTTGCTTGACTCGAGGACGGGCCAGTTTTTAACTTAGCCTCTGCAAAGAACTCTTGCTTAAATAAATACAGTGAATAGCTGAAAGGAGCAGAAATGGGAAGTTGCAAGACCTCCTCAACTGAAGAAGCGGAAGTTGTAGCTCTGTTACAGACAACAAGATGGGCAAACATAAACAACATGCAAAATTTGGTCATTGAGGGAGATAATCATGCAACTATCAAGTATTTACAAGGAAAAAAACATATATCCAATGACAATGTGATGTGTTTTGTAGTTGTAGTGGTAAAAAGATTCGTTGCTCGAACTTGTGAAGGATAACTTTAGACTTAAATTCAAAACTAATAGAAAAATCACTAAAAATTATAGCAAACACTGACAAAGTTGATATCAATATTAAAAGAACACTGAGGCTAAGATTCCACTATTTTTCCAAGTTCAAAGTGATTTTATATAGTATTTATATTTATTCAATTTTTGCGTTTAATTTGATTCTAAGCTATTGCAACATATAGATTTTCAAAATAACAAGTGTAAATCCAAAGTATAAAGCATCAAGAACCTATGGCTAAGCATGCTCTATCAAAAGAAATAACAATTGCTTAACAAAAATCATTCAAACAATTATAAATCAAGGCAAATAATCATAAAAATAATTGAAATAAAATAAATAAAATAGAATATACCACTTTTTGTTGGAAAAATAGCTTCCTCTATCGCCTCAGTAATGGGGTTTAGCTCCTCATATTAATCATAATCTCAAAATACATGTTTATGGCTCAAAAGTTGATTAAAAGGGAGAAAAGTGTTAAAACAGCGGATTCTGCAGTTGCTGAAGGTCTAAATCAGAAGTCGGAATTGTTGCTGAAAGGCTTCGGTGACTGCAGGAAGATGCGACCGTAACTCGTTGTCACTGAAAATAAGTCTGCTTCTGCAACTGTCTCTGAGGGTCTAATGTTCTTCGTGTTCTTCTTCTTTGCAGCAGCAGAAAAGTTTCTGTATCGACTCCAGTTGATTTTTTTTACGCTTCTCTAAGGCACTAAACTTCTCCAAACTCTCCCAAATTGTTCGTATATCTAAATATGACTCGAATCAACCTATATATAGCCACTAAACACAAAATTTCTCGAGTTAATCCATAAATATTCTCGGTTTTTTTTCTCCTCAAGTTACGGGATTTTTCTTCCCTCTTTACGCGTCAACTTGGTTTCCAAACTCTCTTAAACTCTCTCAAGACTGAATAAGGACTCCATTCACTCCAATCTTGCCGTAAAATCTTCACAAACTCTTTTGTAAACCGAAAACAACTCAAAATATGAATTCTCCCTGTTTTGCTCCAACACGGATTTCTATCCCTGTTTAATCGATTCTACAGCTCATACCATACTTGTTTATCCTTAACAAGGTTAATCCAACGAAAATCAGCCCTTGAATCTCCTTAAAAAATCGTCCAAAAATCAAACAGAAAATTCTGTTTTCTGTAAAGAAAATTCCCGCCAATTTTTATTTTCAAATGATGAAGATGGGTGCTAAAGATGAATTTGGGCTACACATAGCCATGGGTGCCCCTTATCCGCTGCTGGAGTCCGTATAACACTTGTCCCTTGAGGTGCATTTAGACAACTTTTCGAGCCGATTTTCCCAAAAATGTTTATTCCCCAAAAATACCTACAAAGGGATAAAATACCAACATTAATACAAAAATGGGTACTAAAAATATACACAATAGAGATGAAAATAGACACATAAATGCGTATATCACAATGCGCAGCAATTTCGGAAGAAGTTAGCAAAAAAACTTGTCTCTTTTTTGGGTTTCCAGTAGGTAGACAAAAAACCAAACAAATAAGCAGATCTTTTGGCGAAGAAAGGAAAAAATGTAGTTAACACAGTTTACTGGATTGATGACACCCAATGTTTTTAATTCACAATAACTTTTGATACTGTCAAAGATTGAAAAGACTTGGGTACCCAAATATACCTCAATCCAAAACTTTTCCACCTATAAGTCCTTTCTCCGAAAGTGATTGTCTATGGACTGAGTCGAGACAATACAACTAATCGGTTCACACTTCGTGTGATCGTCTATGGATATGAGATCGAGACAATACGACAACAATATAACTTGTGTGATTGACTATGGATACAAGATCGAGACAATACAACAACGAAGTATGTTTATTTGATAATAGGTTCGGACTTAACCAAACACTATAGGATTGCTATCAAGTAAATAGGAATTAACGTTTGTGTGTTTTACTTCTAATTATAATAAAACAATTATAATTGCGGAAATAGAAAAGTAAAAGACACAACAAGATTTTGTTAACGAGGAAACCGCAAATGCATAAAACCCCCGGGACCTAGTCCAGAATTTAATACTCTCAGAATTAAGACGCTATACAAAATCAAACCAACTTCGTATAGTTGAGACCAAACAACTAAACCTATAATTCACCTAGTTCCCTCAGTATCCCTGCGCCTCCAACTTGCAATAAGTCACGCACTTGGAACAATTTCTTTGGTTCATATTCCAAACAGTAAAGGAACAACAAATCTGTTCGGTAACAACTCTTTTCAAACAACGTGATATGAGTTTGACAAAAGGCTCTTCCGTTTATCCCAATAAACTCCTTTGTCAGTTTCTTAGATCTATCCAATAACAACTACCAAAGTAATTGTTTAGATTTTGCAATCAATACATTGAATCACAAAGAATTGTATTGATGCCGATCTACTCAACTAATCAATCCAATCTATCACAAAGATAAACCGATTATAGTTGGATCCCTTTCCAGCCGAAACAAGTTTTGTGCACACCAAAGATTATGAACCCAAATCAGAAATCTTCTTCGTCTTCAAATCTTCTTAGATCTTCAATAAACACCTGCACACAAACAACTTGAATCTCTTGTGATCAATCACACACAGAACAGAGTCTGTTAACAAAGGATTATCACAAGACGTCTTTAGATCTACAAACAGTCTAAAGATCTCCCGTCGAAACTTCGATCTAGTTTGAGTGAATCTTATATCAGAAAAGAAGATTCTCAAGCATAAACAAACTAGGTGCAATCAAAGTTCAACAACCGTTAGTCAATCAAATCAATCGAAAACTAATAATAAACTGCAATTATCTAGTTTCCCACCAACGGTACTAATAGAGCTACTCAATCCCAAAGAAGTCTTTAAACCGAGCGGCCGTAAGAGATATCGCCTAATTAGGTTACTTTCCTCTCCGAATAGGCGGCTCCACCAGTAACAACACAACTAGGTAGTTTTGCTGGCTCTGAGGATTAGTTTGCTAGAAATGCAAACTTCAGTATTTATAGACAAGGAAGTTTGGACACCAAGAAATTTCCAAAACTGAATATTCTCAAAGATATGCAATAAGGGAAAAAACGGTTTTCATAATTCCTGGAAATGCTCTGTCCAAATATTGACCGAAATCTCAGTAGAAAATCTCCAACTAGTAAATGCACATTATTAATTTTTATTTTCTAAAGATATGCATTTTAATTGCTGGAAATTAAAAGCACATAAAACTAAAAACCTTAATTAAAAGATTCTCAATTTATTTCGATCCGGGATTCTCCTTTAGATATTAAGGAATATCTTTGAACAATAAAAGATAAAGTGTTACTGCACATGTTCAAAGTATGTCGACATCTTTACTTTGTAAATCCTTTTTCATATTTACAATCTTGGAACCGATTTTCCACACTTCCAAACAAGTTTAGAATTGGTTCATCTGACTTCCAAGAACTATGTGAATGATTATCCTATCAAATCACCATTAATGGGTTTCACGGTTCTACCTCAACATAAAGTTTTGGTTCTACCTCCAAGTGGGTACGAGGATCGGTTACACTAGTTACCATAAAATGGCTAACTAAGTACTATGATCGGTTACTACTTCTTATGGTAAAACTTATGATCGGTTGACCAAGTTATAGGATCGGTTACACCAACTTACTAAAACTTGTTAAACCTCTTAAAAGGATCGATTACACTCTCTCTTGTGATCGGTCACACCTCTTACTAGGATCGGTTACCCAATGTCTAGTATTTAATCACACCAATTTCAAGATATCGATCTTACCATCTCAGGTGATTACTTAAGATCGGTTTCACTAATAAAATTCATGCCAATACAAAAGTCAGGCGTTGTGAATAGTTTTACCAAGATACATAAGCAAATTATGAACGGTTATACTAAACACACATATTGGTAATTCAAAAGATTTGCAATGAATAACAATACCAATAAGCCTAGCGATTTCCCTTTCGATTCACAAAACAAGTTTATGAATTTACATCCTTTAAACGAATGTAAAACATTGTTTCCTAGGACGAAATCTTCACCCATACCCATACATAATCACGGTAGCATTCATACGATTATGTCGATGTCTTATATACAAAGTTCAAAAGATAGATGTTATACTTCGTATTGTAATTCCTTAATACTATGTCTAACTAGAGTATAATCATTCACAGCTTCGCAGTTATGTTTTCAATATGCACGACTTGAAAGATACGTTAGGAATGAAACAGTTCAAGTCAAATATTACTAACCTCAAGTGGAAGGATGATGTCGTCGTTGTAGTTCTTTACTTCTTCACATTATTCAAGTCTTCACGTAATACTTGTAAGTCTCATATCCTAGTAACTTTCTAGCTAACATATACGAAGTTGACTCTAGTAAATAATCAAGCGACTCTTTAAATGAGTTTTGATTCACTAAAATATGACAACCAAACTTGACATACCAACGCTTGGTGGGTTCAACCGAGCTATGCTCTAACAAAGATTATGATATATGTAATCTTAATATCAGTTTGAGAATACGTTAATTTATAGATTCGGTCATCGGAAGGGAAGCTTAGGTTGAGTTAGCTCTAAATGAGACTGAATCTGCAGATTAACTATTTGTGCAGTCAGTAGTATATCTCTTTATTTTCAAAAAAAAAAAAAAAAAAAAAAAAAGGATGTCCCGATTTTGATTATGTTTGAAATTGGATTTGGATTTGCAGTTGGGGTTGGTATATCATTCAAACCCTAGTTGAAGACGATGAAAATGAACTAATCCGAGTCTTAAACGATCATTTTCCTTTAACTATCTACCGCCGTCCATATTTATTTACCTATTTCCCCATCACATTTTAATAATTCCTAAATATTAGGCTAGTTATTTACACCTTAATTAATTAATGTACTACTTCTTCTTCTTTTGAAGGATTGAGGAGCATGAAAACTCCAAACTTTATTGATTAATATTACCTCCGTTTTTGGAAAAGAGTTATTATCACTTTTTCAATTTAACTTATTTTTAGGCTAAAATGAGAAAAATGACAATATCTTTTTTCTAGAAACGGAGGGAGTAAAATATAATTATATAACATTCGATTACATCCATGAATCGAAATACATGATTAGTACAATAATTTTGAAATGAAGAAAATCGAGAACAAAATCTGCATCAAATATATGTAAACCCACTGGGGCATTGAAATCTTCTAATGGTTTATTACCATTTTGTTGGATACACTCCGAGAAGATATGATGCTTCCGTAAAAGAAGCAATATGCACAAATTCAACATCAAAATCTGTAATCTTTGTTCATCACATCCGCAGATGGTCGTAAGAAAGATTGGATGAAATTGAATCCTCTTCAGGAGATATGAGAAATCGTAATGGCACAAACTTGTCATACTATCAGAAATAAAAATATACTACAATATCAATTGATATAGTGCAATTTGTTATATTTAAGTATATATTATATAAGTAATTCTACCGGATCTTAAATTAAATTAAAATTCGGGCAGAAAATGAGAAGATGGTTAAGAAAATTCAATGGAGAAGATTTAGATAACTACTAATAGATGAAAATAACTACTATGGGAAGGATATCAATCTAATACTATTGATGCGGTTTACCAAGTTATTTAGATTCTGAAAAATATTGTTCACTTTTAGTACTTGGCAGGGATGAAAACGTAATACTTATTTTTCTATAGAAGATTGAGGATAATATGTATTAGTAAGAATTTATTGGATGCTATTGCTTTTTTAGTTTCTCAATAGGTATTTTTTCATGTCATGTCCATTTTATTTGTTCACTGTATTGCGCACAATGAACTCATTTGCTCAATTACTTCATATGCTTATTTAGCAGAATTCCCGCACTATTTTCAGTGTCGTTAGCGTTGTTATGAGCTTTTCGTGTTTTTTTTTTTTTTTGTTTTTTTTTTTTTGAATAAAGGTTATATTAAAAAGAGAGAAAAAGTAATACAAGATAGAAAGCTAATCACTCACTCATGATAGTTTCCCAGTTACTCTAGACGAGTCTAGTGGGAACAAATCTAAAAGTATCAGTGTCACAAGACCATAAAACCACAAGTTGTTTCACAAGATCAATATTTTCCGCAACACTCTTATGACAACCACCAAAAACTCTCCCATTTCGTTCCTTCCATAAAATCCAACAAATGGCGTAGTGAATAATCTTCCACACCCCCATACCCCTACCTTGTAAAACATTAGTAGTCAGAGCTTCGAATAATTGGAACAAATTGCTCGGCATCGGCCATGATATCTTAAACTCCTTGATAAAATAATCCTATATCTTTAGCCATGACTTTGAAGAAGCGTTTTCTAATGCTCTACAGGTGGTGCTGACGAGAACGATATCATATCATAATCCAATTATTGTGATCACTGAGCCGATAATTTCTTCGAAACCATACTTCAAATTAGACAGGTTGTGGGTTGAGCATAAAGATTTCGTCAAGAATGTTGCACAATGGTGGGGAGCTATGGATTATAACGGTAGTGCAAGTACCAAACTCTTTCTAAAACTACAAAATTTGAAGCATCTCATAAAACCTTGGAGACTTTAGGAGTTCGGCAATGTGTCCGGGATAAAGCATTACTTACGGAAAGAACTCATGACCTGAATATTTTAGAGGAGTCCGGTGCTTTACATCATCAACAACTTAAGGAGAGAATTCAATGCAAGACCAAGTTGCGTAATGAATCAATGGAGGCAAGAAATTGGCATTTAAGGGCGAAAGAAAATGATTTTCGGTGGGGGACTCGAACACAAGCTATTTCCACAGTATTGCAAGTGCAAGAAAGAAGCGCAACACCAATGCGAAGTTACAAGTAGGAAGGTCAGATTGCTTTGATCCAAATATTATTAAGGAAAAATTAAGAAGTTTCCACATCAATCTTTTTACCCAGGGAGATGAGGTGAATTTGAAACTTTACTTATTTCCTTTTCTACTTCAGACATCCTCGGTACTTTGTTAAATTCTATGATTCGTGAAGAAGCAAGCCTTTTCACTCCTAATTTCAATTCAAATAGTTTGTTTGTTTGTTGGAAAAGAGGATACTGTGCAAAATATCTTTTAATCCATCATTTTTCAAGTTTTTTTGGATTGCATTGAGGTTACAATTTTTTTTGTAATATTTGCAGCTTTCCTAATATTGAATCTAGAGATTAACAGAAAAGCAGTTAATTTGAAACAAATACAATTATTTATCCTAACTTCAAAATAATACGGTAACGGTGTTCTCTTGCCTTTGCATATATTCCCATCAGCAGCTTTACGGTAGGTTTAGATTCACTTTGGAAGATGTTGTTGAATCCACTCCATTCAGTTGCCCATCGGAAGGCAGCGTCAACTCCTTTTTCCTCCAACTGCTCCCTTGTTGTACAATTTGTATGAGATCCTCTTTCCTCATTGATTTTTCCTGCATAGTCCATTAAATTTAAGACGATTCCAGAAATACTTATGGGCATATGCATAGATAAATCAATTGACATTCTCAAATTCTCTATCCAATATCTTAAGAGCTTTATCTTGCATAGGATCATAATACATGGTTTGTATAATGTTGTACTCAGTATTATTTACATTCATAAGGCTATTGATAAATTTCACTATCATTAACTATTTTGTTTTTTCTTTTTTGAAATGTGGCTCCATATGTCGCTTTCCAAATATGTCATATACCAATACTAAAAAATTCAGTCCGTTGTATTATGATTTATCTTTTATTTTTATCTTAGAACCATGCATTTAACCAATCATGAAAACCATTACATCCATCTGTCACATAGTTTATATTAAAGTTTAGATGTATCCATACCTGAATTGCGAAGTTACATTTGAGAAACATATGAGTTAAAGATTCCTTTTCTCCATTCAGAGAATGCATTTTGTATCAATGTTAGGAAGGATTGCAGCTACTCTCATACATGTTGGTAATATTGATTGCGCTGCATTCTAAGTAAAAAGCTTTATGGATGGGGTTACTTTTAATATTCATATCCTACCCCAGTCAACATTGGTATCATTACTGATTCTATTAATTGAATTATTGATACGTATTGATCTCTATACCATGGTAGCTATTACTATAAAGGCAGAATTCAGAATAATAATAGACGAGAAACTTAGAAAAACAGAACAAAAATAGTAATTCGAAGAAAAATATCTTCTCTAGATTATGAACAAGAAAACGGTTACAATTCTCTCTTTGTTACACTCACAATCTTCTCTAAACAGTGGATTAACCTTAAACTATTTGCTAAGCTTGCACAAATATTGTTCCAAGCTTTCTCTAGATTTTCTATGTCTAGTCTCCGTCCTTATCTATTAGCCAAAGCCCTCTATTTATAACCTTCATCGTACTCAGCCGACCAAGGACTTCTATTAGGAATCTATTTCCTAAACTAAGAGTATTGCCTAAAACAAAACTCTTCCCTAACTAGGAATTCCGCCTAAACAAGGATTTATGCCTATAATAGGATTCTTCCCTCAACTCAGCTTGAGGTTAACTAAGTTCCCTAAAGGAGTACGGATACACCTGTATCATGGGTCCCCCTTTTAAGAACTTGAACTCCTGTGAGAGTTAAAAATGAAGGTTAGGGAACTCAAGAGCCCCTTTTTCCTTGTTAAACCACTTGGCCTTGCTAGGAACTTGACCTTTACATCCAATTAGAAAAGCTTCTTTCTCTCCTTGTCGTGTTTTAGTCACTCTTCGCTCCAATACGCAGTCTTCCTTGAGTGGTTCCTCTCTATCAAACCATAAGTCTTCTACCCGTGGTAAGATCATATTGTCGTCACCGTCATCATCTAGTAATGGTGGTTCAAACAACTTCAAGTATTTTCGATATTTATAACCGAGTACATTCCTTGATAAGGTGGCAGATCCAGATGAAAGGCATTGTCACCAATCTGATCGATAATACGAAATGGCCCATACCTCAATGGCTTCAACTTATTACCTTCCCCCTTCAGTCGTTCCTTACCTAATTTTAACCATACCAGGTCACCAACACCGAAATTACAAGGAACAAGATGCTTGTCATGCTTTTCTTTGTATTTGGCTTGTGACTTCTTTAATTGTGCTTCAACAGTTGCATGAATCTTAGATATCTTCTACAAGAACCTTTGTGCCTTTTTCCGTTCACTTTCTTCCTTTCCCCCCATTGAGGTGTCACTAGAAAATACTAGATCGAAAGGACTAGGTGGTAAGTAACCATAACACGTCTTAAAAGGAGATTTTCCCAAAGAACTATGAACTGCTCTATTGAATGCAAATTGTAGATCTGGTAAACTCTCATCCCAAGTTTTAGGATGCTTAGAATTATATCCCCTTAACATGTGAACCATAGTCCTGTTGACCACTTCTATTTGTTCGTCAGTTTGTGGATGAAAAGCTGTACTCTTCTTCAACCTAGTGTCCATCATCTTCCATAAAGAGTCCCAAAAATGACTAAGGAGTCGACTATCCCTATCAGAAATAATCGAAGTAGGTAAACCAAAATACTTCCACACATGCTCAAAGAAGAGCTTTGCTGCACCGGCTCCCGTTACCATCTTTGTACATGGAATTAATGCAATCAACTTGCTGAATCGGTCGACCACAACGAACAAGTAATCATAACCAGACTTGGTCTTCGGTAATCCACCAAGAAAATCCATAAAAATACTTTCCCAAGGCCTTGATGGTACTAGTAATGGTAGCTATAACCCACGTTTTCTGTTGGAAGGTTTAGATATGTTGCACAACTTACACCCTCTAACCAACTTAGCCACATCATCTTGCATCTTTGGCCAAAAGACATAGCGATGACGGTTAAGAAGAGTTTTATTCATCCCAAAGTGTCCAGAACCTCGAGATGTGTGTGCCTCTCTCAACCATTGTAAACGATCTCCATCTTCTAGAATGCAAAGTAACTAACCTTTGTATAACAATCCATATCGGAGTTCAAACTCGCTTTTCAAACCACTCTTTATACCTTCTAACACCTTCTTGAAGTCTTTGATAGATGTGTATGACTCTCATACTCTTGAGGAACAATCGGATGAATTCTCATGGCCACCATTAATGCTCGGACTGGTGGACGAGACAACATATCTGCCAACTTGTTTGTTACTCCCTTTTTGTACTTAATGAGAATGTTGAAACTCATCAAGTGAGACATACACTTCATGTGTCGGGCTTGTTGTAGTTTCGTCTGTGCGTGTATATACACCAATGGTTTGTGATCTGAATGTACCACTACTTCTTTACCTAAGAGATACACTCGCTAATGCTTAATACATTGATATAAAGCATAAAATTCTTTGTCATAAGGTGCGTAGTTCTTGATAGCACCTGAGAAGAATTCTGAATGGTACTCCACTGGTTTACCATCCTGTAGCAACACTCCTCCCATTGCATAGTTAGAAGCGTCGGTCTCAACTTCAAAAGTACGTTGTAAGTTAGGCAATGCCAACACCGGTGCTTCAGAAATCTTCTTTTTTAGTAACTGAAAAGCGTCTTAATGGGTTTGTTGCCATTCAAACTTTTCCTTAGCTCACGTCAAACCATGTAATGGTCTTGCAATATTCAAAAAATACCGGATAAACTTACGCATATATGTGCAAGCCCCTAAGAAACTTCTTATTTCAGTTACAGTACTAGGTCTAGGCCACTTAGTGATCACTTCGACCTTCCTTGGATCAATCTTCCGTTGTCCACCACCAACAATGAATCCGAGGTACACTAACTCCTCTTTTCCAAACTCATACTTCTTTTCGTTCAACTTCAGCTGACCTTCATGTAACACTTTAAACACCTTCTCAACGTGAACGATATGCTCTTCCCAAGTTCTGCTGTATATTAGGATATCATCCGAGTAAACAATCACAAAATCTTCTATAAAAGGTCGTAACAAATCACTCATCAAACGCATAAACGTTGCTGGAGCGTTACACAAACCAAAAGGCATCACCAACCATTCGAACAAGCCTTGTTTGGTTTTGAAAGCAATCTTCCATGTATCATCTTCTCTAACTCTCATCTGGTGATATCAAGATTTGAAATCTAACTTTGTAAAGACTCGAGCTTTTTCCAACTGATCCATCATGTCATCTATACTAGGTAGAGGGTAACGATTCTTGATAGTGATCTTGTTTAATGCTCTATAATCAATACACATACGCCAGCCTCCATCTTTATTTGGTACTAATAATACCGCTGATCCACAAGGTGAAGCACTTGGCACTATCATTCCTAATTCTAGAAGTTCCTGAACTTGTTTCTTGATCTCATTAAATTCCTCTATGGTCGTGCGATAAAGACCTACATTAGGAAGAGAACTCTCTCCGGTCAACATGATCTCATGCTCTACACTCCTCTTTGGCGGTAATCCCGTGACATCTGAAAATAAATCCTATACTTCAACTTCAACCTTTCTAGGTCGCCTTCTTGTTGTGCAGACAAGGATGCCAAGCAAACTCTACTCGGCTTTTCCTCAAGAGAACGGATCACAAGGAGAATGAACTTCGTGCTAGCATTCACCAACCTCTTAGCCTGAGTGGTTGTAATCAAGCCTGCTCCCTCTAGAGGAGAATCTATAGCCCGAATCAAAAAAAAATCTCCATCTTTGGTAAAGGTGTACTTTTGTTCCCTCCTGTGTAGAGTTGCATCTCTATCCCATTGATAAGGACTACCTAGTACTACCTGGCAGACATCCAAAGGAACTACGTCGCGTGTAACTTCGTTAATGTATGACTCATCTAAAGCAAATTTGAACGTGCACTGTTGTATAACTTGTAAGCCCCCTTCTTTTTGAAGCCATCCCAAAGGGTATGGTCTTGGATGTTTGAAAGTCTTCAATCCTAACTTCTGCACCAAAGAATGTGAAAGTAAATTCTTCTGACTTCCCGGGTCAATAACAGCATCAACTAGTGATGTTTTGACTTGCATCTTCACTGTGAAGAGTCGCTCCCTAAGATCTTCTTTTGAAGGTCTTCCTTTTGCCCCTGTCATAAGAGAGAGCTTTGAATTGGGTTCCGTTAGTCCATGGACTTCTTTTGGAGTTTGAGCGACTAGTGCTGCCTTCTTGGCTTTTTTCCTATGCAACCCTTTAGGCTTTAGATGAGGGTTCTTAACCCAACACTTGTCGACAAAGTGACCTATTTGCTTGCAATGGGTGCAAATCAAACCTTCCTTATCACTAGACTTCCCTTCATCTTTTCTCCTTTCACCTCCTTTCACAGTGGTACCTCCAGATTTCACCTTAGTATTTCCCTTTGAATCAGATTTCTTAAGCCCGCCTTCAATGGCATTAGCTTTTATACTTGCTTCGGAGATAGTATCCACCGAGAACATCTTCAACTCCTTCCGTATATACTCATGGAACCCGGATATATATTTCATATAGATAACATAATCTCCAAAGTCTAAATCCAAAATCATAGCTTGATTCTGAAATTCCGAAGTATATTCTTGCACGGTTTGGTTGTAAGTCTGCTTCAAGTTGTACCACTTGAACCATCTCTCTTCAAGGTAGCCAACTGGATAAAACTTTTTCCTTACAACTGCCTTGAATCTTTTCCACGACAATACTCCCTTATCTAGGTTTTGTCTTTGATAAGTTTTCCACCAGGTTAGAGCATGCTTTTGTAGCTTCAATGTCGCGAAAGCAATCTTTTCCTTTGAACCATATTCAAAGAAAGAAAAATACATCTCTAGACGTTCAATTCAATCATCCAATTTTTCTACATCGACACTCCCATCGTAAAGTGGAATATCAACACGAAAATCAATTTTCAGATTATTACCATGAGGTTTAGTTGATGTAGGACTTTTAAGAAACTAACTTTTCTTATTTTCTTCATCCTCATCTTCTTCCTCTTCCGAATCATCTTTTTCCGAAGCTTCAGGTGAAGGTGTAATCTTTTTCTTCGTCTTCAGCTTGGGTGTATGAGAACGAATACATTCAGTCAATTCTTTAAGGGTGGTTTTAATCGACTTCATGTCTGTTTGTAGCATAACCACCTTTTCTTCCATAGTTTGTGGTTCGCTATGCTTAGGTTCATCATCTGACTTTGTCATCCTTGATCCCCTTGTTATCCTAACGTCTTCTAGCTTCTCGAGTACCTCACTAAGCTTTATGTAGAGAGATCTAGTGAAAACCATAAACCACATGGATTTACCCTAAAAACTAACCTCGCTCGTGATGCCAAACTTGATACTTATTGATCTCTATACCATGGTAGCTATTACTATAAAGGCGGAATTCAGAATAATAATAGACGAGAAACTTAGAAAAACAGAACACAAATAGTAATTCGAAGAAAAATATCTTCTCTAGATTATGAACAAGAAAACGATTACAATTCTCTCTTTGTGACGCTCACAATCTTCTCTAAACAGTGGATTAACCTTAAACTGTTTGCTAAGCTTGCACAAATATTGTTCCAAGCTTTCTCTAGATTTTCTATGTCTAGTCTTCGTCCTTAGCTATTAGCCAAATCCCTCTATTTATAACCTTCATCGTACTCATTAGTTAGAATATGTATCTCTAATATTTTCTTAACAGTAATTTCATCAAAACAATTTTTAAGTTTGTCTACATCCCATTCTTTGTTGTTATTGATTAAATGGCATGCCTTTTTCAAGTTTTCCAAACCTGTGCTTGGCTTTTGGAGTGGAGCAATGGTATTTGATATCCAGTGATTCTCCCAAATATCAATTAGCTTTCCATTTCCCACTTTCCACATACAGTTGTTCTTAATCTGCTCAGCTCCACTATGTATGCCTTTTCACACCCATCTATTCCTATGTTTTGTAGTAGGATTTATATGAAGTATATCACAATTTGGGTAATATTTTGCTTTTAGAATTTTTGCCCCCAGAGAATCTGGTTTTTCTTTCAGGATCCATCCCGATTTTGCTATCATTGCAAGATTAAAGTTATCAACGTTTCGGATTCCTAATCCTCCTTCTTCCAAAGATTTACAGACTGAACCCTATGCTTTTAAGTATAACCCTTCTTACCATTTTCATTTTTCCCCACCAATAATATTTTTGCAACTTATTTGGTGTTTTACATATTTTATTTTATTTTTTGTATTTTAAAGCAATTCATATGGTATATAACAAGTGAAGATGTTACATTTTAACCATTACAATACTCGTTTAGAGCTTTTATAGAATGAGATAAACACACTCTACTCAGTAGTCGTTATACAGAAACACAGTATTGTTAACTTCCTAAAAATTCAATCGCACCACAATTTTGAAGCAATACTACGGTGATATGTTCTCCCCCTTAGTCAACACATACTGCTTTTGCAAAATAGGTAAAACCTATAGATAATAATTCACTCCCACTTACATGATGCTTCGTAAATCCATAGGTAGTAAGTAACTACTTAATAATCCCCCACCCCTCCCTTTTGTCAACAAAATTGGCAAAGGTGAAAAATCGGGATAATCATGAATTAATTAAAAAAGGTTTCAAAACTAAAGAACACATACCAACTATAGTTTGGACAATTTCAACCAAGAAATATCGGTTTGTGTCAAGGAAACATAAGGCACAAACATCTCCTATAATTCCACATCCGCTCTCTCCACAAAGATATATCATTACGCACAAGTTCAAAAGAACTCTTTGTTAGAGCATAGCTCGGTTGAACCCACCAAGCGTTGGTATGTCAAGTTTGGTTATCATGTTTTAGTATTAAAAATCATCTAGAGGCGCTTGATTAAATAATATAGTCAACTTCGTTTAGGTTAGAATAAAAAATCTAGGAATGTTGAGACGTACAAGTATTACTCCGAAGACCTGAAGAATGAGAAGAAGTAATGACTGCAACAAAGAGATCATCCTTCCACTTGAGTTTAGTAATACTAACTTGACTTGTTTCCATTCCTAACGTATCTTTCAATTCGTATTATATTAAAAACATAAAATGCGAAGCTGTATATATATATATATAGTACTCTAGTGATTAGACTTAGTCATATCATTATGATCAAAGTCAAGGAATCTATTGAATTACGAAGTATAAACGCTTATCTTTCGAAACTCGTAAATACGACATCAACATAATTGTTGTATTTAGTTACTTGATTATGTGTAAGCTATAGGTGTTGATTTCATCCTAGGAAACAATGTTTAATAACATTTGTTTAAAGGAAGTACATATACGAACTTGTTTCGTAATCGGAAGGAAATAATGATTGGTCCGGTTATTTATTGAATATCTTTTGGATGACCAATACAAGATGACGAGGTAGACCCTATCCTAAATTATATTGAGAATTGAGGTATAACTGGTCATAACCTATAGTGTATAGCATGTTGTAATCGGTCACAAGATAATTTGGGAAGTAAGGTATAACCAATCACAAGCTACCTTGGGGAAACATGGTGTAACAATTCATAACCTATTTTGGGAAGCATGGTATAACCGGTCACAACTTACATTGTGAGTCTTGGTACAACCGATCCCAATGAGAAAAACCGAGTCTTCAATATTCACATATCTGTTTATGTTTTGTGTGATCTTAGAATTAGGGTTTGTTGAGAGAAACTTCTAGATATCGACATCATTTGAACATATACATAACTATTATCATTAATTGTTCAACGATATTCCTTGATGCTCAAGGTGATCCCATACCAAAATATTGAAAATCATTTAATTATGATTTTCATAATATATGTTTTAATTACTAGTAATTAAAGTATATCCTCTGGAAAATATTATTAGTCAATGTGTTACACTAATAGTAGAAGTTTTCTATGAGAGATTTCGGAAATATGGTTTGGCATTTAAGTGGAAATAGGAAAAACGAAATTAGGTACTTTAATGAAATATTTTGAGAATATTTTCGGTTTTGGAATTTCCTTGTTGTCCAAACAACCTTGGTCTATAAATATTTGAGTTTGTATTTCTTGCAAACTATCCTAAGAGCTAGGAAAACTTCATTCTTGTTTTTTCTGGTAGAGACGTCTATCCGGAGAGGAAAGTACCCTAATTAGGCGAAATCTCTTACGACCGCTCATTTAAAAACTTTTGTGGGATCAAGAAGCTCTATGAGTACCGTTGGTGGGAAACTATATAATTACATTGTTATTTTAGTTTTCGATTATTGATTTGATTGACTAACGGTTGTTGAAACTTTGATTGCACCTAGTTTGATTATTCTTGAGAGCCTTCTCTTCTGACATAAGGGTCACTCAAACTAGATCAAAGTATCGGCGAGATATTTATAACCATTTTCGGATCTAAAGAAATCTTGTGATAATTCATTTTTAACAGACTCCGTTCTTTACGTAATTTATCATAATAGGATTCAAGTTGTGTTGTGCAGGTATTGAAGGTTATAGAAGATTTGAAGACGAAAAAGAATTCTTAATAGTTTTCGTATCTTGTGGATTTAGTGAACAAACCTTGATCGGTTGAGATCCAACTAGAATCGTGTTTATCTTTGATATACTTGATTTTCTAGTTGTGTAAGATCGGCATCGCTTTTAGTTACTCTTTAAGTTCTATATTGATGGATTGCGAATCTAGATATTGGTTATTTTGGTGATCAAAGTTTAGATTGATATAACCAGACAAAGGTTAGTTTAAACGGAAGAACCTTAGTCAACAATTCAATAATATATTTTACCAAAGATTGATTAGAGTGGTTACCAAACAGATTCTTTCTTTCCTGTTTGGAATACGATTCAAAGGACTTGCAATTCACATGCGTGACTCTAGAAGTCGAAGTCGCAGGGATACTGAAGAAACTAAGTAGCTATGGGTATTCTAATTTTTCTAAACTATACGAAGTTGGTATTATATTTTTATAGCGGCTTAATTCTGAGAGTATTCAAAACTGGACTAGGTCCCGGGATTTTTCTGCATTTACGGTTTCCTTGTTAACAAAATTTTGTGTTATGTTATTTAATTATAGTTCCGCATTATAAAATTTTTATATTATAATAAAGTAAATACACTTGTGTGTTAATCCTAATCACTTGATATTGATCTTATATTGTTTCGGTTTAATGTCGTACCTATATCAAGTGAACACTTTGTTGTTATATTGTCTCAATTTCATATCCATAGACAATCACACAAAGCGAATACCATAGTTGTTGTATTGTCTCGACTTTGTCCATAGACGAACATACTTGGTATAGGACTTATATGTTGATACTTAAAATATTGTGGTATATTTGGGTACCCTTGTCTTTTCAATTAGTATCAGAGCAGGGAAACACGAAAAGATCTAACAATATGTGTTTGGTGCGATCCAACCTATAAGACATGAGTCAAGGTAAGAAAAGTAAAGATAAACTAATAAATGACTCAGTCAGTATACATCAAGATTTTGAGAACAATCTCTCAAAAAGGGCCACTGGTAACCGGTCTAGTAATCCTTCTTTGTCAAAATCAAGTTCAAAGTTTATTTCTAACAAACACTTGATTTTGCACAAGAAAATGATGCATTCAAAACATAACGGACAATTACCTTATTCAAAATCTGTTTTGGGTCCGATTCCAATTATTGGTGAAAAATATCTTGTTGCTACTTTCTCGGATTATAAGGAATATTCAAATTATCTATCCTGTTCTAATTCCGAAAATATGTCTGTATTGTAGAGATTTTTCAATAAAGTCAAAGTATTTCCTCTGGAAGATGTCTTAGAACTTATTGTTCAACTGAATGTAAGAATCTGTGAAATAAAGCGAGAAACACTTAGCCTTCAAAATAATCTTACAGATTATTCGGAACAGAAATTAGCTTTGTGAGAAGAAGTAAATCATAAAACTTCAGAGTGTGAAAAGCTTACACAATCGCTGAATCTTTCATAAGTAAATAATAAAATTCTTGAAAGAGAAATTCTGACAGAGTCTTGTCAAGAGGTATGCTTTGGAAAACCTTTGGAAAGACATTTTCAACAAGGTTTTGATACCTTGAATAGACATATTGAAAGTCTTGAATCAAAGATTTATGCTATTTGTAATATTTCTGATCAAGACTACAAGGGTTCGAATAAAAGGGATTACCTTCCTGGGATCAAAAGTTGATCATGAGTATAGCTTCTCACAATAATCATGATAAGGAAGATGTATCAACCTTTTTTGAAACTCATACAAAGATACAAGATCATGTATTTAAAGATGAGAAGGAAGTTGTTGCTCCAAAGGTACTTAGGGAGAAAAATTCATCTCACCCCAACACTTAAAAATATGTTGGAAAGTGCATCCTTATAATGCCCAACTTTTTGATATAAGGAAGCACAAGTATCTGGGTATCTGAAATCATGTTAAGATCTCTTATTCAACATAGAGAGAAATACACAATCTACTTGAAGATATTTAATAGTTCTTTTTATGTAATTTTTTTTTATCTTACAACAACTTGTGTAAACAAGATGAGTTTTCTTGTATAAGTATTTTTAACTACGTGATTTTGAAGATTGATTCTTTTCCAAAAAGGTCTTGAATACATAGAGGTACAAATTTATTTTCGAATCTGATTAGAATTATTTATTTAAGGTTGATACATATGTTTGGTATTTGTTGAAATCCATTGGTGTATGTACTCATCTTGTTTGAAAACTTATACTAAAAGATGCATTCTCAAACCAGATCTCAAGCTAAGATTCTGAAAGCCTTGAGTGATATGGTTTCTAATGAAACTATTAATTTTGTTGATTCCTTCAAGAAATCTGGTGGTGAGGATAGGGGAAAAGAGAATCAAGATGTGATATCTCATGTAGGAGTCATTAATCTTCTTGTCCAAAACAGTTTGGATGCTAAGATTGATATTCTCAATCTTCGTCAAGTCCTCCTCAGTACTGTTGAAACTTATCATAAACAGGCAGCATTACGAAGAATTGTTATCTATAACTAAAGAAAGCTGATTAAACTTGGAATCAGTAATAGAGAGTATGCTCGGAATATTAATCCAAAAGCTAATGCTTTAGCTTGTGAACGCAATCAAGGTACTGTTTGTCGTATTCGGGAAATCAGTCGTGATGCTCTAGATGAGGATCCCAAAATATTTGAGGATATTGAGGATGATAAAAATTATTCAAGGATCTAAATAGGAATAGACTATTGAATTTGTTGATTTGTTTTGATATTTTGTATAAGGTTTATTCGAATAAAACTATCAATTATTTATTAATAAATAATATTTTATTTTATAACTTTTTGTGTTTCATTGTTTGCTTTGAATGATTATATTTTATGTTATTGCTTTCGGTTTATGAGATGTTAGTTTCGGTTTTTATTGTCCTAATTATTCGATCTCATATGATGGTAGCCCTTATGATTTGTGTGGCTTTTTGATTTAGCGGGATTAGGTTTTATCCCTTGTTGGTAGGCTTTATCAAAGGATCATAAGGTGTTCCGAATAAAACTCATGTGAAAAGTCACAATATGTGATATCAATTTATGTTTACATAAGTTGTGTTTAGCATAACATACGGGTTTTGGGTTTAAACTTTTGCTATTGGCACGCATTAGTTAAAACCGATTCAACCTTTCTCTCGTAAAGGTTGTTCTTGTTAATGTTCTTTTGTTCTTGCGAGAGGATGATAACAAATAGGGGGAGAAATCTTAATGAACTTGTGCTTAAATGATATATTTTCTGCGGAGAAGTGGATGCGGAATTCGAGGTAACGATTTTTATTTGTTAGTCGTATTTTTGCTTGATTTTATTGCATATTTTTGCTTCACAAAATTTCTGTACAATTGATATGTTCCATTATTATGTATTGATTGATTGTTGTGATTCAATTGTTTCCGGTTAAGAAAAACTGTGTCAATTATTGACTTATGATTTGGTATCTTCTTTATTGTTTGGTATCAAGTGTTTTTGTTTAACGAAATTCGGTGCAATTGTTGTAGTTACATTGATTATATTTGTTTCAATTGCTTTCGGTTGAGAAAAACTATGGTAAGTCAATATTTTGGTTTGTTTCTTTTGTTTTTGCTTAACAAAAATTACGGGGTCATTTGGTTAGTCCATTTGATTTCAGATAAGAGAAACTAAGTTAATTATGATCTTAGTTAGACTTATCAAATGAAGTATTCGGTTATTCAAGTCTAATCGAAATCCTTGACAAGAAAAACTAGTTAACTAATCTAGTGTTTATCTTATCTAAAAAAAGTCTAAGTTATCTTATGGAATAACTAGAGCCTGATAAGATAAATATAGTTAAATCTGATCACTATTTGTGTCTTGTCTAAACAAGCGATTGTACATACACAATCGGTTCGGTTAATAACTAAGTTATCTTAGTTGATTTGTCGGACTAAGGGAAAATTGCTTCAAGCAATTGTTTCCTTGATAACATACTAAATCTAGATTACTATGTAGTTTCGGTTTTAGTATTGGTTATCTAAAATTGTATGCGAAACCTTCGTGCTCAACTCTTATAGGTTGTACAAGTTTTATAGATTTGTAAGATCCTTTCGGTTTGCTCTTTTGTTTGTTCGTTTCTTTGTCATTTTTGTGACAAAAAAAGGGAGAAATATATAGAGTAAACAAGTGATTTATGCTCACTAGGAAATGACATATGTGCTTAAACACTATATCTAACGAAAGCGTAAAGCATATACTAAGGGGGAGAAACATATCATCATGTTGTGCAGTATTTCATACTACAAAAGGGGAATAACAAAAGTGTTCGGATTGAATATTTACCTAGCTTTCCTTTAGGGGGAGTAAAGCTTTTGTTATTCAAATGTCAATTGCGGAATTTATTTTTTGAACATATGCAGGTTATTATGCTGTTGAAACTTGGAATCAAGCGTATGAAGAATGAGTCATTTTGTAATTCGTTTATCTCCATATGTAATAGAGTTTTTCCACTAAAATTGACAAAAGAGGAGATTGTTAGAGCATAGCTCGGTTGAACCCACCAAGCGTTGGTATGTCAAGTTTGGTTGTCAATTTTAGTATCAAGACTCATCTAGAGTCGTTTGATTAAATACTAGAGTCAACTTCGTTTAGGTTAGACTATAAAATCAAGGAATATTGAAATGTACAAGTATTATTCCGAAGACCCGAAGAATGAGAAGAAGTAACGACTACAACGAAGACATCCTCCTTCCACTTGAGGTTAGTAATACTAACTTGACTTGTTTCCATTCCTAACGTATCTTTCAATTCGTATTATATTAAAAACATAACATGCGAAGCTGTATATATATATAGTACTCTAGTGATTAGACTTAGTCATATCATTATGATCAAAGTCAAGGAATCTATTGAATTACGAAGTATAAACGCTTATCTTTCGAAACTTCGTAAATACGACATCAACATAATCGTTGTATTTAGTTACTTGATTATGTGTAAGCTATAGGTGTTGATTTCATCCTAGGAAACAATGTTTTATAACATTTGTTTAAAGGAAGTACATATACGAATTGTTTCGAAATCGAAAGGAAATCATGATTGCTCTGGTTCATTATTGAATATCTTTTCGATGACAAATACAAGATGACAAGGTAGAACATATATTAACTTATGTTGAGAATTGAGGTTGTTGATGGTGGATTTTCGACAAAGGCTAAAATTTTAAAATCATAATTTTGTGTATTTATCACCTAGCTTTAGACACGTATGTGAAATTCATATTTTGGAATTCATACGTAAAAGCTCTTGTCACGATCTCTGACTTAGCGTACAACCTCTCAGAGCACACGTGAATATGCAGTCATTAAAGTCTTTTAACTGAGATTTCAGCATATTTCATCAGCTGAGCAATTTCAGTATTCACTTTTATATATAATCGAAAAATGATTGGACGTCTCTAGACAGATTCCTTGCTAGTATAGAACGATAACGTCTTCAGGATGTCGCAATGTTCCCTGACGATATATGAATAAACATTCAGAACGAATATGATGTTTCTACTATCTCATACCTCGACTCTCGAATAAAAATAACGCTCCTAGAAAGATTTCCATATAGTATAGAGCTACCCATTGATTAATTCTAGCACAATATTCGTCAATTGAATTCCTAGAAAATAATCCATTTTTAATCATAATATCTCATTACTCCGTTTCATGGCTTTTCTCAGCTGAATTCCATAGATTAGTAGTAGATATTCATTTTTCGGGCATTTGGGCCACCACCTAGTAAGCCCCGAGAAAATGGTGCGAGTGTACTTATCAATAATGCACGAACGAGCACCCAAAATATGCATGAATGAGCATCCAAAAATATGGACGAACGAGGAAATATTAGGAACTAGGGAATAATAATAAAAATAGGGAAGAGGTGTCACAGGACCGGGCCCACCAACCGGCCGGCCGTGTTACGGCCATGGCCGGTCCCATACCCCTCCAATTTCTTTTATTATTATTATTATTATTTTCCTTCATCTCTTGAAACTCCCTCGTTCGAGCAAACTCTTGGTTTTCCATATTTTTCCAAATATTGCTCAACTTTCCAAAAATCCTAGTCCCACGACAATTAGGTTTTATTTTATCAATAATATTTTAAAATATTGGACGCACGCGCGAGGATATATGGAAACCTCTACAAAATAGGAAAGGGGAGCAAAATAATAATGAAAGAAAAGGAATAAGATACGCACGGGACCAGACTCACTGGCCGGCCGGCCATGCCCGGGTCGCGTCCGGTTCCACGCCTCCCACCTTTCCTTATTTTATTATTATTAGTATTATTTCTCCCACATCTCTTGAAACTCCCTCGTTTGAGAAAAACTCATAGTTTCCATATTTCTCCAATATTGCTCAAATCTCCAAAAAGCCAAAAAGTCTAATGGTCGCACGACCATCCGGGATTCTCACGACAAGTTTGACAATATCATTATTTTAATATTTTTAAAATTTTAAACGTGCGAGCAAAGTCCTACTTGCTCAGTTATGCAAAATTGAGAGTTTCAGTCAAACTCTTCTGAAAATCCAAAATATTGCTCAAACGAGCAACAAAAATACCTAAAATTCTCATAAATACACGTGTGAGGGACATGGTGGCCCGTGCACCACCATGAACGGACCTGGACGGTCCCTTGGCCATCATGATCGGCCGGTCCCGCATATCACCATTATTATTTTAATAATAATTCATATATTTACATGATTTTGGAATCCTCATTCACGGACATTCCTCCGCACGCTCGGCCGACCATTCTCGGCCGTCCATTCACCACCAATGGCCGGCTCTCATGCCCATTGGTTGGTTGATATTTCTTGACCCACATTGGACAACTCTCCATCTTCAGGATACATGGTTCTCTAAAATTAGGGTTTCGAATTTACATTAATTTGATAAAAGTTGAAAACTTTTATATTGATCCAGCAATCAATATTTTTAATGTTCGGTCCTGCTACCAACATTTTTTTATTACTCGAACGTATGATAGCACCATCATTGGATGAACATCACCTTGGATGTTCGATCGTCTAATATTCGCTAATATTTTGATTTTATTTTTTCATTCGACAATTCATGACATAATGGATCAGGAATGAGTACTCTAGATAACTCATAACTCAATTTCATGTCGAATGTTCGACATATCAGAATAGGTCCATGATCGAGCAATCTCATCGGATGCCCGTTGATCTAAATTATCAAGACATCATTATTATCTCAAATGGTAAAATGATATATCCTCAATTTATCAAGACCCAACGTTTGTGCATTATTCTGTCCCAACAGACACCATGATCAATCCATGAGTCTCAGAGCATACCATATTCGACCATTATGCTCAACTCATCAAGGCTAAGACTCATGGTCTATTTAAGTCAGCAATTGACCAACTAAATACACGTTTGCCATGCAGACTCCACATTCATGAGACATCAATCATGTCACATGGGAGTATATTCACTTGGCTTTTGGTCTGGCGGCCTAGGCACGTGTGTACACCGACGATGAGAAATGTGAGTAAGTCGTGCAAGAAGTTGAAGTAGTTAGCAAAGTAGTGGATGGAAAATCGTCCAATTCTCCCACGTATGTGGAACTGGTTCAACCACAATTTCCCACTTCTCATTCTTTCATTCCTCTGCAACCGTCACACTTAATGGGATCAATGTATCCACTACTCTTGCAATATAAATAAGTTATTGAATCCACGATTAAAAAAACAAGAATTCTCATCTGAACAAGAACTCTCAATAGAACAAAATTCAATCAATCATAACTTATCTTATTTGAACTCAACAGTTCACAAAACTTGCAGAAGTATCCAACACATCCACAATCCTTCGATAAACATTGATCTCACACACACTTCTCAGCTTACCTCTTACAGATCGACCCTCATCCCTCTTTGTGATCGAATTGACTCTGGCACGACAATTGTCTTGGTTTAGGCCGGAGTCATACAGATTGATCTCTTCAAATAAAAGAACTCATGTGCGGTGCATCTGTTTGCTAAAAGTTTAAGCAATTTGCTCGTTCGAGGGACCGACCGCTCGTCTCTCCACTTTCCCTCAAAAACCAGAAAATCGTTTTAACCCATCAAAAGAGGTATAATCGGTCATAACCTATTGTGTGTAGCATGTTGTAATTGGTCACAAGCTACTTTGTGGAGCAAGGTGTAACAGGTCACAAGCTACATTGAGAAGTTAGTTGTAATTGGTCATAAGCTACTTTGGGAAGCAAGCTATTACCGATCACAAGCTAACTTGGGAAGTAAGGTGTAATAGATCACAAGCTACCTTTGGAAGGCATGGTGTAACCGGTCACAACGTATTTTGGGAACCATGGTATAACCGGCCACAACTTACATTGTGAGTCTTAGTACAACCAATCCCAAGGAGAAAAACCGAGTTTCCAATATTCACACATCTCTTTATGTTTTGTGTGATCTTGGAATTAGGGTTTGTTGAGAGAAACTTATAGATGTCGACATTATTTGAACATGTACATAACTTTTATCATTAATTGTTCAAAGATATTCCTTGATGCTCAAGGTGATCCCATACCGAAATATTGAAAAGCATTTAATTATTATTTTCATAATAATGTTTTAATTACCAGCAATTAAAGCATAACCTCTGGAAAATATTATTAGCTAATGTGCTACACTAATAATAGAAGTTTTCTATGAGAGATTTCATAAATATGATTTGGCATTTAAGTGGAAATAAGAAAACCGAAATTAGGTACTTTAATGAAATATTTTGACAATATTTTCGGTTTTGGAATTTCCTTGTTGTCCAAACAACCTTGGTCTATAAATAGTTGAGGTTGCATTTCCTGAAAACTATCCTAAGAGCCAGGCAAACTCATTCGTGTAGTTTCTGGTGGATCCGTCTATTCGCAGTGGAAAGTACCCTAATTAGGAGAAATCTTTGACGACCGCTCGTTTAAATAATTTTATGGGATCAAGAAGCTCTACGAGTACCATTGGTGGGAAACTAGATAACTGCATTGTTATTTTAATTTTTCGATTATTGATCCGATTGACTAACGGTTGTTGTAACTTTGATTGTACCTAGTTTGATTATTCTTGAGAGCCTTCTCTTCTGACATAAGGGTCACTCAAACTAGATCAAAGTATCGACGGGATCTTTAGAACCATTTTTGGATCTAAAGACATCTTGTGATAATCCATTGTTAACAGACTTTATTATGTGCGTGATTGATCACAAGAGGATTCAAGTTGTGTTGTGCAGGCATTGAAGGTTATAGAAGATTTGAAGACGAAAAAGAATTCTTATTAGTTTTCGTATCTTGTGGATTTAGTGCAACCTTGATCGGTTGGGATCCAACTAGAATCGTGTTTATCTTTGATAGACTTGATTGTCTAGTAGTATAAGATTGACATCACTTTTAGTTACTCTTTAAGTTATATATTGATTGATTGCGAATCTAGATATTGGTTATTTCAGTAATTAAAGTTTAGATTGATATAACCAGACAAAGGAGTTTATTAGTTTAAAGGAAGAGCCTTTGTCAACATTCAAATAATATCTTTTAACAAATATTGATTAGAGTGGTTACCAAACAGATTCTTCTTTTGTTGTTTCTAGTACGATCCCAAGGACTTGCTATTCATGTCGTGACTCTAGAAGTCGAAGGTGCAGAGATACTGAGGAAACTAAGTAGCTAGGGGTAGTCTACTTGATCTCAACTATACGATGTTACTATTATATTTTTTTTATAAAGACTTAATTCATAGAGTATTCAAAACTGGACTAGGTCCCGGGGATTTTCTGCATTTGCAGTTTCCTCGTTAACAAAATCTTGTTGTGCCATTGACTTTATTTCCGTATTATAATTTTTTATATTATAATAAAGTAAACACACTTGTGCGTTAATCCTAATCACTTGATATTGATCCTATAGTGTTTCGGTTTAATACCGTACCTATTATCAAGCGAACACTTCTTTGTCGTATCCTCTTTATCTTGAATCCATAGTTAATCATACAAGATCTTGTTGTTGTATAGTCTCGATCTCGTATCCATAGATGATCACACGGAGTTTGTACCAAAGTTGTTGTATTGTCTCGACTATGTCCTAGACGATCACACTTGGTAAAGGACTTATAGGTTGATAAACGAAAGATTGTGGTGTATTTGGGTACCCTCGTATTTTTAAAGTCATTTCCGAAATAACGAAAATGTGACCCTTACTTTAATTACAAGAGAAAGATTTTCTTGGACTTTAAATTTATTCGCCAGTTATGAACAAAATAAATTTATATCCAATATTTTTCTCTCTTCTCGCCAGTAACGAACAAAGAAGTTAAAAATAACGATCTTAATGTTAAAGGCAGTAAGATACAATATTTTAGTTAGAAAAAACATCAACATAAGCTATTCTCTGTGCCAGTTACGAACAAGAGAACAAGTGCGATATGACTCAATATAAGAATTATAACTTCTATATCCATGTACGAACGCATAGATTAAAGTTCACCACTTATTCCCTAGTGGTGACACAATCAAGGAATTAAGTCGATCCCTAAACAGTTTGTTCACAAATATTGTAATCGTAGAGATCAAAAATTGTAATTCTCAAAATAGTTTACTCCTCTTTTGAATGAGTAAAAGAGCTTAACCTATAAGAAAATATGAGATATATGTTCGAAGTAACTTCTATGAATATGACACATTTAGAATATTTAATTGAAAGAAACCATTTAAAGCTAAAATATCATCAAAGTTAACAACCATCTGCAGAAAAAGACTCTGAAAAAAGTTCAAAATAAGTTCTTACAGCCATAAAAATAAGAAAATGAAAGAAAACATTCATGCTTTAATGATCTTGATTGCGAAGATGTCTCTCAGAAATCTCTGATATCCCTTCTGCAATATCGGGATGCATAGCTACAACATAGTTGACCTGTTCATCCAGACATGCTACCCTTTGACGAAGGTGAGCAACTTCATGATGACAAGTAGGTGAAATGTTTCTTTTCGTCTGTAGATGGTGGTTTTTTAACAAGGGAAAAACTTGTAAAAAAAATCACCTCTGAACCTACATAGAGACGTATCTATAATTATATATGTACTAGAGCTTCACCCAGCTGAACTCTCGGTATTCTATATATATGTACTAGAGCTTCACCCAACTCAACTCTCGGTATTCTATATATATGTACTAGAGCTTCACCCAGCTGAACTCTCAGTATTATATATATATGTACTAGAGCTTCACCCAGCTGAACTCTCGGTATTATATATATATATATATATATATATATATGTATGTATGTATTTTTATAAATATGTATTGATAAGACGAGGGTACCCAAATATACCTCAATCTAAAACTTTTCCACCTATAAGTCCTTTCTCCGAAAGTGATTGTCTATGGACTGAGTCGAGATAATACAACTAATCGGTTCACACTTCGTGTGATCGTCTATGGATACGAGATCGAGACAATACGACAACAAGATAACTTGTGTGATTGACTATGGATACAAGATCGAGACAATACAACAACGAAGTATGTTTACTTGATAATAGGTTCGGACTTAACCAAACACAATAGGATTGCTATCAAGTAAATAGGAATTAACGTTTGTTAATTTTACTTCTAATTATAATAAAACAATTATAATTGCGGAAATAGAAAAGTAAAAGACACAGCAAGATTTTGTTAACGAGGAAACCGTAAATGCAGAAAAATCCCGTGTTTTGGGGTAAACACTGATTCTGCTGATTTTGGTAAATTTGGGTGTGTTGATGAGAAAAGAATTCAAACCCTAAAAAAAGCACTGCACGGGAGCACTTTTAAGTTCGAGAGATCAATCTGTAAGACTCTGGCCTAAACCAAGAAATGGCCGTTCCAGATTCAATTCGGTCACAAAGTGAAGGAGAAGGGTTGATCTTAGGGAGGGAAGCGAAGAAGGTGTTGAGATCAGAATGTTGAATTATGAAGGTGTGGCTGTTTTATAGCTTGTATCAGAATGTAGAATTGGCTTGCAAGATGTAAGCTATCAGTTCACGGTGTTTTTTGGATACTTGTGTTGATAACACTTGTGTTCTGTATTGAAATAGGTTGAAATCCTATTTATACAAGTCATTGAGCGCACCCCCGATCTCGTAGGAAGTGGAAGCAGTTAAGTAGTGGAGAAGTGGGGTTGTGTAAAAAGTGGTGATCACCACGTTTCCATTACGAGGGAAAACTGGTCACACTTTCACCCACTACTCCCATTGTTGTTAACCGTCCATCCTTTCCTGACACTTTCTCATAATGGGAGCGTTGCACGCCGCACGCTGTAAACTGCCAAACCAATACCCCAGTGAGCATCCACAAGTTTGTGACATGTTTGATGTCTCGAGTAAGTGGGTCAAGTCGTGAGACTCGCCGCTAAAAGCAGCACATAGTGCTTTTAGGTCAAATAATAAATTATTTGTGAAATCAATATTTATAAAACATCGCTTATAATCGATGTATATAAAGCATCGCTTTTAAACAAGCAGTTGAAAATAATCGATGTGCAGGAAACATCGTTGTTTTAGAGCTCGTTCAAATTAGTCGCAAATTGAACGTCTTAAAAAAAGGTAGCGTGACCGTCCACCTTTGGGCAATCGTTTGAGAACCCTATGGGTGAGCTATCGATTGGTCGATCGCTCCCTATGGAGGAGGGGTGGCCGATGATCACAGTGTTACCCTGTTGGCCTCTTGAAAATAAATCTATACCATCCGACTAGACTAGCGAAGTTGGATGGACGAGATGATTTGCGGCAGTTGCCTACTGCCGTTGATTTAAATTAGGGTTTAGAGGTTGTGTGGCAAACCCTATATTGGTTGGTCGATTGAAAGCGCTTGGCGCTAGTTTGAGCAGGCCGATCGGGCAGGTGCAAAGGCAAGCTGCCGGTGAGCATGCTAACGTCTCCTGGGCCGCTTGAAATTGGATCTAAACCACTCAATGCGGCTGGAGAAGATGGATGGTTGTGATCGATTTGCGACAGTAGTGTGTCACCGCAACGCAAGTTAGGGTTTTCAAATAGCGCGTTCACCCTACTTTGGGCAAACGATTCAATGCGCTCCTGGTTTGCCGTGTACAAGTCAATTGACCAAGGATGTAGTTGGGTCGCTGGTGAACACGTTAGCACTTCTCTATTTATTCGAAGGAAGATCTAAGACGTCCAACTAGGCTAGCTAAGGTTGGCGGTCGTGATGTTTTTGAGACCATTTTTTGCCGGACTTTGCTCGTTTGAGCTCATCTTTCAACAACGCGATCACCCATGTTAAGGTTTGCGTTCAAAGGCGTTGTGGGTGTACTAGATGGAATCCGATCGGCCGGGATGTTAGTGGGTCCGTCGGTGGTCATCATGGTGATTGCCTAGTTCCGCTAGGAGTTGGCTAGACTTGTTGAATTGTGTGGCCAAATCGTGTGGCCGTGATCGTTTTTTTAAAGACTGACATGGACAGTCTAGATTTTCCTTAAGGAATTTAAACGCGTTGATTGGGCTAACTTTTAATTAAAAAGTGTGTCAACACTTCGATCTCTTTATCAGAGAGTGGTGTAGCCTACGCAAGTGTTTTCATGCAGATTTCAATACTGACACTTCGGGAGATTCGTGTTACTCTGCTGCGAGTGAACATTAATCGTCATGTCATGCCAACATTGAAAGTTCAGCTTGGGAACATAGCATATGAAAATACTAGGCAGGTCAATGCATTAGCGAATAATGCCGGTGGAGAATAAAATTCACAGAATATTTGGGATCATTGCTATATGCACCATTCTGAGTGAATTTTATATATATATACAAATATATTGAATTGTTCAATACATCTGTGAGCGAAGAGGTTTATGCACTCATTGCTTTCAAATGGCTTTTGTTCCTTTGCAGGATGACATCGCATTAAATACGGGGTTTTACGATTTTACCCTTGAACTAAAAACCACCATCAACACCCCGAGACCTAGTCCAGAATTGAATACTCTTAGAATTAAGCCGCTATACAAAACCAACTTACCAACTTCGTATAGTGTAGACCAAGAAACTAAACCTATAGTTCACCTAGTTCCCTCAGTATCCCTGCGCCTCCAACTTGCAATAAGTCATGCACTTGGAACAATTCCTTTCGTTCGTATTCCAAACAGTAAAGGAACAACAAATCTGTTCGGTAACAACTCTTTTCAAACAACGTGATATGAGTTTGACAAAAGGATCTTCCGTTTATCCCAATAAACTCCTTTGTCAAGTTCTTAGATCTATCCAATAACAACTACCAAAGTAATTGTTTAGATTTTGCAATCAATACTTTAAATCACAAAGAATTGTATTGATACCGATCTACTCAACTAATCAATCCAATCTATCAAAAAGATAAACCGATTATAGTTGGATCCCTTTCCAGCCGAAACAAGTTTTGTGCACACCACAGATTATGAACCCAAATCAGAAATCTTCTTCGTCTTCAAATCTTCTTAGATCTTCAATAAACACCTACACACAAACAACTTGAATCTCTTGTGATCAATCAAACACAGAACGGAGTCTGTTAACAATGGATTATCACAAGACATCTTTAGATCTACAAATAGTCTAAAGATCTCCCGTCGAAACTTCGACGTAGTTTGAGTGAATCTTATATCAGAAGAGAAGATTCTCAAGCATAAACAAACTAGGTGCAATCAAAGTTCAACAACCGTTAGTAAATCAAATCAATCGAAAACTAATAATAAACTGCAATTATCTAGTTTCCCACCAACGGTACTAATAGAGCTTCTCAATCCCAAAGAGGTCTTTAAACCAAGCGGACGTAAGAGATTTCGCCTAATTAGGTTACTTTCCTCTCCGAATAGGCGGCTCCACCAGTAACAACACAACTAGGTAGTTTTGCTGGCTCTGAGGATAAGTTTGCTAGGAATGCAAACTTCAGTATTTATAGACAAGGAAGTTTGAACACCAAGGAATTTCCAAAACCGAATATTCTCAAAGATATGAAATAAGTGCAAAAAGGGTTTTCATAATTCCTGGAAATGCTCTGTCCAAATATTTACCGAAATCTCAGTAGAAAATATCCAACTAGTAAATGCACATTACTAATTTTTATTTTCTAAAGATATGCATTTTAATTGCTGGAAATTAAAAGCAAATAAAACTAAAAACCTTAATTAAAAGATTCTCAATTTATTTCGATCCGGGATTCTCCTTTAGCTATTAAGGAATATCTTTGAACAGTAAAAGATAAGAGTTACTTCACATGTTCAAAGTATGTCAACATCTTTACTTTGTAAATCCTTTTTCATATTTACGATCTTGGAACCGATTTGCCACACTTCCAAACAAGTTTAGAATTGGTTCATCTGACTTCTAAGAACTATGTGATTGATTATCCTACCAAATCACCATTAATGGGTTTCACGGTTCTACCTCAACATAAAGTTTCGGTTTTACCTCCAAGTGGGTACTAGGATCGGTTACACTAGTTACCATAAAATGGCTAACTAAGTACTAGGATCGGTTACCACTTCTTATGATAAAACTTGTAATCGGTTGACCATGTTATAGGATCGGTTACACCAACTTACTAAAACTTGTTAAACCTCTTACAAGGATCGATTACACACTCTCTTGTGATCGGTCACACCTCTTACTAGGATCGGTTACCCAATGTCTAGTATTTAGTCACACCAATTTCAAGATATCGATCTTACCATCTCAGGTGATTACTTAAGATTGGTTTCACTAATAAAAGTCATACCAATACAAAAGTCAGGCCTTGCGAATAGTTTTACCAAGATACATAAGCAAGTTATGAATGGTTATACTAAACACACATATTGGTAATTCAAAAGATTTGCAATGAATAACAATACCAATAAGCCTAGCGATTTCCCTTTCGATTCACAAAATAAGTATATGAACTTCCTTTAAATGAATGTAAAACATTGTTTCCTAGGACGAAATCTTCACCCATACCCATACATAATCACAATAGCATTCATACGATTATGTCGATGTCTTATATACGAAGTTCAAAAGATAGACGTTATACTTCGTATTGTAATTCCTTAATAATGTCTAACTAGAGTATAATCATTCACAGCTTCGCAGTTATGTTTTCAATATGCACGATGTTGAGGGGTGAATTCGGTTTTGGTTTCTACCCGTTCTAGTCTCACCAAGTGACCTCACTTTACTTGAAATAGTAAGAGAGAGAATTGCCTTTCCATTGTACCTTGTCCTTCTTTATATAGACTTTACCAAAAGTCCCTCATTTTATTGCATCATGACACATGTCCTAGACCTCCTTAATTACTCCTAATACCATTCCTTAATATAACCTCTTCCTTATTTGTTAATTCTTCCTTTATCCCTCCTATCTCATGGGTATTTTCTCATTGGACTTGGGCCCAGTCCCCAAGTCCCCACTTCTCATACTAGGTTCACCTCCCTTCCTAGGGCCACCCTGAACCCATTAAGGGGTACCATTTTCCATGTATCAACATTAGTCCCCTGACTATTGGGTTATTTGTAAAATAACCCGATAGTCATAGGATTTTTGAGTACCCCCCCTCTTTATTGACTCCATGATCGTGGGCGACGTTTAACCTTCCTGTATCGTGCAAAGTTTCCCTCTTCTTTTCAATTTCTGACAGTTACTATTCCCTTCGCATAACCGCCAGGTTCAGGCCTTGAGGCTCCCTATATATAGACTTGTTGATTTATTTTCCCTTTATTTTTCTTATCCCTTTCTTCCTTTTAAATACACACATACACTTGCCATGTCTAGTAGTTCCACCAGCAGTTCATCTGAAGAATCTGACGAGTCTGAGGAAGCCATGAACTGGGGTTCTGAGGAGACCGAGTACCTGGAACAGGATGAAATCCTCTTCCCTCCTCCAGCGTATGGCAAGTCATATACGCTTTCAGAGTTTACTAGCGGTCCCGATCTAAAGCACGCGCTGAAGCTGAGGGAGCTCCGCGGAGGTAAGCGCGTTTTTCTTATTGATTATATCTTGGTCCCTCGCCTTCTAAATCCTCCTGTTTTACCTTATCCTTCTTCCCCTGGGTGGCTCATGCAACCCGAATCGAAAGTCATGGACGCTTTCGCTTTTAAATCAGTGCCCCGGATGGCTATTCACTGCGGCGACTACGATCTTCATGTTATCGATATTCGCTCTAAGTCAAAAACCCATCCGATATGGCCGTACTGGACATCCTATATACGTTCCAACCCTGGTAATGCGGCCACCCTTCGTAGAGCAGGTATTGACGAGGATATAAATTCGTCTCTCAAACGGGAAGTGAAGAGGTGTAGGCGCGACATAACACGGCTCTTTTGTCGCTGGGATCCTCCTGTTCATACCATTCTTACAGCGTGGGGGGAAGCAACCATTATTCTGGAGGATGTAGTCGCTCTTACGGGGTTACCTATCCATGGTAGTCATTCGTATGATGAGGCGGCTGTCTATGGAGCGATGAACGACGAGGATAAAGAGTTGTGTACTTATCTGCTGAATTGTAAAGATGCTTCCCGGCGTGAATTAGTGCGGAAGGACAAGACGCCATCAAAACAAGGTGAATATAAGAAGATTGATTGTGCGGGTAAGAAAGAGGCGTCGCCGTCTGCCGCAAAGGGGAAAGCCAAAGGGGTTGAGGAGAAGAAGACTCCTTCAGCACGTCCGACGGGTGAGCGATTGCTTGCTAGCTCTATTCGTGCACACGAAGCGATCCATGGCTCGTCAGCTCCTTCAGCAGAGGCCGTTCCTGAGTAGGTTACCAAGACCAACCGTCGCGCTTCCTTTCCTCTTTGGATCAAGTATTGGGCTCCGCGGTTAGTAGACGGAAAAGTTTTTCCACCAAAACGGAAAGAGGAGAACTCTCGTGCGGAGTTGGCCGCTTACATCCTGTTTTGGATTTTTCATGATGTGCTTGAGTATAGTCCTCAGGATACTATCGAGAGTGAACTTGTGCCGATGGCAATGTTGCTATCTCGTGGCGTTTCGTTCCCCCTTGCGCCGATGTTCTTAGGCGGCTTGTATCGCCATCTGGATTTGTTCTGTCACGACCTTTAGACGGTGGGTTCATCTCATAAGATCGAGATTTACATCCTAGCCTCTTTTATGCAAGCGTGGTATTGGGAGCATGTTCCCCCCTGCGTGCCTGATCCTAATGAACTAACGATTCATCGTGAAGAAGATGTTAGGCAAGAGGACGGCTCGGTTAAGAGGACTCCGGTTGTTTAAGGCTACCCGCGGATGGCTCTTTGACACTTAAAGGGGAAGGTTCCTAAGAGTGATATTGCTAAGCATCTGGATGTGGCTAAGGACTTCGTACCATTTCCTTATCAAGACGGTTGATCGGGTCCAGCGCATTATGACTTTACCGTGCCTTTTGACACGGAGCTGGACTCGTCTAAGCTTTTGGCGGAGGAAGATTTTGATTCGGTAATGGTTGTGTTGCCTGGTTATCTCCCTTGTTTCTATGCCGGCAAGTTTATTGCCATGTCTTACAATCCAGATCGTGCAACTCGGCAAGTTGGGTTTTACCAATGGATTCCTCGTAGATTTCCTCCTTGGGGAAGCTCAGATATCGGGGATATTGTCGCCCGTTTTAATCGCTTTGTCTTTAAGGGACCAGCACGTTTTTATGATCGAGGAATCAACTTTTCATTCAAATAGCCTCTCCCTGAGCGCTCTTTGGCAGTTACTAAGGGGGGTCACGAGTACCATGACTTCATACGTCGTCGGGCTTTGAAATTCCTTTTGCGCGAATCGTCTCCTCCCCACGACCTATCCTTCGAGCGCTTCATGCATCCGGCTGGATTAAGCTTGATGATGTCGTGGCTTCTGTGCATCGTCTCGTTCCAGCTACCAAAGGTCGCCCCTTGGAGCCTATAGTAACTTCTTGGGCTCCTCCCGAGGGTCACGATCCCATAAAACCAAAGAAAGGGTCGAAGTCATTTTCTGATCGTAAACCCCCGCGGATAGAGGTAGTAAGATCATCTACCAATCTTTTGGCGACACAGGTACTTGCTTCCTTAACTTATCATTCGCCTGTTATTTATCGTCGCCTCATTTCTTTTCATAAAATGAATGGCGGGGATTGCATTCTCAGGAAGTTCCTCATTCCAATCGTGTGGGGTGGAAGGCCCCTTCTTATGTAATGGAAGAGTACCTGAACATGCCCGAGTGTGATTGGACTGAGAAGAACCGTGCAAAGAAGGCAAGGTGAGAGGCAGCTAAGTTATCTGCTCCGCGCCCTTATTCTTCCGCTAATGTCTCGTCCTTGCAGTCTCAGCAGAGTCGGAGGAGGAGCGCGTTATAACCCCCTGGGAGCGCAAGCAGCAGTCCGACTCCCTCGTTTGTAGACCAGTTGAGATACCTCGGGATCAAACTTCCCTCGGCGACTGGTTGGGTCTCTCCACACCTTCACATATCATCAGTTCGTCCTCTTCGGGCTGAGACTTTTCGTGCTAGGGGTGGACCTCCGGTGTCCCCTAGTGCCAATCTGCAGTCAATGAGCCCATATGGGTCTAGTAGATCAGTTTTTGGTGGGTCCTCATCCCACGTGGTATTAACCGTTAATGATCTTGCGGGTAACTTCCTATTTAATACGTGTTTTCGTTCTTATCATTCTTCTTTCCTCTCTCTTTCTCCCTCTTCTCCCCCCCTCCCGTTTTTTTTTTTTT